>OZ007595.1:54346775-54946775 GCA_963931845.1 Maratus michaelseni
ATAATACTAAACGCAGTAAAGCTTTTTCTCACACTCTAAAAAAATTGGTATTGAAAATCAGGTTTTGAGTAAAATACAGTAAACTCGATTAAAGTGGAATCGATCGAGACCGAGAAAATTTTCCGCCTTAGACAAAATTTATTGAATTAAAAATAGTTCTGTGGGACTTTAAAATTTTCCCGTGTATCTTCAAATTCACTGTATCCGAATTTTTCAGAAAAAAAAAAAAAAAAAAAAAACAATGTTGAAAGCTTGATAACAAATTTCGTAAAAATACGGAACTTGTATTGGCAACAAAATTGTCAATATTATTTACGTAATTTTAAGGAATTATTTTACAGTGCACGAATTTTCGAAAAATAATCACAATATCATCAATGCAATACGTAATTGAAGCATTTTTATTTTCTAAAACTGCTCATGTAAGCTATGCATAATCCACTTTCATAAAAGTATGATTGGAGTGAAATGTATTTTATTAAGTATCCTATTAACAACTATACTTCACATTGCATACTCGTACTTCCACTTCTGTTTTTTAAAAAAGGAGATTCGCGACAAGGTTTGCATACGATTGCATTACGTTTCATTTAAAAAATAACAATAAGACAAACTGCGAAAGATTCGCACGAGTTTACTGGTGAGATTTTTATTAATTAGATTCTTTAATTTGAAACAATTCTATTGAAACATCACGAATTAGGTAATCCGTTATTAATCAACCGCTCTGTTTATCTCCAAGTACCTTCAGGCAATGTCATGATCCTTAATTGCTTTCGTACACAATAGCTGTTCTCTTCAAAATATTTACATCTCTCATTAACTACAAGATATATTGTTTCAATATCCGGGTATTCAAGGGCGCTAGGTTAAAATTAGCTGGACCTGTGATTCCGTGCCAACTTTAAACATAAATGCTGACCCGAACGATGACTCACGTGCATATGTTGACTGAAACCTTTTTTTAAAGATCCGCAGTAACTTTTATTTAGCATTGAAGAATGCAGTTTCTTTTAGTCGTGGAAAAAAAAAAACTTTTCAATGATGCTATTACTTAAATTTTGTAATTCTGATATTTGTTGTCCTACAGAAAAAGTGATATAAAGCAATTCCAGAAATACAAATAGGTGATGTAACTATTTGTGAGTAAATGTTTATTATTTAAGACTGAATATGAATGAAATAAATATTAATGAACACTGCACGCACCGGGAATTTTACTCAAGTTTTATAAAAATATTTCGTATCAGAATTTTAATTTAAAACTATTTAACTTTTTCATTAGGCTTATTTTTATGCGATTTATTTATTCTTTTTTTTTTTTTTTTTTTTTTTTTTTTTGAAGAAATTTCTGGTTTGAATCGAAATATTTTCATTTCATGCCGTTCAAATGACAGGTTGCTGATTTATTTAGTGTTAAAATTGAATAATTAATACAAAAATCAGATACTGAACTGATAAAGTTGATCATTTTATTTTATTCATACACTATATCATGGCCAAAAATCACCAGACACTTTCGATTTTAGACGTTTTGTAGAAAATCAAAAGAAATACTTGACGGATTCTTCTAAAACTTCAAGAATAAAAAGAACATGTTTGACATCATGTTTTTCAGCGAAGGTTTAATCATGAAGGAAAATAAGAGACCACAAACAAATAAAATAAAATTAATATTTGTTATCTTTCTGTAAAATAAAATACTCGAAATGGCCTGTAGCTGAAGCCCATTACTTTATGGATCTTGTACAACATTTGTGTTCATTTATATAAGAATAGCACGTATACTCAGGTTTCTTAAAAGAAATTCAAGAAATTTCTGCATACTTTTTTGCTTATAGTGGCAGGGTTTTCAACCAAATTTAACACCACTTTCAGGAAATTTAACAAAGTACCGTAGAAAGGGCATATTACAATCGAAAATAAATATGTTAAATACTTGATGAAATATAAGCATTTGTATGAAATAATTGTTAACTGTTCATGTGCGATCGATACAAAAAATGTTTTTCCATAATTTAGTAGTTATCTATTTAGGGCTAAAAGTAAAAAGGCCAGTCGAATATCACGAAAATAGTAAGCAGAATTTCAGTTGCTTTTTTAAATAGACAGATGGTAAGAGATTTTCCAGTTATGTTAGGTGGTGTACATATATTTTTGAATTACAGAGCAATACTTAGTTTCACTTAGCAATAATAAAAAGGTCTTCTCATGATTACACTTGAAGAGTATTTTGGCTTTTTTGGTAATTGATATAAAATGCACACATTGAAAAAGACACATTTGATACATGCGAAAAAAAAAAAGAATATGTCGCTGATCAGCTACAGAATGCATTGCAGGGTTAACTTACTACTTTCAATTTATTAGTACATTAATAAAATAATGCATTGTAGTTGGACTTCTAATAAATGTATATATATTTTTTCCCTCTTGTTGATTGACTAGGTGGTTGATGAGAAATACAACCGGACCGTGATCGAGATGAAGACCGTCAAAGACCAGCTGATCGAGGAGCAAGAGCGCCTCGTCAAGATCGAGTCCATCAAGAAATCCCTGGAGATGGAAGTGCACAACCTTCAAGTCAGGATCGAGGAAGTTGAAGCCAACGCTCTTGCTGGAGGAAGGAGAGTCATCAGCAAGTTGGAAGCTAGGGTGAGACCATTCACTGCTCAATCACCACGAAGGCTTTAAACCATATTTTACCATATATATAAATAATTACCATTTAACGGCCGTTGACGCAACATGTGCGGCATGGCACTTTTACTTGTTAAGTCAAATGCTAGTGCTATTTTATTATTTTTTATCACTGAATGGTCCAAAACCACAATATATGCGCCATGGTATTCTTGCTTATTAGGTCGAATGCCGTGCATATTGTGGCGAAAGTTATTTTATTACCATTTAAAGGACCATTGTCGAGATATTTGAGGCATGGCAATTATACTTATTATTCCCTATACCACGATTACGTCCGAATTTTACCACTAAGAGCGCTGCTATCGGTTGCATTAAGTCGAACATAGTCACTTCACTATACCGTTATGACATTTGCATAAGTGTAGCTCTCTCCGTTTCCAAATTGTTTCGGTTTAAAGGGATCTTCCGATGCACCCTGTATACGTATATGAATAAAAATAATAAAATCTTACCTATTAAATTGCGCTAAGAGGATATTTTTTTAATTCACGAGCGGGTTTCTGGAAATTTTTAATAATTACAGTGTTCATGTTTAATTTTACAAATGTATTTTATTGTAAAAACTGATGGCTACTCCTTAAGCCAGTAAAATTTTGTGGTCTAATTCGAACTTAGCACAATGAGGAATCAGTTAAATCAAATCACCGTAACACAATCATAGTAAACATGTTCAGCTATTTAAACGAACAGGTTGTCTACTATTTCACTTTCGTGAATAGAAATAACCTATTAGTACATTGATTTACACTGATTTATTTTTAATACACTGTTAAAAATTTGGTTCTGGGCTGAACCAACTTTTGGTGTCACAATAGCTGCAACCATAATATGGTGGAACCTTGTTCCAACATTTGGTAACCCGGTTTAACCACAAGCTTTTGTAGGTTAAACCATAAACTGGTGAAATTTTGAACCATGGGTGGTAAAATGTTAAAAAATAAACAGATAAAAAGCTGAGCCATAAAGTTACTACGGTAATCAGACTTTCGTTGTTGAAACATGAACTGATAAAATGTTGAACCATGATAGGTAAAATTTTGAATAGTACAGATAAAATGCTGAGCCAGAAAGTTGCTATGGTTATCCTTTGCAAACAAGGACTAATCAGACTGGGATATCTGTTTAAACGGAATCCGACACATATCTAAGGCTGCGTATAGACCAAATTCTGTGACCAGAGCTATAAATTATTTTGGGGGATTTTCTTTTCCAAAAACTCTATGGTCAGTTGAAATCTTTATTGCTCTTCAAAGGTTTTGAAGCAAAGCGCACAAAATTAACAAAAGAAATTCTCCCCAGGTGACGTGATAAACATATCAGGCACCCTCCTCTGCTGTCATCGCATTTTCTTGCCATGTGACAAAAGAATGACTATATCAAACAAGCCTAAAATGTTCCAGTACTCCGTCGATTTAGTGTATTTTAACTTTAAATTTGAATATGCCATTAACCCTGACATCTCTAATCACTAGAGACAAGCCGGCTGATACTTTCTTGCTCTAAACATCATATGGGGAGAGCATAGAACTATGTTTCTGATTGATTTTTGAGTAGCTCCAATTTTTAATGAAATTTTATGTCATTTTCAATGTTGAACCACGAAGCAGATTTTTATAAAGTTAAGAAAAGCGATATTTTGGCTCTTCTAATTGCTTTACACCACAGAATGGTTCAAATTTGAACTAAAATTTTTAACACTATATAAGAGAAAAAACTGAATATAGTAAGAATATTTTAATATTTAACGTATGTTTACCTCTTGTTTTACCAATTCCCCCTTTCAGCAAAATAAAAGTTACATTTTGTACATGAAAATAAAGTGAGTATTTTGCTATGATTTGAAAAGAAGAAAGCTATAGAATTCCGTTTATTTTCCACGATCCAAAATTAGTTTTAGCATATTCAATCACTGTTGTGAAATAACTTGAACTGTAATCGATTCTACGATGTTTAGGTTTGAAATCTTTATTTTGAGATGTATTCTTCATTGTCCTTCGCCTCACGAAGAAATAGCAGAGTAACAACCTTCAAAACGGTTTGTTTAGAGAGGTATCACGAATTTCCTGTCCTTCTTTGAGCTCTTCAGACATAATGCCTGGCTCGGGGACAAATTGTAAATTGCCACCTGTTCTTTTTCCGAGATCCTTGCCAAAATTCTTTTGGCACTGAAATAGAGAATATATAACAGAATGAAAAGAAAGTTTCCGGTTAGTGATTAGAAACAAGACTTTCAATTATATTTTTGAAAGTGATGCATCATGTTAGTGAAAAGAACATAGGCGCTCACAGGAAAATAAATCCATGGAGGAGCAATATTTTATAATAGATGTGCATGTAGTCTGCAGTCTAGCTCGCGTTGTTTTTACATGGAAAATATAAACATGAAATAAGCTAAATGAAGAATTTTTCTCAGAATTCCTTGTATAAGATAGTTTTTAAAATATTAACATAAAGAAAATAATACAGACCAATTAAGAAACAATAAATATTGTAAAATGCAAGCAGTTTTCAAACTGAAATGTTCTTTCTTTCATATGGGTCTATTCTATGTAGGCTTTTCTATGGGGCTTTCTACATAATGATGCTAAAAGAATGACAACATGAAGAGCCTAAAAATTTTCCTTGAATGACAAATTCGTAAAGTGGTATAGTCTCGTGTCTCTTTATTATAGAATTACAGTGTGGCTAGTGGTCAGGGAAAAATACAGTCAAAAAAAGTGATATACACCAGTATATTCCTATCGAAAAATTCATCTTGAACAGTTGATGTCGTTTAAGGAGCTTCTGAGTTGCGATCAACTTTAAGCCGTCTATTTGTGAGTAAAGTGTCTTGTAAATATTGAGCTGTTGGGAAAAGTTAAATGTAGTATTAACTACATAAGAAAGAACAATTAAAATTACAAGAAAAATTAAGCAATGGGAATATATTTTGGTATAGCTTAGGAATAATTTTAATTAAGAAAATAGGCCATACAAATTCGTGTTGATTTTTTGATCAAATAATCAACATGAATTTTTCTATAAGAATATACTGGTGTTTATCGCTTTTTTTGACTGTATTTTTCCCTGACCACTAGCCATCCCGAATTATTATAGAATAAAAAATAAATTGCAATATTGCTATGCTATATGATTCCTTTAAAGCCGTGCAGTTTCCTAGGTTTAGAAATATTGCTTTAGCAAGATGTATGTGAGAATGTGAGATATCTGGTCACCAGTGGTTAGCGTATTACAATGCACCCTATAGGTCAGAGGTTCGCCTTTGAATTTCCTCTTTTTCTCAGATCCTAGCAAACATTTTTCTGGCCATAAAATAGAAAACATATAAAATAATGAGAAAAAAAGTTTCCATTTAGTTATTAGAAATAAGAGTTTCAATTATATTTTTTAAAGTTAAAACTCCTTACTTCCTTTTTCTTTTAGTGTTAAATCATTTGAGAAGATGAATAAATTTTATTATTTTTTTCAAAATCACGAGAAAAAAAAATTAGTTAATTAAATTTAAAAATCTAGGAAGGGACAATTGCCTCTCTCTCCCCCTTACTCCTGTTGTGGAAGCCCATAGTTACATGTCTAAAAATGAATAAGTTTGTACTTATATACTATTTTAGGCTATGGCATAATTAGTGTAAAATAAAATTAGAGGTAAAAATATTGAACAATAATAAACATGAAGGTGAAGGGTACGTCCACTAGCTTCTCCCAGTGGTCGAAAGAGTAACAAATATGTGATTTATTATCTAAACAAGTAAAATGCCTTTTTCTTTTGTTACAAATTAGATACGTTTTCTGAAGTAGAACACATCTGTTTTTTAAATGGCTGTATTAATATTATCCTAACTATATTTTGTAATATAAGAATTTGAAGTATTTATGAAAATTTGCTCTGATGGTCCCAATAGTAACGATGGACTTACCCATATATCAAAAGAAAGTGACAACTTCATCTTGTCAATGGAAAAAAACTTCACCAGTGCTCCCTGCTAGTCAGAAGGTATAGAAGAGCTAATTTGTCATAAAAGTAATGATTCGTAGCTGGTTTCGCATAGTACGGCAAACTTACATATTCCAAAATGTGTAACAAATTTTTAAAAATATCCAGAAAAACTTCACAACCGCTCCCTGCTAGTCGGAGGGTATAGAGGAGCTAAATTGTCATAAAAGTAATGCTCCCTTGCTGGTTTCGCATAGTACGACAAACTTACATACTCCAAAATCTGTAACAAAATAAAAAAATTATCCATAAAAAACTTCACAACTACTCCCTGCTAGTCAGAGGGTATAGATTAGCAAAATTGTCATAAAAGTATTGCACCCTAGTTGTTTTCGCAAGATACGACAAGCTTACATACTCCAAAATGTTTAAAAAAATTCAAAAATTATCCTCAAAGATATTAACAATACTGAATAAAAATAATTTATTCAAGAAAAATGAAATAACTTTTTTTTTTATCTCAATTGTTTATCTTGAGAACTAAGCTTATTTCAAATAAACTTTACACGAGTTTATTCATTACATAAGTATTACTTTGTATGTGACAGATCAAGGATGTTGAAATCGAACTTGAAGAGGAAAGACGCCGTCACTCCGAAACGCAGAAGAGCATGAGGAAGAAGGAGACAAGGTTGAGGGAACTTATTCTGCAGTGCGAGGATGACCACAAGACCATCACCATGCTTAACGACGCCACCGAGAAGCTCTCCGAAAAAGTCAAGATGTACAAGAGGCAACTCGATGAACAGGTCTGCAACATGTTATTACTACTACAGATAAAAATATGTTTTAAAAATACATTTATTCATATTTTTAATTAATTCCTTTATATCCAAATGATACTACTTTTATTAGGTCACGAAAACACAATGCCTTAATATACGGGTGACGGAAAACTATCTGGCAGAATTTTAAAAGGTGGAAGAGGGGACTAAAATAAGCATTTTTTGTCACAGAATGTGTGTCCGGAAAGACGCGTATAAGCGCCATCTATTGGGGTCTATACGCTGTCTTTCATTGCACCTGTCGCATTTTTCTTCGCCATCAGCGGTTAAACATGCCACTTCCGGACACACATTCCTTGACAAAAAGTGCTTTTTAAGAGCCCCTCTAGCATCCTTTAAAATTTTGCAAGTTATTTTTCCAATCACCCTGTATATTCTGTAATAGACAGCGGGGCTAGTTACAGCTGAAAATGAGAAATTTTGGCTTGTAGCCTCTGGCTAGTAAATTATTATTATTATTATTATTTTGTCGCCAGTTTCTGGCCGGTAGTTATCGTATATTCAGGAGTATAACGCGCTCTGGCGTATTACTCACACCTACAATTTGAGACTCTATTTGTCTATTTTGAGGCATATTTACTGTATTACGCGCACCCCGTTCTTTGCAAAGGAACCTTCATGAAATAAGTAGCATGAAAATACAAGAAAAAACTTATATAACTAGTACGGACATAAAAACAAAAATGAACAAGAGAGGACTAAAATAAGCATTTTTTGTCACAGAATGTGTGTCCAGAAAGACGCGTATAAGCGCCATCTATTGGGGTCTATACGCTGTCTTTCATTGCATCTGTCGCATTTTTCTTCGCCATCAGCGCTTAAACGTGCCACTTCCGGACACACATTCCTTGACAAAAAGTGCTTTTTAAGAGCCCCTCTAGCATCCTTTAAAATTTTGCAAGTTATTTTTCCAATCACCCTGTATATTCTGTAATAGACAGCGGGGCTCGTTAAAGCTGAAAATGAGAATTTTTGGCTTGTAGCCTCTGGCTAGTAAATTATTATTATTATTATTATTATTATTATAGACGATAATACATATAATGTTCATTAATATAGAAATCTCAATTCTTATGCTCATGAATTTTCTCACGAATTTTCTGGTATCAAAAGTTCGCGTTACTCGCCTTAATATACTCTACTTTTTAAGTACTAGCCATCTTCTGGTCAGTGTGAATGCTTCCATTAATAAGCCAAACATACATACATAAGTGGCATTAGAAAATTGAAAAAGGTAATATACAGGATGTTTCATTATAACGCTTACAAAACTGTAAGAGGTGATAAGCGGTAGTCTTTCAACTTACAAGAAACAATATTTGTATTAGAAACCAGGATCGCAATCTACTCATTCAGTCGAAATTGCAGCATGCTTCAATTCAATCTAAACGCAGATTTTTGGTTAAGAATAATAAAGATATTTTACTAATATTTACAGACAAATTAACTTGTTGTGTGCAGAATGCGATAAAATTAAAAAAGTGCCAGAAGTGTCCAGTAATTCAGTCGGTGCACCGTATGTAACGTCGACTATTGCATTCCAAAAAGTCGATCGCCTAAATAAGCTCTTATTGGATGTGGATGGTGTCCACTTTTACCACATCTCGTGATATTATCTCATTTAAGATGGCAGAAATGGAAACTAACCACATGCAGTCAGTGATAAATTAGACGATACATTTTTTAGAATACAATTTCCATTATATACGTTGTGCTTCTGCCACTTTCCGTGTTTTCATCGCATTTTGTCCACAGAAAATTAATTCTGTTGTAAGTATCTGTAAAATATTTTCATTATTGTTAATGTTATAACAAAAAATCCGGGCTCAAATTGAACTAAAGAACCCTGTAATTTTAACTGAGTGACCCTGGTTTCCTACACAAAAGTTATTTGTTGTAGTACTTTACCTACCTCTTAAAGTTTGTAAACGTTATACTGAAATACCCTGTATAGGAGTTACTTAAAATTGTTTTTATTTAAATCTAACAATGAAGGAAAAAATATTATTTGGAAAAATATTTTTGAAAGGAAAAGTATCTGGTCAGTCTGGCAAAACTTTTAACCCCTTGGGGACGAGCGACACGTATACGTGACGCATAAGATGCTCAGAATCCTCGATTTTTTCCCACCAGTTATTTTTTATTGTAAGCTTTGCTTTATTAAATCTTAGCATTTTCGCGATTCAATTAGACGAAAATTTCTGTTTTGAAAAACCGGTGGTAAAAGATTAAAAATTCTGTAAAAGACGCTCATCGCGAAGGGGTTAATCACCATAATTCAAAGTTTAATCATCTACTGGCGACTGGCAAGTAGTTATTTTCAGCTTTAGGAGGCCATAGCACGTGTTTACACAAGTAGCACAGATTGTTGGCAGTTTGTGGAAACAGTTGGGAAATGATAGAGTTGATATGCCGCACTTAACCATCAGAGACCCGTCGCATTTGGAGCATTGTTTGGCCAACCACAAATATTTCGTTCGCGCCACATGTAATTGTACCAATATCCAAGCAACTAATACTTGGGCCTTTGTTTGCCAATGCTACAGCAAGGAGGACATTTCTTACTGTGCCAACGTGGGACTCCACAATAAGCCAACGCTTGCTTAACCATTTTCTGCTACTTGTCTAATGTGCTACTATGTTAAACCATGTCACTAACCTCTAGTCTGTAGATCATATTTAAGGAACAACTCATTCATACTTTGGAATATTCTTTTATGAGATGCAGGAATATTGATTAACTAGCAGCAAAATTTGATTTCACCACATCATTTTATTTTATTTCACATTTTATTTGAAAGCTTGTACAGTTGAACAAATTTATATTTGAATTGCCATTTTGACAAGATATTTTTTTTTAATAACTAGAATATTTTGGATAGTACAGCCCCAATTGTTTAGAAATAATTAAAATTATTAAAATATGAAATATTTTAAGTAGATCGATTCAAGCATTTTTAATCACTTCCTGGCTTGCTCGTGTCAGACACATGCAGGTGGTCTTACCGAAACTAACTTTCTCGAACGAAGTACGCGCATTGTTATAAATAATCGAAAATTTTGATTGTTAACTCAAAAATGGGATTTTCTATTACTGACATTTTTTTTTTTTTTAGTCATAAATATTTCTTGAAAAAAGGAAAAAAACCTTTTCGGAGCAAGCAGAGGAAATTTTAAAATCGAGAAGGCAAGTTATTAAAATGATTTTTAAAAAACGCAATCTTCACATCTTTTTGATGTTTCATCACCCTCAATGTTTCACTATTGTGAAAAAAGTATGACATTCAAGGGTCCGAAAACTATTTTATTTTGTAGACAACTACAATTACAACTGCTTTATCTAAAACATAGTTAACTACAACCACAACTACTTGTTTTTAAAAGTAGCAACTATAAACTGCTTTCCAAAAGTAGTCACTACTTCGCTACTTTAAAATTTTGCCAAAATATTCAAACTGCACTCGAAATCGAGGACATGAATTAATTAATAGAGTGGGCACTCGTTATACCGCGTCTGCCGGCTATACAATCAAATGCGACATAATCGAGACAGTTAAAAAATTAAGAAAGATAACATATGAGAAAATGTTTTGTGTTGTCTCCAAAATGTTAGTTTATGTTACAATTTTCTTAACAAACTTAACAGATATATGTAATATAATAAACATTTATCTATGCTTATATTAAAATACGGTTTATTTATTTTTTGGGGAAACACAAAAACAGAGCAGTAACAAGAGATGTAACAAGAGACAATTAATATTTTGTACATATACATTTTTGCGTACTAAATAATGCATAAATTTTATTTACTGTTCTTACAGTAATTTGTGGCTGACATTTGCAAATTGTTCCGCAGAATATATTTTGCACAAGACAAGCAAGTTATGATCACGTGATTTGAAAAATAGAACATTTTGTTCTTTCCGGAAATATCGTTAGAAGTAGCATTTATACTCGCTGCAAACTACTGATTTTTATTTTATTTTTTGTATCCCGCTTATCGCTTCATTACATTTTTCAAAATGTAGCGCGTTACACTACAAACTACTAAAAAGAATAGCAACTACTGTAGTTTCGCTACTTGTAGCGCGCTACTTCTGACCACTGGCCGGGCCTTAAGTTTGTCTGTCTAGTAACTATATCTTATAAGGGAAGTGTACGGGAATGTAAGTTGAGTTGCGTAATGATATTTGGTTCATATAAAGCAATCCTTTTCGGCTGACATACAAAACTAGATGACTTCTTAATGTTGCCAACTAGAGCAGACCATAATGTTATCTTTGCACTATATTTCGTTAAACGTCTTTATCAGATTTTGAGTGAGGAAGTGCATAATGTAGGGCTGCGAGTTTGTTATTTTATTTATTTATTTATTTTTTTTTTTTTTTTTGGGGGGGGGGGGGCACTATTTCAAAACAACCTGCCTAGTGTGTACCACTATTTCAAAACAGTAGTCTTCATGATAGATGTCTACTGATATTTAAGGTAGATTATTATTGTTTAGAAATAGTGGTAGAAAATTAATATAAAGATTAGGCAGTCCTGATGTTGTATCAATGATTGTAATAATCAGTTACACAAGCTCATAAATTAGGTAGATTTAATATTACTCTAATTAATAACGCAGTTCTTGACTCTCAAAGAGTACTGTTTTGATAATGCTGTTGATGACTGTGACATACTTCTTTTATGTAAGGTGCTCATTCTTCTAATTCATATTGATACCACTATGTTGTATTTGATTTACATTATTGTAAAGAGAAACTTACGGACCTACAAATGTTCCTAATAGCTTTTGTTTATATATGGCAGTGACAGTGTAGTGGAACGTGACTTTTCAAGCATCACAACTTTTACAGGCATGAATGCCAGCTGAACAGAACTCCAGTTTTGGTGTCGATTATCTGCCTACTTTCTATAACACTAATCTCACTCTGCAACTCAACTTGCATCCCCGTATACCAGTGGTGTAGTCGTAAAAAACCAAAGGGTGTACGTTTGGGGACAAGTGTATACGCTAGAGGCAAAGGGTATATGCTAGAGAGTATATACTATAGATTTATGTGAAAAACAGATCGTATACGGAACTTCTTATAAAATCCCGAGCGTATACGTCGTATATCACCGTACACCTTCCACTATACAATCCGGGCGTATACTACTCTTGTTAGACCATCCATCTTGAAAAGAAAGATTAAAGCCAACAAGTAACTGTTCTTTAACTCCTAAATTATTTCTAACGTTGACGTATGCACGCCAATATTTTCCACAGTTTTTATAACGAATTCTTAGGTGTTTTTCTTAAATATTCCTTTTCTTTTCTTTTTCTGCAGGAGGGCATTTCTCAGCAGAATCTTACCCGAGTCAGGCGTTTCCAGAGAGAACTGGAAGCCGCTGAAGACAGAGCAGAAGCTGCAGAAGGCAACTTGTCCATGATTCGTGCCAAACATCGTTCCTGGGTGACCACAAATCAAATTCCTGGAGGTGGAGTTCGCCAAGTATTCATCACTGAAGAAACAAGCAGCAGCAATTACTAGCTATTTCACACAAAATAATAGGACAAAAAGCTTGCTTCAAAGAGTACAGCAAGAGTAGCATTTAGGCAACTAAAGACACAAAATGCCGCTGAAACTGAACACTTCTGGAGATTTTGCAACTGTTAATGGACAAAACTGACTATGCTTTCCATACCTATTATTTAGTTTGCTTGGCTAAAGCGTTTATAAACTGAAGGAGTAGAAATAATAAAGATAAACTGAACTTGAAAGAAAATACATTCTTATACACTTTTGCTGTATTCTTGAGCTTTTACTGCCAAAAATAAGCCAATTGCTGAATGAAAAAGTACAATGCATTTTAATAAGGCATAAGCCAAGAAATATGTACCAAAGAAGTGCATTTCACCAAAAAAGTGCCTTAACATTGTTGATCCATTTTTTTTCCATTTATTAGAATAACTAATTAAAAAAGCATATTAAAGGGATTTTAAATGCATAAATGTTGATAACTTCGTTAACAATAAATATACAATACTTTTGTACAGAAGCTTTCTTCAATTTGCAATAAATTCTTTTTGAATATATTGCTATCGATTTACAATTTCGAATCGATTGTTGCGTTGCTAATAATTTATCCGAAAATGCAAGAGCGCTATTTTTATTCAAAAACTTTTTTTTGTGAAATCATTAACATCTCTTAAGCAGCAATAAAACTTTTCACGCGTAAATGTTATCATGAATTCGACAGAATTTTCTGTACAAAATTGTGAAAAAGCACAAAATTAACCAAGAAAAGAAGCATCAAGCCTCCGAAATAAGAAAACGTAAAGTAACAGCAGGTTAACGCTTTTTAGGTGCTGCTGATAATGAAGAAAAAATTGGAATATCAAAAGTGGGCCAAACGTAACGAAGAAAACAAAAGACATTTGTTCTGAATACAATGATTCTACGGTTCGGTGTTTGACAAAGAGGAAATGCTTACATTTATTTTGTTCTATTTTGTAAGCCATTAAAATTGGAATAAAGTTCTTTTACCTGTTCTTTTGTTTTTGAAGAAGTCAGTGTCTTGATTATTTTAAAAGCGTCATTCTATTTTAGAGCAGTAAAAAAAAACGTAACATTTTATGCGCATGAGTGCAGAAACAAACAACGCAGTATCATTTCTTTTTCTAGCAGAAACCAGTGTTGCCATATTGGGGAATTTTTTTATTCCAAAATATCCATAGTATTATTTCAAAATAGAAATCTTCGCTTTATTTAATGACAGACATACATACAGTAATTAACCCCTTTGCGACGAGGGGGTACCGCAAAGCTGCGCAAAATCCTTGTATTTGAACACGACGTTTTAGGTGCTTTCGTAATTATATAAATACGTAGCACCTATTGTCGTCGTCTGGTCCGTCCGTCCGTCCGCATATAACAACGCAAAAACTACCCAACCGAATGGTTTGAAATTTAAGATATATTATCTTTGCAGAATTTTGTCGAGACATTTCAATTTTTTTAAAAATCGAATCAAAACTTTAGCAAATATTAATAAAAACATTTTTTAAGAAATTTGATTTTTTTTTTTTTAAATCGGTGCTTTCTTTTTATAGGAGCTTTCGAGGTTTAATCGTCAAGCGACCGAGATACTTATTTTATGACAGAAATTAATCTGCAGACGATATAATTCATTTCACAGAATTAACAAGAACGAAAAATCATGCGTCAAGCATAGATTATGTAACACTTTCCAACGCTTCCAAAATAATTTTACGAATCATACTCTTTAATAAGCTAAAAGATAACATCTAAGTAATCCGAATACTTTTATTCAGCCCTGTATAGGATCTATAGATTTGTATATATACTACATAGGATGCTAAATTTTAGTTCAGTTAGGAAACACGTAGCACAGTTTAAAATTCTCCGTCTGGAGTTAAATAATACGGAAATGTGTTCCCGAACTTTTGTGCTTCCCTGTATAGGATCTACAGAATTTATACACACCACGTAATATACAAAACGCGATTTAAAATTAAAATCGCGTTCAGTAACTTAAAACGCACTTCCAGGAATTATTGTTAACATACAGTAGAGAATTCTTTTGTGTGTCCCTGTAAATGAACGATGACTGCTATACACACAATATTCTGTAGTAAGTCTCTTGTAATGAACCTTATATAAATTTCAATGCGTTTAAAATAGGGAAACATTATTTAAATAAACCGCAGACGATTTTTCTCCATAGACGTAATGTAACGGAATTCTTTTGACTGTCCCTGTAAAGTAAGTATAAGTGCTATGCACACCCTATTCCATATTAAGCTTCTTCTAATGCACCTTAGTGATATATATAAATTTCAGTGCGTTTAAAATAGTGAAACATTATTTAAATAAACCGCAAATGATTTTTCCCCATAGACCGCAATGTAACGGAATTCTTTTGAGTGTCCCTGTAAAAAAACTATAAGTGCTACACACTTCCATTGAAATAGGGAACATGCTATAGATAACGATTATAACATATAAAAATTGCAGGGCAATCCGAGCATATTTACGGGAGTTAGAGCACGGACAGACGGCAGACGGCAGACGGCCAGACGGCCAGACGGCCAGACGGCCAGACAAACCGAAGTCATAAACACTTTTCAACTAGGTTGGAAAGTGTTAAAAATCATCAAGATCTGAATATTTATATAACTAGCTATAGTACGAACGCACCTCGTTTGTAACGTTTGACGTGCAATTTCCAACTTGTTTAAATAGATTTTTTTTTGTTTCATTTAATTACCAATGCTGGACAGCGTATCCTTTAAAGGACTTCAGCTTTACACCCAGTCTATAGTTGAGTAGTCTTGCAATAGATGGAGCCATTGGGGAATGGTTCAACTGTAGTTATGTAACTAAATATATAAGAATTTAATGAATTTAAAGAAATAAAGTTAATAAATGGTAGGGATAAAACATTAAAAAAATTAATATAATTTATCAAGAGTAATAAGGAATTTACAAAGTTAAATTTAAAGAGCAATAAAAATTTTTAAAATGTTAAGTTAAAGAGTAATAAGAATTAAAAGAGAAAAAAGAAGGCAGTCTAAATAAAAGGAAGTGACAAAAACCTCAAAATATTATTATTATTATTATTATTATTATTATTTTGTGTGTGTGTGTGTGTGTGTGTTACAAAGTAACAGTCTTTATATTAAAATATATATATTTTACTATAACATTTAATCATTACATTTCAGCGATTACATAAACGGAAATTTCTAATTTAAAAAAGCGATACACAAAACATAATGCCAAAAGTCCCGTTTTTTTTAAGATACACAAATTTTCTTAAATTTATTTTAATACCATGCTATTTATTACTCTGCATCGAATGGCACTTAATATAGTAAAACCTGTGTAAACAGAACTAGTTTATAACGGAAAATTTTTATTCTCTTGCCGAAATGAATATCGTACAAATCTACACTGCAAAAAATAATTGTTGATTTTACAGTATAAAACTGGCACCCCAGCTGCCAGTATTATACCGTAAAATTAACAGTATTAAACCGTAAAATATACCGTAAAGAAAACCGTAAATAACCGTAAAAAAAAACCGTACCGCGCATGCGCGGTAGCGTATTACTGCTTGCGCGGCAGCGTATTACTGCTTATTTTACGGTTTAATACTGTTAATTTTACGATATAATATTGGCAGCTGGGGTGCCAGTTTTATACTGTAAAATCAACAATTATTTTTTGCAGTGTACCTGCTAAAACGGAAACTCGGAAACTTGTCTAAAAACAAAATATTTTTCCGTTTCTTAGCGATGCTGTTGTTATAGGTTTTAATGTACAAGGTTCAGTAAAACGTGAGATACGGAAGCTGTTTATAATGGAACCCCATCTTTTTAAAGGGAAGAGGTTTAGTGGTCGACCTTCGGAAAGGAGTTAAATAATGCAAAGATTACTAGTGCATGAAAGTGGTAGATATTTTGAATTAAAAAATTCCCCAAACGGCCAACATTGGCGGAAACCCGTGGTGCAGCGAGAGGGGAACAGGTGGGAGAAAACTTCAGGGTCTCTCTATTATAAGTTGTATACTAACTATTATAAGTTGTATACAACTTTATAGGATGCATATTTTTTTTTCGGACCTTTCAAAATTTAAATATCATTTTTTATGTAAAATATTAATAAAAAACACACTACATGAAATTACAAATATATAAGTTTATTCTGTTTCAAGATTCAGCGTTCATATAATCCTCTCAAGGAAATATTCCATGTAAAAATAATGTAACGCGCCATATGCAAATTCCTCTGTCTAAGTTTGTGTGGAAAATTACATCCAATTTACTTTTACAGATCATATCACAAGCTTAGAATTATATGGCCATATTATTATCTGGTTAGCATTTTATATAGAAATCACAAATAGTACATAATTATTATTTAATTTGATTTTTAAAAATAAATTAATTAATATTAGTAAAAAGTTTTGTATTATTTGAATTTTTTATTTAAAAAAATATTATCCTAAATATATTAAAGCGACAAGCTAAACTTTTCAGCGCAAATTCGATGTTTTTGCGCATGCGTGAGATTAAATCTAAAATCAGTTCAGTTTTAAGGTACACTTGAAAGCGGTCATCTTATCCGAGCAGTCTAAGGCGTTAGCTTAAACTCTAGCTCCCCGGAGAGAAAGTGGGTTCGAATCCCGCTTCCGACGTAGTGATTTCTGCATTACTTTTGGCTGTAATTCATTTCAATTACTGTCACATTTTCAGGAAAAGAAGCTATGTATATAATTTGTATATTTTTATTCGAATGCTTATGAATTAAGTAAATTTTAACACCCAGCAATATTTTTACAAATTAAATTTGTACTAAAAATGTAATATAAAAAAAAAATATTTGTATTAAAAATATTTAAATAAAAAAAATTGCATGTAATTATTATCGATTAAATAAATTGAAATGATCTACAAATTTTGCTATATTTTTTATGACCAAAATAAATTTTCTTCATATCCATGTTTTAATAATTAAAAATTTCAAAGGGTCTGGACAACAACAACTATTTTTTTTAAACTATGAAACGACCCTACTTGAAAACTAGTCGGATGTGCCAATCCCAAAACTTTCTTCTATCTCACACAAGTTTCGCATACACTAAAAAGAATCAACATCAATTTATATCAAGGTCTAACGGAATCTAAAGTTTTATTAAATTCCGTGCATTAGTTCTTGATATATGACTATAGCTAAAATCGTGTAAATCCTGCAAAATCTAGCATAGCACTTCCACCTGTTGGGAGATTTAGACCAAAACCTAATCAACAACAACTTATGTCAACGTCTAACTGAATCTGAAGTTTGATGAAAATGCGTGCATTAGTTCTTGAGATATAGTTATCGTGATAATAATGAAAAAGTAGCATAGCAGCGCCACCTGTTGGGCTATTTACACCAAAACGTAATTAGCATCTATTTATGCCAAGGTCTAACTGAATCTGAAGTTTGATGAAATTTCGTGCATTAGTTCTTGAAATATAGATATCGTAAAAATCATGAAAAAAATGGTATAGCAGCGCCACTTGTTGGGATATCTACACCAAAACGTAATCAGCGTCTATTTGTGTTAAGGTCTAAATGAATCTGAAGTTTGATGAGAATAACCGCATTAGTTCTTGAGATAGAGTTATTGCGGACATCACGAAAAATGCAGCATAGCAGCGCCACCTTTCGGGCGATTTTCACCAGAAACTAATCAGTACCAATTTATATCCGGGACTAACTGAATATAAAGCATTAGTTCTTGAGGCAGAGCGCCCACAAAATTTTTGTCACATACAGACATTCAGAGTCACAGACAGACATTCTCTAAAAACAGTGAAATCGTGTTCATGACCTTCTAAAACGTATAAATCTGTCGAAAACCGGAAGTCGACAATTTTCATGAATCCAATACTTTCTTCTTGTAAAGATAGAAGAAAGTAAAAACAATAAAATGTCTTCTTAGAGCACTTTTACCACTAAATATGAATATTTTTTCGTGAATTTTTCATTCAGAAATATAAATTGATACAAAATCGGGTTAAAAGATATAAAATAATAAAAATTTGTGGTTCATTTAAAATTATTATCACGGGCTCGGGCAACGCCGGGCGGGTCAACTACTAAACATATAAATTAATTACACGCATACACACACACACACACACACACATATATATATATATATATATATCGTGGAGGGGGGATGGAAGTGGTTAAATTAATAAACTCACAATTTAGCGTTTAAATTGTTCATTTTAAAACTATGAAAATGAAAGAGAAGACTGAAGTAATTTTTACTATTAATCATTCCGCAAAACTGAAATCATGCTCAATAGTGTTGTCAGTTTCAATTTCACAAAAAGGGGGAACAGAGAGAGAAAAAAAGCGGGATAGCAGCTTATAAATTGGGGCATAAAAATACAGTAAATTCTATGGAAACAAAAACTGGCTATAACGGAATTCTGTCTAAAAGGTTAAAAAAAAAATCATAGTCCCTGAGGAAGAAATACCATAAAATTATACCTGCTAAGACAAAAAAATTGTTTAAAATGTTATCTTTCTCAGGTCATTTCAGATTACATATTTTACAGTTTTTTTGTACCCAAATAAAATTATTTGATGTTAGAGTTCAGAGAGGATCGGAATGTGGTTCAGATCATTGTATAGTGCGAGCAAGACTTGCATTTCCTTACTCGACTAATTTATTTAGAGACGAAGGAAATTCCACAGAGATTGAGGATATTGATGTCCCAGAATATATGTTGGAAGATTTAATGGAAGAAAGTACAAAAAGACTTTTTCAAGTAAGATTAGATAAAACATTAAAAGAAAGGAAATATACTAATGCAACGGAACTATATCAACATATTAAATCATCTTTACACCAGGCTACAAATGAAGCACTGGGACAAAAAATAAAGGAAAAAACTATACAAATTTTTTTTTGGTGAGACAAAGACATTGAAAAGACTGTACAACAGAAAAAAGAAACTTATGGATGAGTTCAAAAAAGGAAGAGGATAGATAGCTTTATAGCAGTTTTAGAAAATAAACTAATAAATTAGTACTAGAGGAAAAATGTACTTCTTGGGATGAAAAATGCAGAGAAATTGAGACGTATATAGGAGGAAGATGATGTACAGAGGCATGGAAGTTTTTAAAGAACATTAGAAAAGAAGGTAGTAAGTAATTCATGACAGGGAATATCTGTTAAGAAATGGGAAGAGTATTATAAGACTTTGCTTACGGAAACTAGAAATGAATTTCAAGTAAATCATATAGATATCGAAAAGAAAAAAGAAGAGAAAACTTTGGGACAACCTATATTGCTTGAACTTGAGAGAGTTAAAAGAGCAATTAAGAAATTAAACATGTGGGTAAGTGTGATCGAAGATCGCTCAAAGGGTTTCGTTTAATATTCCTTTCAAAACACTTTATCCTTTCTGCAATAAATTCAAATCAATTTCATTTAGCAAAATAAAAAAGTCATGTTTTTTTATAAAGTAAAAAATTACCGGTCTATTTTTTCGTTTTTTCGAATATCTAAACCTGCCGGTTAGCGGGAGAAGCCCACTATTATATTCTGTCATAATAATATCCGTCATACGGACTAAATGCAATATTTAAAAAAATAATTTCAAAATTAAAAATGTTAAAATATGCGAATATTTCCATAATCGGATTTTTATCACGATTCAATATGTTTCTCAAACTCATATATTTACTATTCTCTATTACTCATATTAATACTCGCTTTGTATTAGTCTCAAACATTTGAAAATTCGTCAAACTTAAAATATGACGTCAGATTTTCTTTTTAATTCTCTAATGACGTGATATTAATCTGCTTTTTGTACATACACATACTCATACTCCTTGTATTATTGAGAAATCTTAGACATTTTTCGTTTTATTACCATTATGACGTCAATCAATTTTATTTCATATTTATCTTTTTTTCAACTGGTGAAACTTTTTATTTCATTTTCATTTTTTCACGTGGAAATCGTCTGATAGAAAATTAATTATTGTAGAAAGAATTTCATTGTGGATTTAAAATTTTTGGCATCTGCTATAACGCAAAATGTTTAAATTTAACAGGAAAAGGCTGTTAGAATTTTGGTTTTTTATCGCTATTTATTAAAATAATACGAATTTTTCAAATTTTAATATTTTGAGCTCTTCACAGCTGTTATTCATCTATATACAAAAAGTTTCAACTCTGTAAGTTATATAGTTTTTGAGAATGGCTCTGTGACGGACAGACAACGGAGCGGGAGTAATAGGGTTTCGTGAGATGAACGAAACCCTAAAAATCAAAGAACAAGTGGTCCTGGAGGCATATAAGCCGAACTGATCAAAAATAGAACCGATAAATTGCTCAGATTAATTACACAATTATTCAAAAAATGCTTAAACGGAGAAGAAACACCAGAGGAATGGAGAATTGGATATTTAACATCGATATATAAGAAAGGAGACCTACAAAAATGTGAAAATTATTATGGCATTACTGTAACAGCAACGTTTAGTAGACTATATGGATGAATCTTAAAAGATTTCATTGAGGAAAAAAATTAGAACGAAGATAAGTGAAGAGCAGAATGGATTTAGAGCAGGAAGATCATGTATGGATAATATCTTTTGTCTTAAACAAATTGTTGAAAAAGAAATGGCGGTGTGAAATCAAACTCATCTTCTATTTATTGATCTTACGAAGGCATGCGATAACTTTCCAATCGCAAAATTATGGAATGTATTAAAGGAAATGAATATAAATCAAAATATTATTGGTGCAATTCAAGAACTTTACAGACAATCAAAAACAAAGATTAAAATAGGCCAAAGACTGTCAAAAGGTTTTATAACAGATAAAGGACTCAGACATAAGATGTTGCGTCTCCCCAACACTTTTTTTAATTTATGTTGAAGAAGCAGTGAAAATTTGGAAAGAAAATTGCAGAGGAATGGGACTTAATGTGAATGGAACATCAATTTTCACTCTGCAATTTGCAGATGACCAAGTTATAATTGCAAAAAGTAAAAATGATTTAGAGAAAATGACGATAAAAATTAAGGAAGAATATGAGAAATGGGGACTTAACATGAACGTTAGTAAGACCAAATACCTATGTATAGGAGGGAGTGAGACAGAGTTAAATTTAAATAATAACATAAAAATAGGAAGCTGTGAGTATTATAGATACCTTGGTGTACACATTAATAGAGAAGGCACAGACTCACAGGAAATTAAATACAGAATCCGCCAAGGAAGAAAGGCTGTAAAACTTTTAATCTCCATTTGGTGGAGTGAGGAGATTTCCAAAAAAAGAAAATATAATATATACAATTCTATAGTAAAAAGCATTTTGTTATATGGAGCAGAGGAATGGAGAATGATGGAGACAGAAAGAAAGAAATTAGCAACAGTAGAAATGGATACCCTAAGAAGATGGATATCAGTAATAGAAAGAATAAGAAATGAAAGAATCGAAGAAATGATGAAAATAAAGGAAACATATTAGACGATCTCCAAAAGAAACAATTAATCTGGTATGGCCATGTTAAAAGAATGAGTGACGAGAGACTACCCAAAATCGCATCTAATTACAGAACTAAATATCTCCAGATTTTTCCTTTTTTACAAATTTTTAGCTAATTTTCCTCCAGATTTTTCCATTTTTTAAAATATTAACTATTTTTTTACCCCAGATTTTCCATTTTTACAAATTTTTAACTATTTTTTACCCCAGATTTTCCATTTTTACAAATTTTTAACTATTTTTTTACCCCAGATTTTCCATTTTTACAAATTTTTAACTATTTTTTCCTCCAGATTTTTCGATTTTTACAAATTTTAAACTATTTTTTCCTGCAGATTTTTCGATTTTTACAGATTTTTAACTTTCTTTCCTCCAAATTTTTCAATTTTTATAAATTTCTAACAATTTTTTTCTCCGGATTTTTACAAAGGTTTAGCAATTTTAACAATAATTTTTTTTTTAACAATTCAAAAATCTCTAAGAAAATATGCCTTAAATTTTGTAAATTGCCACAAAACGGAATAAAATAACATCCATCCGCCATTTCTGTACACATCAATTCAACTACGTGGGCGAAATTTAAATCTACCTTTAAACATCAGTATTTACAAAGTTCTCATAAGCAAATATAAAAAATAACTTCCATTTACAAAAAACAAAACTCAAACATTTTACAAATTAAAAAAAAAAAAAAAAAAAAAAAAAAAAAAATTAAAAATGACAAAAGGGAAAAATTCTACCTTACGACAGAATATAGATTGGCCACCCACGGCTTTTATCGTTGAGATTTTTTCAGCCAAGTCTAACTCGTCAAAAAAAAAAAAAGTGTTTGTTAGCATAAGCCAGCTTCCCCACTTTAGAATTTAGTTAGCGCTCTAAGATTTTTTGTGAGGCTGGCGGAACATATTAGGCACGAACACACCAAGTTTTAAAAATATTCGGTGACTAGAAGTAGTTTTAATAAATATAATAGTAAAAAGATGTGGCTCCAATGTGCTGAGACGTGCCGAGGTAGTTGTTGTTTACAAATGTGCTGGCTTAATGACACCCTTTAAACTGTTTTTAATGGTTCAAGGCATTTTAGCACTTAATAGATAACCTAAAAAAGGTAATGAAAAGTTCTATGATAGCAGCTTTTATGATGGATGCAGCTAAGAGAAGTTGTTTAACAAATGATGAGTTAGCATTAATTGACGGGATCTTGGAAAGCGGTGGGGGAAGGAAGGGGGGAGCTATACAAAACACAAGTGCTCTACGAGACCCGATTTAAAATGAATCCTCACTTGCAATTGGGGGACTTTAATGATGGGACTTTAAAAGGGATCCCTCTTTTCGCCCCTCTGACGGGCCCCCCCAAGAGAGATACGTAAAAACCGAGCGCACCAAAAGAAGCGGGGGGATTACCTTTAGGCGGTTTACAGCTAATTTCGGTGAAATTTTGGAGCTGTCCGGCCCATAGGAACACAGAAAAATGGGAAAAACTAAAATAAATATGAGAAATAGAAAAAAATAAATAAGAAAAGTGCTCCTGACAGGAGACGGGAGAGAAGGAGGGGGAGAGTAGAACCAGACAAAAGTGCTTGATGAGATCAAACTTTTGATATGGTACATGACGAGGTTTGAACACCTTGAATGTCTCCCCCGTGGAGGGGGGGGGGTAACTCCGGTCCTATGGGAGATAGGGCATCGGGACCCTCTTAGAAATGTCGGCTTCGACGATTTTAACTTCGTTGGATCCTTTAGAAGAGGCCTACGTCCTCTGTGGGGCTTAAAGTGGCTGAGAAAGATGGGAAAAACTAAAATTTAAAAAGAGTTGAAACAGAGAACTATGTTTGTTAAGGGAGGGGGGAGTGAGAGGCGGAGAGTAGGACCAGACCATAGTGCTTGACGAGATCTATCTATTGATATGTTACATGAAAGCGTTTACATGGGGTTTACATTTGAAGGGAGCACCAAAAAGGTCTTACTGGACCTTTCCCATGATTATGCCAAGGTTGCAGTTATGATTTCGTCAAGATCATCGCAAAGCTTAATAGGCATCCTATATACGCATATATATATTCCAAACACTCCTATATGTGCCATATACGTCATTATACACATATTATTTATGTTTTATATGTCGTATATACATCATAGACACATGTCATATATATACATCATATATGCATCATATATGTCTATAACTTGGCCACATACGTACAGAAATGTTATATATATTATTATAATGTCATACATGCTTTATAATTTGGCGATAAATCTTGCCCGCTGGGTAGTTCATCCTTGGAAGCTGCTATAACACGAAAGTACCAAATTTACAATATATTAATGAAAACAGAAACAAAAATATTTCATGCTTGATGGCTGCTATAACACGAAAGTACCAAATTTCTTTTTTATTTTTCATATCTGATAATTTGCATCTATCCTTTTTTGTAATTTTAACATTTTTGTAACGATTTTATGCATTTCTATTGCCTATTCAAAGAAAAATTCTTCTAAAGTTACAGAATTTCGTTAAAAACGGTTAAAATAGTAAAATGCGAACATCGTTTGGTCCATTCTCTACCGAAAGCAACAACCGTTATCATTATTTTTTTTACGCGTGAAGGTTTCGTTATGGTACTACATTGTGAAGTTTGGTAATTTTTGAAATTCATTATTTGAAAAACGGCATAATCATTCAATTTGAAATTTATATCAAGAAAAAAACAATTTTTTTCCTTTCTAACGCAGTTTGTCAAACAATTTTGTGACAAATACTTTTTGAGCTATTAATTTTTTCATTAACTTCAAATGTTTCATTTTCCGAGATTAACCTGTGGCAACGATGGATTGCTGTGACTTTTCATAAACATGAAAAATGATAGAGATTGAAAGAATAAGCCTCCCTGTGGGCGGCTAAAAAAAAATCAATTAAAATATTTCACAGTAATTATCCTTCCACGACATCAACAGCACATTAAACCATTAAACGTGTCTTCACGAAACACTTCACAAAACATACAAATAAAAAAGAACTCACCACAAAATCCATGCCACAAACGTATTTCAACACATCCGACTATACAACACACAATAAACCAACCTATCCGACTAAACGAATGTAATTCACTCATAAACCAATCAAATTTCCAGATCAAACCACAGTAGGCGGGGAAGAAATGCAAGAAACAAACCGGTAGCAAGAAAAACTCATTTTTCGCTTCGCTAAATTCGACGCCGCTTAGTGTGTCGCTTGTTCTAGGATTTAACCGATCCTTCTTCAATCCACCAAAAGATTACTTTTGACCGATAGTTTTGAAATCTCTTGAAAAGTGGTTACTATAAAATAATTGATCTTTTCTTGAAATGAGAAAAAAATATTTAGAAATACACACCAGAAAAATAATACCAAATAATATTAAATATATATATTAAACCTTTTATTGACACAATTCAATATATATGGTGATTTAATCAAGGTGCCTAACTGTGTCATTGCGGCAAGTTAGAGTTCTTGTAACAATAAAGAGAATGCTCACTTACTCGTGCTAGGTTCCTGCATGGTTTTAAATTACCGTCGAAGTTTTATGATTGCCTCTTGTTTGATTACATGCAATTTTGAAGTTTATTAAGTTTTTAATTACTATAAGCAATTTCTAACACAATTAGAAAGTGTTTATGGCTTTAGTTTGTCTGGCCGTGCTCTAACTCACGCAAACATACTTGGATTGCCATGAGACTGATATATTATGGTATTGAGGTTTACAATAGGACATTCTCTATTGAAAATGGAGTATGTAGCATTTATAGTTCGCTTATAGGAACACACAGAAGAAGTCCATTACATTATGGTCTATCAGCGGTTCCCAACCTGGGTACGTGGCGGGCCTGCTCGGGGTACGTGAAAATAATATTGGTGATGGCGGAAATCACAAAAAAGGTTTAACTGAAAACACATAAAGAAAGTTGATAGTTTTGGATTACAAAGTTAGTCTCAGGTGTAACTCCAATATGTCACTTTAACACCAATATGTTACACTCAAAATGAGCGTAAAAGCCCACTAGACTTAATAATTCATTGATTATTCTATGGCTTTAGCTCCGCCCACTGCTAATCATATTGCATGAATACTTATATATTTTCCCAATCTTTGCGAAAACTACCATTGATCATTATACAATGTTCTTTTCCCCCCGCCTTATTTTTATCCTCGTTTTTAATAATAATTACAAAACGCCTGATTTACGCCAGAGCTTCTGGTTTCAATGTTTTATTTTTTAACGTGTTGAAAAGCAGGCCCTTGTTTTCGTTTTCGAATAGGCGGAGTTATATCATTAACGTATACTAATCTGAAAGCTTCCTTCCCACTGTTGCCAACAGGCTACTTTTTTAAATTTCAGATTGTTTAACTCCCATCACTTTTTTAAAATAGTAGAATTCACTTTATTCTCACATTAGTTAATCTTCCAATAAATAAGGCGAATGTTACTACTTCAAAAAAGTGGTGGCCATCAAGCAATTTGAATTTTTTAAAAGTAGCCTACTGGCAACACTGTATCCTTCCTTTTAATGAGTATTTAATTTGAAGTGTTTATTTATTGTTCGAATGATTTGGTTTTATATTTAAAATGGATAACTGGTTGAAATCTGGAACTCTTAAGATTACTGCAACTGCGATTGAAATTCAACCTGATGATTCGGGAACTACGAGTTCTTCGAAACAATCTGATTATTTTGTAATACTTGAGAACCTGAGTGAGGCTGTTAATAGGCATGTTCTCATAACTGATAAATACTGAATAATAATACATACTTTATAACTTATAATACTTTAAATATTACTGAAAACATCAGTGCTTCCTCAATGAATAGAAAATGTAATAATGAATAATTTTTAAAATATGGATTTTGCATTCACTGGAGATGAAAATTTTAATAATATGTGGAGGAGGGAGGAGTGGGGGGTATTTATGATAAATGGGGGTACTCTGAAATGAAAAGCCTAAGCAAGGGGTACGGGAAAGAAAAGGTTGGGAAGCGCTGTAGGAAAAAATTGTTTGCACTGCATTTTAATAAAGTTAACAAATTACAAACATAATGAAATTGTATGCATAATTGAGTTGCAA
Source organism: Maratus michaelseni (assembly GCA_963931845.1). NCBI lineage: Eukaryota > Metazoa > Arthropoda > Arachnida > Araneae > Salticidae > Maratus > Maratus michaelseni. Next base: position 54,374,455 of record OZ007595.1, read on the forward strand.
TACAACATTCTCGCTGTGGAATATGGAGTTCATATTCCACAGGGCATTTTAAGCCTGTTACACTATATCTATGATATAGAAATTAATGTATTATTGCTGAGGTGTACTTAAAAGATGTTTACTGTAAAACATAGATTTAATACAACATTTATTTGTAAAATAATTCTGTTACAATACTGTCTATGAAATCGCTGGAAGTGTATTCCCAGATGTGCTACATGTTTTTAAGCTTAAACACATTTCAGTACATTACGTGGTGTGTATAAACTCTATGGCTAATATACAGCGCTGCGCAAAAAAAAAAAAATTCTTAAGCATTACTGGGCGTTAATTGCTTAGAGGTGGTTTTTAATTGTGTTATGCATTTTCGATCTTAACAATATTTAGTATATTAAGATATTTGTATAGTATATAAATAATTTCATATACAGGGCTACGCAAAAACTGGATATACTGTCAGGGGCGTAGCTTGAAATTTTTATTGGGGGGGGACCTGACTTTGGTGTCCTTTATATAATTTTCATTTTCCACTCCCCCCCCCCCACACACACACATCCTCTCTCGCCACATTGTCATCAGCCGCGCTAGAGGTCTGCAGATGCTGAAATTTCCAGGCCCAGGCCCGGCCCGGCATTAAAGCAAACACTTCGGTCCGACCCGTTCAAAATTATTTTGGCCCGACCTGGTATAAGAGCAAAAAGTTCGACCCGAGCCCGGACCAGCCTGTCCCGACTGAATATCTACAAAGCATGCAATATTTCTGAAGCAACATTAACCTAAAATTTCACTTACTTATTCAAAAAGCACACTTATGCATAGATTTTATTTTCAGATTATGCTCAAAATGCATGGAATGCAAAATATCAACAACATTTATGATCACTTAAGACAATTACGTACATAAACACTGATTAAAAAATTGACTTAGACTATTACATTCAAATGAAGATTCAGTAAGAGAAGAAAAATCCGTTATAGTCAGGTTCCATTCTTAGCAGGTACATCGTCTGTTGTATGTATTATATTCTTTTTGCACACATCAAGACATTTTTCCGTGTAAGAAAGGTTCTCGTCATAGATTGTTTCTATTTCACATGTTTTACTGTATTTAATTTTTTTTTCCTTAGAATAGTATGTACTATTCTTTAAAACGAATTTTAATTGTAGAATAATGGCGATTTAAAAATATATTAATTTTTCGCAAAAATTGTGCCAGGCCTAATTTTCTGATTTTTACGCTGGCCTGCAAATTTCGGTCCATGCAGATCTCTAGGAAGAATGACGTCCAAGCACAGCTTGGCCCAGAAAAAAAAGAAGTCTGGCCCGTCCCGGCCCAAGTCTGCAGAGAAAAGTTAAGCCCGGACCGTACAGATCTCTAACTCTAAAGCCTGTTTAAAATACCTGTTTTAATTTTTATAGAAAAATTACAATACTATTTGATTCTTAGAGACCTGATTAAAAATATATGAAATTTTATATGCAAACAGGTGATAATGATTTTATGAATGTGTCAAACTTACTATTTTGAAATGGATTTGAACTTTAACTAAAAGCAAACAATTGTACATGCTCTTACATTCTGCTCCATCATCAACAATTTGAAGCCACTCGTTCATAAATGAAGTTACATATAATCTGCTATCTTCTTAAATTCATTTATTGTTTTGATTTTTGTAAAAAGTACCTAGTTATTACTTTTATTTACTTACTATAGAAGAATTCGTACCTGGGATATAAGTTTTCCAAAAAATATACAGTACACTCATTTCAAGAAACACATGCCTCTAATCCTTCAAATGAACGGAATATTAATGTCTGTTGTCTCGTTTTGCACAAGAGGGGATTTCAGAGAGTTCAAATGTCAGGGTGGAGGAAATTTTTTGTTCAGAGGCTTCTTTCAGGAAAATGGCCATATGACCACCTTAGAGTAGAGGTCTGCACGGGATTGTACCCAGCCCAGCATAATGAAGGTAAATTTTCAAACGGACCGGTCTGGCAGAATGAAAACACTTTAAAAATATTAAGTGCGCCGACCGCCCTGATATAAGAAATTTAAAAGGATCGAACTAAGCTGATAAAATATGAACAATTTTTAATGTATTTGTCTGGGACGAGAATAAGTAAATGTGCTGCATGAGCATTTGCTAGCTTCAAAACATCAATACAGAAATATGTCAAGCGTAGAAATCGGCATTGGACAGTTGCATCATACCTGAGCCTGGGCTTAATTTTTTCAGCATACTCGGGCAGGCTGGGATCAGGCTTACATTATTTTCTATGTACTCAGACCGGCTGGAAACTGGGCTTAATTGTTCCCAGGACGTGTCGAGTTGTTTTGTAACAATAGTAATAGCGATAATAAACTTCTGTTAACGGAAACTTTGGAAGTGTACTTTAATAAATTGCAGAGAAATATTTTGTTTTATTATACAGCAACAAAAGTTCGGATGCTTTTAACCATATTTTTCTTTTATTCAAAACTACATTAATTTGTTTAATGTCTTTATTTGAATGTAATACTCTAAGAGTCTAAGTGATCATTAACACTAGAACGACCGGAAATTTTACTCAAGTTTTATAAAACTATTTCCCACCAGAATTTTTGTTTAAAACTAGTTATTTTTTTAATTTAACATATTCTGGCGCGTTTTATATTTAATTTGTTTTAAAAAGAAATTTCTGGTTAGAATCGGAATATATTCATTTGGTAACGGTCAAAATGACCGCTCTTGGTCGTTCTAGTGTTAATAATACTATTCTGTATTCTATGGCATGTATAAAGTATTCTAAAATGTACTGTAAAATTTTCCCATAAATATGCATGCAGTATTCATTAAAATAATCTTAATCGTATTTTAATAAAATTGGAATTTTTTGTAGAAATCGAGTTGGTCGGGCCGGGCCTGATTTCATTGATTTTTCAACGGGTTGGGCCTGTTTCCACTGAATTTTCAACGGGTCGGTCCGAGCTCGTGCCAAACTTTTTCTTTTAGACCGGACTGGTCTTGCCCAAGATAGCTTTCGTTCGGGCCGGGCCTGTAAATTCTGGTCCGTGCAGACTTCTACTATAGAAATCACGATCTGCACAGCCCGATTCCCGCACCCGGCCAAATGAAGTCAAACGTTCAAACGGGATGGGTTGATTAAAAAAAAATAAATGGGCTAGGCGGCTGGTTAAAAAAATTAAGAGGGACTACCGGTACCAATATACCAAATTTAAAACTAAGCCGATGAAATAACAATTTTCAATGGACCTGCTATGCCAGAATAGATTATAAATGTGTTGCACAATCCGATACTAGTTTGACAACATCAATACAGAAATTTAATATGCCTAACATAGATTTTCATCGGACAGTTACATTGTGTCTGAGCCTGTGCCTAATTTTCCCTGTCGACTCCGGCCGTGTTCAGGCGTACATTTTTTCTACTTACGCGAAACGGGCTGGACCTGAACTTAATTATTCCTAAGACATGTCGGGCAGACAATTTTTTTTTTTTAAACTAAAATTGATAATGGATTTTTGGTAACAAAATCTTTCGAAATAAACTTTAATGAATTCCGAAGAAATTTTTTTTTATCTATTATAAAGCTTCACAATTTATGATGCTTTTAAACATTTTTTTATCTTTACTCAAAAGTACATTATTTTTTAATGAGTCTTTACTTGAATGTGAAAGTATAGTAGTACTTACAACATAATGTAGAAGTCTAAGTATTTATTAATGTTGATATTCTGTATTCTATGGATTGACCACATATAGTCTGAATTATACTTTAAAATTTTCGCAAAAAAAAGAAAAAGTATGGAGTTTTTTTTAAAAGAATCTTAATTATATGTTATGAAAAATCGGATTTTCTTTTGTAGAAATTGAACCATTCCAGGCCGGGCCGAGCTTTTGGTTTTTAAAACAGACTGGGCAGTACCAAGATAGCTTTTATTTGTACCCAGGTGGGTCTAATCCAGTGGCGTAGCTACACATTCAGCGCCCTGGAGCAAATAAAATTGGTACGCCCCTTGCCACTATAAAAACACTTCTGCTAGCTCTGTTTGAGGTTTAAACTCGTATATTATATTCTTATTTATATTTAAAACCCTGTTTTTTATTTAAAAAATAAAGTATTTTCATAATAAATATTTGACGAAATAAATACAAATAAAATATTAAAATAAACTATAATTGTTTAAGTTCGAACTACCTACTGATTTTTACGACGAATTGAGCAGTATTTCCGATTTAAATGGTCCCATGGTCGCAGTGCAATCTACCACTAACTTCTGTTGTTCCTTTCAAGGCTTTTGAAGCAATATAGAATGCTAATAAAGAAACACACTATTGTCGAGATATTTTTAAGACGCGTTTTTTCCGTTTTCAGTACCGAAAGCTCTGAAAATTCATAAAATTCGAGTTATTATAACTCGGTAAGTTTTGATCGTACAAAAAATGAAAGTTTTGTTTTACTTGTTAGTGAATATAGAAAATTTTACTAAATCAATAGTTTTACTAGATATAGAACTTAGCAACAGTAAAAAAAAAAAAAAAAAAAAAAAAAAAAAATTCGTAATCTTTAAAAAAATAACTACTTTGATATACGGATTTTAATAGGATCATAGTTGCCAACATCCCGATTTTTTTCATACCAATATTTTTATGTAAAAATATTTGTTTTCTTTAATCGTACAATTTCTGAAATTTAATAAAGAGAAAATTTCTGTAAGATTTTACTGGTATTCAAAAAATCGGGGCGTATCTATCCTACAAACAGGGGCGTAGCTACCGTGGAGCAGTTCGCTCCAACTGCTCCACGGTAGCTACGCCACTGGTCCAATCCTAGAAATTTCAGCCCGTGGAGACCTCTAGACCACCCCCCACCCTCTCTGAGGCGTTCTGTAAATTCTCTCCAGTCACTTCCATTTCTTTGCATTTTCTTTCGATTACCAAAGGTGACCAAAAACTACTGAGATAAGTAAAGAATTGTACTTTCAAGAATTGAATTACATTACTGCCCTGCAATTGATTGCAATTCCTGTTTTCAGAATTTTCTCTTCTGCAGGGTATAAATTGTTTTTGTTAAGGAATAGAGGTAGTAACAGTTCTAAAATTAAATGTCTTATACAAATGTTGTATGTTAAAAGTAACTTGCATTGTAATTTAACATTTAAAATAATATTCTTGTATAATTACTTGCAACTACTATTTAAACCCTTTCTTTATGAGTGCCTGACGGCGCCCTTAAATCTTCTTTGACCCCTTACATGAACGTATTGGAGAACCGTTCTAACCCCTACAAGTCGGTTCCACATCTTCACACTTTCTTTCTACTACAAAGGGTGGCCAACAACTACTAAGCTAAGAAGGGAATAATTGTATTTCTAAGGATCGAATTACACTTACTGTTCCGCAATTGATTACAATTTCTATTTTCAGAATTTTCTTTTTTGCATGTGTATATATATATATATATAATAATAAACACCAATGGAAAATCACTTGCAGAACCATTATCACAAATGCCAACCAAAAACTTTAAACCACTTAAATTCAATACTAGAAAAACAAAACTAAACAAACTACATTTACACAGAACCAGATAACGCAACTAACTACTTAAACTCAAAACAAAAGAACACAACAAATTGCAGCAAAAATTAAAAATGCCAATAAACAACAAAGAAAAGCTAAAACAACCTGTGTCAGGTGGCATGGCTTGAGACATGCACTGCTGGGATAAACTAGTTTTACGCATGCAACACTCCCCCATACCTGACAAGTACAGACTGAAAATGAATGAAACAGACATAACAAAAGGAAGCAAACTAAAGCCAGACTGCACCAACAAATTCTCGATTTACATCACAGTAAACAACCCACTACACCGACAAACTATAACTAGACTACAACATCAATTTCTCAACTTACATCATGGCAAACATCCCACTACACCGAAATACTAAAGCCCGACTACTCCATCAAGTTCTCAACTTACATCACAGCCAACAACCCACTACACCGACAAACTATAACCAAACTACACCAACAAATTCTCAACTTACAGCACGGCAAACATCCCACTACACCGACAAACTATAGCTAGACTACACCATCAAGTTCTCAACTTACATCACAGCAACCATCTCACTACACCGACAAACCATAGCCAGACTACACCAACAAGTTTTCAACTTACATCACGGTAAATAACCCTCTACACCGACAAACTAAAACCAGACTTCACTATCAAATTCTCAACTTACAACACGGTAAACAACCCACTACACCGACACTCCCACAAATATCACATCAACAAAACATCGCTCGTATTGAACACTCCTAACAGTTCGTCACTATAACCTTTATTTCTGATAAATTTGTATGTTAGATCGAACAAAAACTGAACCGGATAACCTTGTGATAACGCCATATAATAAAAATCAGCTATATTCCTAGCAATATTTGCATAATTAGAGCACAATTTCTCAATACGGCATAAACCATTTATAAAAATATTTCTGAAAATGGACAAATGCACATTTGAAGTGAAATGTAACATTTTAATAGTATCAAAATTAAAATAATTTCTCTTATCGTAAATATTTGTTACCAGTTCACCATTAGAAACATCTAAAGTTACATCCAGAAAATCGACACATTTTGAATTATTTGACGCAATTTTCAGGCTTAAACTATTTGGATAGTGATTAAAGCTGAAATCTTTCAAGGAATTGTTAATCCCGGCTAATAGAACATCATCTATGTATCTGTAATATATTACATTTTGATTTGCAGTATCTTCTTTTTCATATGTATATAAATAAATATCAGCTAGGATGGAGCTGCAGCTCCCACCCATAGGAATACCTTTAATCTGTTTGTAAACCCGTTTACCATCATATAAATAATTTTCTTTAACTACAAAATTAAAAAGAGTTGTGAACTGTTCAGAGCTTATATTTGTAGTATTAAACTCCTTAAAAAAATCCATAATTTTACTCTTTAAATCATCTAAATTAATACTATTGTATAAATCTTCAAAGTCATAAGTATGAAATTCCATTATATTGCACAATTTTTTTAAATTGTCAATCAATTCAAAACTGTTTTTAATTATACATGTAGATTTTTCTTTTAAAACTTTAGCAAATATTTTGTTTAGAATGTGTAGAAACTTTTTATTTGCTGTAACCAAATATGAACCGAAACCACATGTATATATATATATATATATATATATATATATATATATATTGGCGGGGCGTGGAGGGGGGGGATAGAAGTAGTTACAAATCTAAAATGAATCCCCTTATGCAAATTTTGTATGCTAAAAGTAACTTACTTTCTAATTTAAGATTCACTTATTACTACTAATATACTCTTTCTTTATGGGCGCCTGACGGCGCCCTTAAACCTTCTGTGACTCCCTACTACTTGAACTTATTGCCCCCCCCCCCCTAAAGCTACGTCCCTGTGTCGTCTATGGATGGTAATTTCTGGAGTGCGATTTTAGTTGTATTACGTATTTCCTATCTGAATTAAATTTTAGCTTTATATGTGATGTGTATAAAAAACTGTAAATCCTATGCAAGGCTGCACAAAAATTGTCAAGTTACCTCCTAAAGGCGGTAAATGCTGAAAACAAATTTTCAAATTTGTTATTCGTTTTACAGCTAAATTAATTTTTCGAAAACCATATAGTGTGTATACAAATCTATGGATCATATGCTTAAAAGATTTCGAATTTGAATATCTTATCGAGTATGGGCACTAGTTCCTGACATTTAGTATTCGACTGTATGTTATGTGTTTCCTGAATTTTAAATTTGTCTTTTTTTTTTTTTTATGTTTTCATTTTGGTGCATTAAAATGTTATAACTTATTAATAAACGTTACCAACATTAATAAAGTCAGGCGCAATTATATATTTGAAAAATATAAACTAACAATTACGCTATTTCATATGGATTAAAGGGTTTGACAATTTTATTATATTCTTTAACTTCTGAAAGGTGTTAAAGTGTATATTAATGTAACAAGTTTCTTTCCACAATCATTCAATAATATTTTTTTTTTTCGAAAACTAGGGAGCTCTGCCCCCTACGAGCTACGCTCGCCAACCTCTGTTCTGGCACCGCAAACTTAAAAAACAACCTGATTTGGTCAACTTTAAAACAATTACGAAAGATTGAATTATAATTAAACGACTAGTGGCGATCTGCTGTTATCGGGTTTCCATTCATTTTCCTTTGACTGAAGTATTTTAAGGCCGAATCAACTGCTGTCGAAACAGCTAACAATGGTTTTCGTGATTGATTAAATAAGATCAATTAAACATTTGAAAATCAACTTGTGTAATACGGTTAAGTAAGCAATGTCGCTGCACCGGGGAATTTTATAACGATGCTATAGAAAATTGGGTACTTCTCCATTTTTCCATCGACTACTTTCTATAAAAGAAAAGAGATATCGCCAAAATATAGGATTTAACGTCAAAAGTGCATGACCGTGGTGACGCATTCAATTGACATCAAATGGATTACACGTGTTAGTTATGACATCGGGTGATTTTTATTTCAACGTTTATCTGTATTCTTAATGATATTTTAATAATTTATTAGTTATTTTGTTAATTTAAACGGAATTATTAAACGTAAAAATATAGTTTTAATTGAAGGGGAATATTATTATTCACAATGTTTTTAAATTTGCGATAATAGGTAAAAGATATTGTCGAAATAAACTAATCTCTCGTGTAAATATATTTTTAAATTGAAACTGTTCGGAAATACTATTGTTATTTGAGCATTTTACGAGGCTAGCGAAAAAGAAAGGCTACCGTGGTGCTTTACGCGTATCTTTTTTTACAGACCGTCGGAGTCACGTGATGCTCGAATGCACCAATACAGGTGTACGAAAAGAGCAACACGTCATTCTAGCGGTCTGTAAAAAAAGATAAGTGAAATGAACCGCGGTAGCCTGTCTTTTTGTTAGCCTCGGCATTTTAAATATGACGTAAGTTTCCCCATTTAATGCTTTGGACATGTAATATTTTAATTATTTCTCTTTTTAATATTCACGCGCAAGTATATTTTTTATTATGTAATTTTCTACATTTAATTATTATTTTAAAGTTTTATTTCTGTTTTTAATAGTCACGTGTATATACATTTTTTAATTGAAAGGGGGTATTATTATGTGTGCTATTTTACAAATTAGCAACAATTCAAATTATTGATTTTTTGAAATATGAAATAAATCCCCATTAAAAAAATGAAAATTTGTATAAAAAATTGAAATAAAGCCTAAAAAAAAAAATAGTCAAATTAAAAAAAATTAATTGTACTCTGCACACCGCAAGCTTGTCAACTATATGCTTTTAAATTATGGTTAAATTCCTATGCATAGTTTTCGTTCCTATAAAACTTTTTTAAGATAACTATTTTGACCGAATTTAATATTAAATATCTCTTAAAATAATTCTCCGATTGAAAAACTGTTTACTTCAGCGTGTTTATCGAACATTTCTCTATACTAGTAAATCTGCAGATCAGGAGCCTCAACGTCAGCTCTGCAAGTCATTTGTTTTTTTAATCTCAGTTTTTATATCATTTATCATCGTACAATCCGCAATTATTATTTTTTCAACTGCATGCATATCTATAAGCATATAAAATTCTTCGAATGTTCCAGAAATTAGAATCATTAAATTAAACACGGTGTTATACAATGATATTCTGAAATTCAGATGAACTGCTTATTATTTTAATTTTTTTAAATAAATAGGCATTCATCCCCCCGTAGTCTCATTAAATTTACATTCGTTTTGATAAATAAATAAATAAATAAATAAATAAATAAATAAATAAATAAAAAAGATATTTCACCAAAATAGTGCGAGTTCCTTGAATTTTATTATTTTACACTCTTTGAAACATGGTTGCTAAGCAACGAATAAATTAAAGTGGAAAGTAAAAATAAATGCTTTTAAAAATTGTAAAAAATATGAAAATAAGATGTTTATATTTCCCGAACAGATGCAAAAACATTTTCAAATATTTTAAGCAATTAATTTCTAAATTCTATTAAATTTATTGACAAAATTTTAAAACTACTGGAAATCCATATAAAAAATTTAGCATTCCTAATTTTATGTCTAAATTCATTATGCAAATTTTCCTTTTTCATTCAGACAAAAATGAAATTTGAAAAATCGTCTGCATCCCCATAGGAAATCATTGTGACTTAAAATAAAATGTTCTATATTTTCCGAACGAATGGACCAAATGTAACAAAAAACTATACAGCTAATTCCGGATACCTCGCCAACATACCTACCAAAAATCAACCTAATCGGACCATTTTTACGGCAGTTATCGCGGAACAGACAGACAAACAGACAGAAACCAAAAACTTTTCGCGTCTGCACAGTAAGCCTCAACGGACGTTTCGGCAAAAACTACCAATTTTCATATTTTTATATACAATAGTTTTCTGAATATTTGTCCAAAAAGACCTCAAGGCACAAATACTTCATTGACAGCGGCGGCGGCGGTGGTTACTTTTTTATTTAATATAGAGCGATTACTTGTGCAAAGAATATATACAAGTTAAATAAATTTTATTAAGCATTTATAAAGGTCAAAATAACAAATTTTTCATTAAAAAAAAAAAAAAAAAAAAAAAAAAAAAAAATCAGATTTTAAAGTTTGCATCTTCAGATGGATAATTTTTCAGGGAAGGTTTTAGTATATAACACATTGTTCTAACGTAGATCAGTTATAGAGTTGTGATGGAAAACACTGTTATTTTGGCAGAAAAGGTTACCATTTTGGTCATTTTTTGGCGACCATTATCATTGGTGAAAAAATTGTAACGGCTATATCATTTAGAAAATAATACAAACACCTCAAAAAACAAAAGAAAAAACTGTTACTAATTTTATTTTAAGAAAATAATAATAAAGGGAAATGGAAAAAAAAACAAAAAAAAAACAATTTTGATGAGAGATAATGTTATAAAACGAAAATATTTAATTAAAACATGAAAGAAAATGTTCGTAATGCTTAAAAAATTATTCACTGTGTAATATTGCAATTGAAACAATATTTGGCGATTTATGTTTTGAATCAGGTTAAAAAAAAATGCATCTGAAAATTTGATTAGATAAAATCCGAGTAGCAATTTTCTTTTTGATTTGTTCTTTTATTTAAAATTTAAAAATTATTTTTATCTAACTCCGCCATGATGAGACTTACGGAAGAAACTAGCAGATGTAATTATAAAAATGGCTGTACTTGTGAGTTATAACTCATATATTCTTTTTGCCTACAATTAGTTGAGAAATACACCTTGAGTGCGTGGCGTTAGATGCACATTATCTATTTAAAACATGAAAGCACTTAAAGAAATCCAATATTATTGTACCCATTAGAAAAAAATTTAAACAATAACATTCGGTAGGTTTCGTCTGTCACTTTTTTTATTTATTTACTTTTTACTATTTTGTTAAACTTCTATTTCATTATTATATTTTTTAATATTTTCATTTAATTTTTAACATTTTAAATTTTAACGGTTCCCTTTTGCCTCGCAAAATGCGTAACACAATTAAAAACTACCCTTAAGCAATTCACTCCCATAGTCTGTAATACTTACGGATTCCTTTGTGTAGCCCTGTATATGAACAACCGAGTTTATAAACACACACGTACTATGAAAAAATTTAGTTAAACTTAAAAACGCAAACCAAAGTTGAAAACGCGCTTATCACACATAGACTGTAAATATTGCACATGTACTGTAACCGATATCTTTTGTGTGTCTCTGTAAATAAACACAATGCACACCACACTTTCAAGAGAGCAATTTATAGTGAACCTCAGTAATTGATATAATTTTCATTATGTTTGAAATATTGAAATATCATTAAATTACACTGCAAACGATTTTTCCCCGTAGAACAATGTGTAACAGAATTCTTTTGTTTGACCCTGTAAATGAATAATTAATGCTTTGCACCCCATATTCTACAAAAAGCATATTTCAATGCGCTTCATACTTATATATCAATTTCATCATGTTTTAAATGACGTAGCACCATCAAAATGCACTTGAAACGATTATTTCCCATTGACTGTAATGTAACGGAATATTTTTTACTGTCCCTGTAAAAAAACTATAAGTGCTACACACTTCAGTTAAAAAACGGAACATGCTATAGTAACGACAATAACATACAAAAATTTCAGGACGATCCGAGTATTTTTACGTGAGTTAGAGCACAGCCAGACGGCCAGACAAACCGAAGTCATAAACACTTTTCAACTAGGTTGGAAAGTGTTAAAAAAATGCGTCTTATACATCGGAAAATACGGTATATTCTATTTACTTTTTTGTGGCGGTGTTGTTCTTTTAACACGTTGACCGCCCAGACTCCGATGAAGCGTCTTTTTTAGGCAGACATTGACAAAGTGGTTTTCAGCGTTTCTCGAGTCGGTTCACAATTGCCATTCGCGGCGATGTTTGTTAATTTTATACAGAATGTTAATTTTATACATTTTTTCAAATTAAAAATATCAAATTTTAATTATTTTTACAAATTGAAATCAATAAACATGCCTGAGGGACCTTTTTAAAACTTTCCAACATAGTTGAAAAGTGTTTATGAATTCGCTTTGTCTGTCTGTCTGTTTGCCCATGCTCTAATTTGCGCAAATTTACTCGGTTGCCATGCAATTGATATATGTTATTGAAGTATACTGTGGCGTGTTTGTTATTGAAAATGAAGTGTGTAGTATTTATAGTTCGTTTACTGGGACACTCAAAAGAATGTCGGCATTATGGTTTATGTGGAAAAATCGTTTGCGGTGTATTTTAATGATGTTACACTATTTCGAACATAATTAAATTTATATGTATCACTGAGTTGCACTACAAGAGGCTCACTATAGAATAGGGTGTGCATAGCATTGTTCGTTCATTTACAGGGACACACAAAATAATTTGCTTACAGTACTGTCTATGAATAATAATTGCTGGAAGCGTGTTTGCAGTTGTGGTACGCATATTTAAATTTAACTTTTTTTTTTTCATATTAGTACATAGTGTGCAGAAATTCTATAGACGATATACAGGGAAGCACAAAAGATCTCCAGTATATTTCTGTTTATTGACGGAAATTTATGAAGGGGCATTTTCAACTGTGCTATGCTTTCCTAGCTGAACTAATTTTTAACATATCAGGTAGGCTATTAGGTTTAACATATTTAACAAATCTATTGATTGTGCATAGGACTGCACAAAATAACTCGGATATTTTCTGACTGTTGATAGTAATTCCTGAAATTTGGTTTTAAAACGTGTTATGCGTTTTCCAAATTGTTTACTTCGACATCATTTTTCACCTTATTAATCTGTGAAGTTTTGTTACAGTATTTTGAATGTGTTGGAAAATGTTTCATAATCTATGCTTGACGCATGATTTGTCATTCTTGTTTTAAATACATGTTAATAAATTATCAATAGTCCCATTTCATAGCAATAAATTGTCTTCAATGAAAATATTGCTGGCAAACATATTCGTGCGATATGGCGCCCCGAAATATTGCTGGCACAGTATTCGCAGTCAATGTGTTAATATTTTTATTTCTCTCGAAAAGAAAACTTGCTGACCTTACGAAAGTTCTTTGTATTTCTGGGGTTGTCTCCTCTCTTTATTTTAGTTATTTGTGAAATGACGTACAGCGTAGGAAGCAGCATATTTCCCACCCTCTACCAAACGACTGCATCTGCTTAGATAAGTGTATTGCTGATGAAGCTACAAGTATAAAAATACTCCAACTTTCCCCCCGTTCTTCATAACCTTCTTTTGTCCCAGATAATCTACAGTTACTAACCCTGGCACGGTGATTCCGAGAGAATCTGTTTTAAAATATACTGCAAAAGTTCAAATATATTAACTTCGCTTCGTTTAGTTTTATTTATGTAATTAATAGAATGATTCTGACACGTCAGACTTTGTGTTATCTTGTCACAAGCATGTAATAATAGACAGATTTTGAAACATGAGACCTTGCGTTACTTAATCGGTCCCGGTGAAAAGAATACCGTGCAATTATACATGCTAAGATGGAAACCTGTCTAAAACAAAATTCTTTTTCGGTCTCCAGATATTCCTTTTTGACAAGTGTTACTATACTTTTATTTGTAAATTATTAAATATACACATAGAAAAGTTAACAATAATGAACGACAAAGTACAGTAAAATCTATGAAAATGGAATCGATAAGTGCTGGAAAATAATAGCTTTTAGAGAGGTTTCTGCCTTAGCAAGTAGTTTTGTATGGTACTCCTTCACTAGGAACAAAGAAAATTTTCCATTTAAGACAGGGTTCCGTTATAGGCAGGTTTCGTTTTGACAAGTTTTATTGTATGAATTAATCAAAAGAAATTATGACTTATAAATAATTGTAAACAATAACTCACAAGATCAGTTTACTTATAGTAAAACCTCTGAAGGCGGAATCATTGGCACCGGATTAAAATTCTGTTTTAGACATGTTTATGTCTTAGCAGGTATAATTAAATGGTGTTCCTTCCATCCAAACACTGACATTTCCCGTTTGAAACATGATTCCGTTACAGACATGTTTCGTTTCAACACGTTTAACTGTGCAATATTTATTAAAATATTGAACAAGTTGGTAGGCAAGCCACAATTTTTGAGGGCACGGTTTACGTAAGTGTAAAATCGGTTTGAACTTACGTAAACCGTGCCCCCAAAATTTGTTCAGATTCTGCTTTCCTTAATGATAAACTTAATTACTTAATACATACATGTTACTGTAAAAAAAGGTTTCAACACTTCTGTTATCAATAATCCTGTGAATAAATTTAATAGACCCGCTAATAAATCTACTCTTTCTAAATCTGTAAAAACTAAACTTGATAATTTTATTGTTCTGCCTTCTTTATAACCCTTTATCTTTCAAATTACTAAAGTTTTAAAACGTTTCAACTTTAATGTTATGTTTAAACCTGTTAATGAATTTAAGCTTCTCTCCACTAAGTCTCCCGTTCCTCATCTTCGTAAATGGGGATCTGTAATGTTCCTTGTAATGGTTGCAATTAATCTTATATTGGTCAAACTAAAAGAAATTTCGATACCCGCCTAAAGGAACACTCCTGTTATGTTCATAATCAATCAATTTCTAAATATTCTATTGCTTAGCATTCTTGGTATTCCGGCCACAGTTTTAATATTGAAATTGCAAAAATTTCTTTAATACCAATAACACCTCAGAATTGAACTTTCTCGATAATTTACCTATTTATATTAATTGTCAGGTTATCGTTGATATATATATAATATATTGTTGTGAGCTCGGGGTTCGAAAGGACTGATGCCAGTATATAAGAACAATAAAAAGGCTTTATTCACTATAAACAGTGCAATACGATCACAAATATCTTCTGAAAATTACAAGATATTCAGTAATCTTCAAATCTAATAACAGCACAGCAAAATTTCACTCAGAAACAATGTGTTATATACGACGTATCAACGACAAAATCAATCTGAGTAACACAGTTCTCAATGCAAAGCCTCTCGTATGAATTCAATCGCAGTTGACAGACAGACAACTAACTGAACTGAACTGATGGAGGTCCTTATATAGGTTTCAGAGATCTTTCCAGATTATTCCAGAGCCTTCAGATGCTAGAAATTACCAGAAAGTGCTTTAACTTTCGATAGAGAACCCAAGCAAGAATTGATCCCAATGTAAGGGGGGTGTGGTTGCACAAAAAGTCGCCAAATCCGTCGCCAACTTGGCGACATTTGGCGATATATCGCCAAATTTGGCGATAAAAATAAGTCGCCAAAACCATCGCCAACTTGGCGATAAACCCATTCCTTGGCTATTTTCCAATAGAGCTCCATTATAAAACCGATGCTGTAAGGTTGTTTTTCTTGCAAACCACCTGAGGCCTTTAGCATTGAGTTACATGATGCTCAATAGGAAATACATTAATAATACTGCATCACAATAATAAAATAAAGTAAATTTAAACAATGGAATATTTACAGGTATATACAAAATTCATAACATTGCCCCCCTCTCAAGGACTGCACGTCCCGGGCAGTACAACCTTTGATCGGAAGCAAACCTATTACCAACAAATGCTATACTATTCGAAACACTTAAAGCAAACATGGAAAATAACAATTAAACACATTCATAATGCTGAATTATAGAAGTATTTAAATAATAATAACATTAATAATGATAATGCTAAGCAAAAGAAATTATTACATTAACTTATATACAAGACCATGGTCATACTAATTTACATTATTTACATTACACTATTTACAATCAATGAACTAAGTACTATGGCCATAGTATGGAGCCAGCCTGTCGTAATGAACGACTCTAGGCTTCGCACTTGGTGACTTTCGGATCCGAATTACGACATCGTTCAGTCTGTTTAGGACTGTATAAGGACCGTCCCAGTGCGATTGCAGTTTGGGAGAAAGTCCTTTACGTCGAGTCGGATTATAAAACCAAACCTTGTCACCTTCTTTGAATTGATGTTCCGTGGCTTTCGTGTCGTACCTGGTCTTCATCTTCTCCGTCTGTATATTGATCCGCTCTCGAGCCAAGTTGTGGACGTCTTCAAATCGTGCCTGGAGATTCTGCACGTATCCCTCTGGCGATGAAGGCGCATCTGGAGGGCGACCAAAAAGCAGATCACAAGGTAGACGAAGATCACGACCGAAAAGCATCTGAGACGGGGAATAGCCGGTTGTTTCATGGACGGCGCTGCGATAGGCGAGAAGAAACAAGGGAAGTTTTTGGTCCCAGTCTTGTTGGTTTCTTGAGACTAGCAGTGAGAGGTTGTTGAGGATGGTACGATTAAACCTCTCAACCATGCCATCCGACTGTGGATGTAAAGGCGTCGTCCTAGTTTTGTCCATTCCGAGAAGTTGACAGAGACCCTCAATCACAGCAGAGATGAAATTTCTCCCCTGGTCAGAATGCATTTGAAGGGGGACTCCATACCTTGATATCCACTGGTGTACCAAGGCATCAGCAACCGTAGAAGCTTCTTGATCAGGGATGGCATAAACTTCAGGCCATTTCGTGAAATAGTCCATGACAACAAGGAGGTATTTGTTGCCATCGGAACTTCTTGGCAAAGGACCTAGGATGTCTAGGGCGATGCGTTCGAAAGGTGCTCCTACATTGTAGAGATGTAGTCTTCCTCGGCTACGTTTCTTTGGTCCTTTCCGAGCTGCACATGCATCGCAAGATTTGCACCATTGTTCGACGTCAGCTCTCGCTTTTCCCCAGAAAAAGCGCTCTCGGACTCTGTGTAATGTTTTCATGATTCCAAAATGGCCACCAGTGGGACTGTCATGTAATTCCTTGAGGATCTCAGGGATTCGGGATCGAGGAAGTACCAACTGCCACCGAGATGTCTTCCCATCTTCCGATTCGAATTTTCGGAACAGGACACCATTTCTGACGTGGAGGGAGTTCCAAAGAGCCCAATATTGCTTCGTCGTAGGACTGTAAGTCGAGATGTCTTTCCAACTGGGCTTCGTGCTAGAAGATTCTAATAACTCCAAAATTGGTTTGATGTCAGAGTCTGTCATTTGATCTTCTCGAATCTTCTCATCACTCCAGGGATCTGGTGGCGTTGATTGTGAAGTCTTCGTCTGGCGTATGACATATTCGGGATTATACTTGCTCTCCGCTCTGGAACAATAGCGACAGCTCTCGGGACACGGTCTTCTTGATAGGGCATCGGCGTTTCCATGCGATGAGCCTTTGCGATGCCTGATGTCAAAGTCGTATTCCTGGAGTCGTTGTATCCATCTGGCTACTTGGCCCTCTGGGTTCTTAAAATTCATCAGCCATGTTAGAGATGCGTGGTCAGTACGAAGGAGAAATTTCCTGCCATAGAGATAGTGATGGAAGTGTTCTATGGCTTTCACTATAGCTAATAACTCCTTGCGAGTGACGCAATAATTCCGCTCTGGTTTCGATAAACATTTGCTCCAGTATGCTACGACTCGTTCTTGGCCATCTATTTCTTGGGAAAGTACAGCGCCGACACTTTCGTGACTGGCATCCGTGTCCACAATGAATTGTTTGTCGGGGTGTGGATAGGTAAGAACAGGAGAGGATGTGAGAGCTTCTTTCAGCCGCTGGAAGGAATTGTCGCATTCTTGTGTCCATAGAAACTTCTGCTTGCTTTCAGTGAGCCTATACAAGGGTCTTGCGATGTTGGAGAACCCCTGTACAAACTTTCTGTAATAAGTGCATAGTCCCAGAAAGCTTCGCAACTGATGGACGTTTTCCGGACGCTTCCAGTTCTTTACTGCAGACACTTTTTCAGGATCTGTTCGAACACCTTCAGCTGAGATGATGTGTCCTAAATAATTTACTTCGCGTTGGAAGAACTTGCATTTCAGAGGGTTCAGCTTTAAATTCGCCGCTCTTAGCTTCGTTAACACTTTTCGAATATTTCCAAGATGTTCTTCAAACGTGCGGTCACCAATGATGACGTCATCTAGGTAGATGAGACAAGCTTCAAAAGTCAGACCTTTTAACACTGTCTCCATGAGGCGCTCGAACGTTGCTGGTGCATTGCAGAGCCCGAACGGCATAACTTTAAATTGCCAAAGTCCTTGTCCAGTAGTAAATGCGGTCTTCTCTTTGTCATCAGGATGGATCTCTACTTGCCAATATCCACTCTTCAAATCTAGTGTGGAAAACCAGTTATGTCCTGAAAGAGTGTCTAGCGTGTCGTCTATTCTTGGTAGAGGATAGCTGTCCTTCTTCGTGATATCGTTAAGTTTACGATAATCCACACAAAATCTTGTGGAGCCATCTTTCTTTCGGACCAACACGATGGGAGAGGCCCACGGACTTGATGACGGTTCGATGATGTCACTATCCTGCATCTCTTGTAAGAGCTTAGAAACCTCTTCTTGTTTTGCGAACGGCAAGCGTCTTGGATGCTGTTTAATCGGTGGATGGTCGGCAGTGTCAATTCTATGACGTGTCAGAGAAGTGCGACCTATATCACCCTCGTTTTGTGAAAACACATCCTTAAACTCCTGGAACAGTCTTTCTGCGGCATGTCTCTGCTCAGGAGATAAATTCTCATTTCGTCCAATTTCAGGTGTTAAACTTGTAGGCGGCTCCGACAACGACAAGCTCGGGTCTTTGCAAACACAGGTGACTGGAGCACACGTTGCAAGCACTTCACCCTTCTGGATAATTCTAGATTTTTCACTTACGTTCGCAATTCTCACAGGTATCACATCTCTCGACAGATCTACCAGCGCTGATGCTATTAGCACTCCTTTTGGGCTCTTCTCAGGATATCCAACCAAGCCACATTGAAAACTACTTTCTTTCTCAGTTAATCCAGGTATCATCATTTCGGTCCGAGGAGGGATGATAACATCTGCCTTGGCTGTGATCCGTTGAATAGACCCGGACTCATTTCCAAGTTTGAAAATAGTGACATCTTCTTGAGCAGAGCGTAACTCATTCTTCTTAAAATCCAGTGTAAATCCATGCTCTTTTAAAAAGTCCAGTCCGAGTATGAAAGGGTCTGAAATATCGGTCACATAGACTGTATGATGGTAAGCGGCGTTCCCAAACTTTATTTTCAGTTTCATTCTTCCATGTATGTCGATCATATCCCCGGTCACGGTTTGAAGGATAACACGGGGCGGAGTCCAGAGGAGTTTTTCTTTTAGCCGCAGAGCTAGATCTTTCCGAACGATGGTCACATTGGCTCCTGTATCGATGATCATATTACAGGGCAAATCATTCACACGCCCGACTATAAAAACTCCGTTCTCGCCGTAACTTCTTGCAGAAATTTGACACACTTGATAATGGGGCTTCTCAAAATCTGGCAACCTCCGCCCCGCGAGATGGCCATTAATTAGTTTTCCTGCTCCGCCGTTCGTGCGGAGCTATTACCTTCTATGCTGGGTCGTTTTATGCAGTTTCTTTGAATATGGCCTTCTCCACCGCATTTCCAACACTTGATTTTTCTGCCAGATCTGTTGTCCATCAAGGAGTTCATCTGTCTCATCATGTCCTTCACCTGCTGCTGTAACCGCTCCACAGCTCTATCCGACGTCTCAGGCATGTTGGCTACTCGTACAAAGTGTCGATCTTTCCTTGTAGCTTGCTGGGCTGCCTCGAATTTCAGGGCATAAACTAAAGCCCCTTTTAAGTCACTGAGATCTGCAATCCGGAGTTGTTTCTGGATCTCAGAGTCACGCACACCATCAATAAAATGCTGCAGAGCCAAGCTTTCTCTAATTTCAGTCGGACAGTCAGGATAAGCAAAATGTGAAAGTCTCTCGACAGCCGTAGCAAGCTCTTGCAGGGATTCAGTGGATTTCTGCTGTCGAGATTTGAGCTGGAGTCTGCTATATTCCTTCATGCATTTCTCGCCAAAGCGTAATTCTAAGGCACTGACGAGCGTTTCAATATCCAGCGGTTCATTTGCAGGCAAAGTCTGTAGGACGTCGGCAGCATCAGCTCGTAGAGAAGTAGCTAACTGGCAAGCCTTTGTCTGGGAATCCCATCCATTGGCGTCCGCTACGATCCCAAATTGTGTCTTAAAAACTGGCCATGAGGATTTTCCGTCATAGGTCGAGAGTTTAATAGAAGCCCGAGGAAGCATAGCTTGATACTTCACATCTTCGGGATAGTTTTCGGCAGTTATCTTTTGTTTCTTCACATTTTCCAACTCCTTTTCTACACTCTCTATCCTTTCTTCTACGGTTTTGGAGATCTTTTGAACTTCTTCTACGGTTTTGGCTGTCATTTGAACATTTTCTTCTATTTCTTGAAACCTTCCTTCAAATTTGTTTTCCACGCTGTCAATTCTTTCATTTAAAGATGTTATTTTATTATCTATTAATTCTTTCAACTCACCAAGGTTGGTTGACATATCCTTCTTCATTTCTTCCGACATATCCTTCATTTCAGCCTGGTTTGCGGTCATTTCCTTCTTCATTTCTTCTTTCAACTCGCCAAGGTTGGTTGACATATCCTTCTTCATTTCATCTTTCAACTCGCCAAGGTTGGCAGTCATTTTCTCATCCATCGCTGACATATCCTTCTTCATTTCAGCCTGATTCGCAGTCATTTTCTCATCCATCTCTCCTAGTTTCTCCAATAATTTAGTCAGTTGCGCCTCCATTGCTCTGGTAATCGGCATTCAATCCCACTTCTGACACCAAATGTTGTGAGCTCGGGGTTCGAAAGGACTGATGCCAGTATATAAGAACAATAAAAAGGCTTTATTCACTATAAACAGTGCAATACGATCACAAATATCTTCTGAAAATTACAAGATATTCAGTAATCTTCAAATCTAATAACAGCACAGCAAAATTTCACTCAGAAACAATGTGTTCAATACGACGTATCAACGACAAAATCAATCTGAGTAACACAGTTCTCAATGCAAAGCCTCTCGTATGAATTCAATCGCAGTTGACAGACAGACAACTAACTGAACTGAACTGATGGAGGTCCTTATATAGGTTTCAGAGATCTTTCCAGATTATTCCAGAGCCTTCAGATGCTAGAAATTACCAGAAAGTGCTTTAACTTTCGATAGAGAACCCAAGCAAGAATTGATCCCAATGTATAGGTATAAGGGGGGTGTGGTTGCACAAAAAGTCGCCAATCCGTCGCCAACTTGGCGACATTTGGCGATATATCGCCAAATTTGGCGACAAAAATAAGTCGCCAAAACCATCGCCAACTTGGCGATAAACCCATTCCTTGGCGATTTTCCAATAGAGCTCCATTATAAAACCGATGCTGTAAGGTTGTTTTTCTTGCAAACCACCTGAGGCCTTTAGCATTGAGTTACATGATGCTCAATAGGAAATACATTAATAATACTGCAATTTTCACAATAATAAAATAAAGTAAATTTAAACAATGGAATATTTACAGGTATATACAAAATTCATAACATTATGTATATAAACTTTTGAATTCAAAATACAATTAAAAAAAAAAAAAAGTTTTAGCAACAAAACTGATCCAATCTTCAATTTTTTGTCTGACAAAACTAACAAATAAACAGAACTTGTTTTTTTTTTTGTTTTTTTTCTTTTTGTATTTTGAATTGAAAGGTTTGTATATGTATATATATATATATATATAATTATAATTAAGATTTGGTATTTACTTTTATATTTTTTACGTTTGCATATATTATTCATTTTTAGATTTAATTATGATTGCATTTATTTTGTATTGTTGTTTTTATTATTATTATATCTAATTTGCTTTTCAATTCTGTAATTTTATTTATTTATTTATTTTTATTTTGCTATTATTTTTATTTTTTATTTATTTTATCTATTCTTGTGATTAGAAAAATATTCTTTGACTCTGTTTTTATTCCGTTTGTTTCATAATTCCCCTTTTGTTCTGTATTCTTCTGATTGGGTAATGGTGTTGTGTGCTTGGCTGATGCCTTCTACTTGCTATTGGCTGTTTTCTTTAACTTGTCTCTTTTTCTTCGATTACCTTTCAGTCTTGTTCTTGCTTTCAAAATGGTGACGCTCTTTGGGCCTGATGAAGAAAGACAAAGTTCTTTCGAAATGGCTGGAGCATTTAGTAATTTTTATGGTGTTATTAAGAAGTATTTTTCCCTTATTATACAATATTATGCCAATTATATGTAACTATGTATGGGGTAACTATGTTGCGGGCACGGTTTACATAAGTGTAAAATCGGTTTGAACTTATGTAAACCGTGCCCCCAAAATTTTTTCATATTCTGCTTTCCTTAATGATAAACTTAATTACTTAATACATACATGTTACTGTCAAAAAAGGTTTCAACACTTCTGTTATCAATAATCCTGTGAATAAATTTAATAGACTCTCTAATAAATCTACTCTTTCTCAATTTGAAAAAACCAAACTTGATAATTTTATTGTTCTGAATTTTTATTCTCCTTTATCTTTCAAATTACTAAAGTTTTAAAACGTTTCAACTTTAATGTTATGTTTAAACATGTTAATGAATTTAAGCTTCTCTCCACTAAGTCTCCCATTCCTCATCTTCGTAAATGGGGATCTATAATGTTCCTTGTAATGGTTGCAATTAATTTTATATTGGTCAAACTAAAAGAAATTTCGATACCTGCCTAAAGGAACACTCCTGTTATGTTCATAATCAATCAATTTCTAAATATTCTATTGCTTAGCATTATTGGTATTCCGGCCACAGTTTTAATATTGAAATTGCAAAAATTTCTTTAATACCAATAGCACCTCAGAATTGAACTTTCTCGATAATTTACCTATTTATATTAATTGTCAGGTTATCGTTGATATATATATAATATATGTATATAAACTTTTGAATTCAAAATACAATTTAAAAAAAAAAAGTTTTAGCAACAAAACTGAACCAATCTTCAATTTTTTGTCTGACAAAACTAACAAATAAACAGAACTTGTTTTTTTTTTTGTTTTTTTTTTCTTTTTGTATTTTGAATTGAAAGGTTTGTATATATATATATATATATATATATATTCTAAACGTGCAACGTGGGCAAACTTCCACTGATTCTGAGCATCTAAAAAGTAACTGGAAAATTAAGAGCCTACATCAGTCACGGGAAAAAATGCTCCAGCTAATGTTAAGTCTATGGGAAGGTTATCGCGCGATTTTTCGCTCGCATTTTAATATTTTTAAATGATTCTTTTTGCATAGGATAGCTGAGGTCGATCTCTAACGTTGTTAGTTTTTACTTTTTTGATTTTGGTTACGGTTTTTTTGTAAGCGGACATTTTAAATTTTGGGACCGGTTGGAACCGGTTCTGAAAAAGAAAGTACCCTTATATAAAAATACTGGAACCAAAATCGAAAAAGTAAAAACTAACAACGTTAGAGATCGACCTCAGCTATCCTATGCAAAAAGAATCATTTAAAAATATTAAAATGCGAGCGAGAAATCGCGCAATAACCTTCCCATACACTTAACATTAGCTGGAGCGTTTCTTCGCGTGACTAGCGTAGGCTCTTAATTCAGGATATAAAGGGTTAAATGAGTAATTTTAACATATGGGGTGCTCACATCAGGTGTTAAGAGCCTACGCTAGTCACGCGAAGAAACGCTCCAGCTAATGTTAAGTCTATGGGAAGGTTATCGCGCGATTTCTCGCTCGCATTTTAATATTTTTAAATGATTCTTTTTGCATAGGATAGCTGAGGTCGATCTCTAACGTTGTTAGTTTTTACTTTTTCGATTTTGGTTCCAGTATTTTTATATAAGGGTACTTTCTTTTTCAGAACCGGTTCCAACCGGTCCCAAAATTTAAAATGTCCGCTTACAAAAAAACCGTAACCAAAATCAAAAAAGTAAAAACTAACAACGTTAGAGATCGACCTCAGCTATCCAATGCACAAAGAATCATTTAAAAATATTAAAATGCGAGCGAAAAATCGCGCGATAACCTTCCCATAGACTTAACATTAGCTGGAGCGTTTTTTCGCGTGACTGATGTAGGCTCTTAAACCAGGAACCTCTATTTTTAATAGTAATATTTACCTTATTTAATCCAGAATTTGGATATTGAAATTATATACCGATTACCATCTGGAAATACTGGTACTCAAATTGAAAAAAAAAAAGTGAATTGTGACCACCCTGTTATATAATGCAGTCACAGGCCGCAAGTAGCACAAAATTGTTGGCTATCGTTGGCAATTTCTGAAAACCTTCGGGAAATGGTAGGGTTAAGAAAAGGTGGGTACAGAGAATCTTCTAATGTAGAACGTATTTGAGCAGAATTCTGAGCAATTAACAGTTGAACTAATTGTTGTGTCAAGTTAGCAAATGATTCATTGACCGGTGATACGACAAGGTGGACATTTCTTACTACTTGCATCTTGACCCCTACACTGACTACGCCACTGGTTAAAGCATTTCAGTTTCTGTTACGTAATAAATTTTAAGCCACGCTCACAATTTATTTTATTAAGCCTGGAGTTGTTTTTCCACTTAGATTTAACTCAACTAAATTATGTCGAAAGCTCGTAAAATTTTTTTTATTCAGAGACAAGTGACTACAAAAATTTAGGCAAGCTGCATGATATTAAATATTATGACACTAAATGAAATGTTTCATATCTCTAAAATTGCCATAGAAATTCTTAATTTGTTCTGACGCTTTCCAATGAAAACAAAATAAATTGCAAATATGGATGAAAATTTCAAGAGACAGGAAACATTTATTTTAGCATTATAATACGTAATACTATTAAACTACATAAAATTATGTTGCCATTTGTCTCTGAATAGAATTTTTATGGTCTTTCAGCTTTAAATGCAATCAATTCTCTTTGGAGATACATGTGCGAAATTATGTACACTGTCACACAGTGAGTTTGGCATGTATTAATAGATTATTTTTAGAATTTGTGATTTTTTTTCCCGTTTCTATCTTTTTTTTTCTTTTTTACTTTCTTATTTTTAAATATTTGCTTCTGTATAAAAATTAATCTAATAAAGATAGTTATTTCCCCGTGAAAATTTTAAAGGTCGCAGATATTCTAAAAGTGTAATATTACTATAATGGGAGAAGACTAACTGTCTGCAACCATATTTCATTAATGATTGTTTGGAATTTGACAACTCTAATAACTTTAATTGTTATTATTATTACATTATTTTATTATTATCTAATTTTGTAAAATCTGCCGGTACATCGCAATCTAAACTTAAGATTCAAAATCTTATATTTAAAACCTTAATCTCTGAAACACAATAAATTATTTTATTTTATTTTAAGTTATTTATTATAATGTCATATCTAAACATACAGTTTTTACTTCCCATTGCCTATTTACATGCATTAAAACAATTATTCACACATAGAACTTACGTAGATGTCATTTAAAACAAAAAAACATGTACTTAACTTTCTTCCAGGTAGGCGAAGTCAGTCCTTTAACCCCTTCGGGACAGGCGGCTTTTACACAAATTTTATTCGGTTGGCACCACTTTTTTTTTAGAAAGCTACCTTTACTTAAACTATCACAAAAATGCTCTAATTAGAGAAAGTAAATATTACTTTTATTTTTTAATGGTGCCTGAAACAAATTCTGTATGCTCTTTTTGAGGGTGCATATATGCACCCATGGTCCCGAATAGGTTAAAACCGTCATATATGTCGTAGAAAATATTTTCATTCTACCTTCTTGGGTATCATTCATTAAATCAAGAGGCGATGAAGAAATGTCAGTAAACTGAAGGTGCCCAAGAAGGTAGGGTGAAAATATTTTTTACGACGGTTTTAAAGGACTGATTTATCCTATCTGGAAGAAAGTTAAGTATGTTTTTTAAAAAAAAATGACCTACTTAAGTTCTATGTGTGAAAAATTGTTTTATTGTCTGTAAATAGGAAATGTGAAGTAAAAAATGTATATTTTATTTTTGTAGTTAAATTATTCCCATTTAGTCTCCAAACTGTTCAAAATAATATTACCAAGATAAAAATTTAATACTCTCTACCAGGATTACCGATTTGGCCTTCTTTTTTATTCAGAAATACTGATTTCATATAAAAAAATTCCGAAGTTTAATTTTTGCTTTATTTAATGATAGACATTAAGTGATTACATGCTACAATTACAATTAAAAATTCCTTACATTACAATTAAATATTCTTCTTTCGAAATTTCCGGTATGAACTCGGAATTTCTGAATAAAAATGAAGGCCAAACTGGCAACCCATGCGCGTAACTAAAAATCGTTTTTAGCTTAAGTTTTGGTTAAAAATTAAAAAAAAAATTGCACGTGTATTTCATTTAGGAAGACTGACTGCTTATTCTACTCTCCCTGAAAAAAGCAATGTGCGAAATATCAATTTCTAAAATATCAGGAAGTGAAATCTTTCGTTTACTTTGTTAGCGATAAATATAGTTAGAAGGTTTTTCCGAAACCCTTTCATTTTTTCCCCATTAGTCATGTTTATTCTGGGGTAATCCATCAATGTTAAAATTGTAAGATCAATTTAAATACACGAGTGTGTGAACAAGGCCGTACCTAGAAAAATATTTCGAATTGGAATTTGTAGGTTTAAAATTTCATTCTTATTATCTTATTTTAGATTTGTTTTTTTAATGTTTTAATAGAAATATGAAATTACTTGAAAATTAGTTATTGTGAATTCGAATAACTCATTACTTATTACAAAAGAAAATTGAATATTTGAGCTTTGTTTACTGCAAAGAAATTTAAAATCTTATTTGCGTTGATATGTTGATTCCACTTCGACGATGCATCAACATATCGTCATCCAAATTAAAGATTTCTAAAGATTTTTACATATATTTTTAAATATTTCTTCGTCAAAAATGTCTTCCTAGGAGAACATGTCGAAACGGTTACTTTTGCCAATTTGTGGATAGTTTTGAATTAGACCCTCGTCGTATTCTTCAAGAATTTCACTTAAATATCCTGAAGAATATATATCAAGCAGGGGGGTCGCTCTGCCAAGCCAAGCTTTAAAAAAAACGCCACACAAATAACGCCAAGAACTGGACTAGACCGCTACTGCTTACTTACAGAAACCAACTTCGCAATGTTAAATTGGCAAAACATGCCAGATTAAAATATCAGATATCAAATAAACCAAGCGTCGCAGAAAAAAAAAAACGAAAACTAGAAGAATCTAATTAAGAATTTCTTCAATTTCAGACCAAACTCATCTTCATAAGTGATTTATAAACAGAGATATAGATTTTTTTAAAAAACGTCGAGTTACTTAAAATGATCACTTTTTTCTTCGTCAAACTTTTTGTTTTTCAAACAACCTACAGGCCTTAATATTGAGCAGAATAAAAAAAGGATTGCATTTTTGGACAAGTAATTACGTAATCTATGTGCTTTTATAAAATCCAGTGTAAAAAAAAAATTATTTTCTATCCTTAATTAGCAAAAAACTGTTAATTAACTTGGCGATTAAAAAAATATGCCAAAACAGAGATAAAACCCGCCAACGACCATGTACCATCTGTTTTATAATAGCACAAATCAGTTACAGGTTATAACCACATCAAATTTCATCTGCAAGTCAGCCATTTTCTTCTAAAGATATAAAAAAAAACTTCATAATTATAAGAACACACATTTTATCAGACAATTAAATATGACTGCAAACTGTGGCAGATGACTGTTTCCAACATGAATAAGTATGAGAAATTGCCAGTCAAGGATATCGATCTTGGTGGCTCAGTCGCAGAGTGTCAGCACGGTACGCATATGGTCCCAGGTTCGAGCCCAGGTCAATTTTTCACTCATGTTTGTTTAGTGTATTTAATTGTCTGATAAAATGCGTGTTCTTATAATAAAGTAATCAGACGTAGTGTTTATATTTTAAATATATAATTTACGTTTTAGAAAAATCTTTAAAAATAAATTAGTGTTTGAGGGAAGATGTACCTTCTAAAATGTATACATTAAGAGTTATCGGCATTTAAAATTTCTTTCCAAACATAAACAAAAATTTTGAAATGAATTTAATGTGATTCATTTATTTCTTAAAAAAAAAAAAAAAAAAAAAACGGTAAAGGACAGGCATTTTGTTCGCAAGAATACCTTTCACGTCATTTTCCTATAAATTAATGAAATCCAGATGTTAAATTATTTTTGTTTTAGAAGTGAAGTTTCCATTTAAATTTATAATAACAGTACAATGTTTAATTGAATAAAATAATGTAATTCTAAGAAATTGCTATGAAATTCCAAACATACACAGGGCAACGCAAAAAATAAATAAATAGACGAAAAATAAATAAATAGATAAATAAATAAATACCGTATTTACCCGCGTATAGGTCGAGAAATTTTGGACAAAAAGAGACTTTAAAGATCGACTTATGCGAGGGTCCTTAATTTTTTTTTTTTTCAGAGTGGATTTCATCCGGTTGTCCAACATTAACAAAGGGCGGTAATATTAGAAAGTCCGACATTGCATTAATTTCCCAGTGGTTAAAAGATGCGTGGAATCAAATTCCTTCCGAAATGATTATAAAATCGTTCAAGAATTGCTGCATAAGCAACGAACTAGACGGCACAGAAGATGATGCCATTTAAGAAAGTAATAACGACGAGGAAGAATGTTGCGATACAGAGATTGAAAACGTGTATCATGATGAGCCGATGACGACGAAGGACTTATGTGAAGTGTTTGGCGAGTCCGATATTGAATCGGACCTCGAATCAGTTTAACTTTGTATATTATTATCTTCATTATTGTATATTTAGTACTTTTTCTTTCAGGTGATTTCGAATAAATGTACAAATAATAATAATAATAATAAAGTTCCTTTATTATTGTATATTTAGTATACTTTCTTTTTTTTCCAGGTGATTCTGAATAATGTATTTTGAAAAAAAATCAAATTTATTGATCGGAAAAGTGGGGGGTCGACTTATACGCGGGATTTATAAAAATTCAGATTTCTTGATCGGGAAAGTGGGGGTCGACTTATACGCGGGATCGACGTATACGCGGGTAAATACGGTAAATAAATAAATATAAATCAGCTTTCATAAATTCTAAAAATTGTTCATATATCTTAATTACAAGCTAAAGGAGGGTTTATTTCTATATTATTCTATATATAATAGTAATTTCAGCAAATATATTAAATTCCAATGAACAAAATTAGGAAGTATAATAAGGCTATCTGTTTGAAACTTTACGATATTTTATAACACATAACATAAATTTAAAAAATAAAGCCGCGTCAAAAATTATAGGGAGGGGTGGAGCGCGTTTTGCCTACACAAGCTGGGGGGGGGGGACACTTTTCTAAATTTTAACGATATCCGTCATGTCACATATCGTTACAAAGGGCTGTGACCACTTATTCATGTTATGCACCACAGGTGTCACCCCACATTTTGCGCCCCCCCCCACCCGACACTACTCATGTGATATATTGTTCGAAAGCCCTGTGACCGCTTAATCATATTAGGTATCTTCGGGGTCCATCCTCCCACTTTCACCCCCCCCTAAAGGGGGCATTTTTCTAAATTTTGCCGACACCTCTCATGTGATATATCGTTGGAAAGGTCTGTGAACGCTTAATCATATTATGCAGGGGGAGGGGGGTATTTTCTAAACTTTGCACTTACCCCTCATGTGATACATAGTTGGAAAGGTCTGTGACCGCTTAATCCTATTATGCATCTCCGGTGTTCATCCCCCCACTTTGCCCCCCAAACGCGATTAGCTTTCACCACCAGGGGGCGCTTTCCTATCTCTGTTTCTATAGGTCGGATCACGACGGGGTATGGCTCATTCGACTCAACATCGATAGAGATTTCCGATTTTAATTCGTTTTTTCATCACCAGGGGTCACTTTCCTATCTCTGATTCTATGGGCTGGATCACGACGGGGTATAGCTCATTCGACTCGACATGTATAGCCTTGACGATTGTAGTGCCCGAGGTTCATATAGAACAGATTGCGCTATCTGGTAGTGGAAGATGGAACTTGAACGTGCGCAGCACGACTGCTATACGGTGCCGAAGGCAGCGGGAACCCGTGTCAGAGGTTCGTTTGGTCAGAGGTTTATACTATTCGATGTGCAAATTAAGGGATTATTCGGTGCCGAAGGCAGCGGGGAACCAGGTCGGAGGTTCGTTCGGTTCGAGGTTTATCTTATTCAAGGTTTTACAAGATTCGAGGCTCCGATGTAAATTAGGGGCCCGCTAGCGGGCGAAGCCAGCTAGTGCTAATAATAAAAGAGCGTGATATCACATTTGATTTCAAATGCATCATTGTTTTAGAAGTGAAGTTTCCATTTAAATTTATTGTAACAGTACAATGTTTAATTGAATAAAATAATGTAATTCTAAGAAATTGCTATGAAATTCCAAACATACACAGGGCAACGCAAAAAATAAATAAATAGACGAAAAATAAATAAATAGATAAATAAATAAATAAATAAATAAATATAAATCAGCTTTCATAAATTCTAAAGATTGTTCATATATCTTAATTACAAGCTAAAGGAGGGTTTATTTCTATATTATTCTATATATAATAGTAATTTCAGCAAATATATTAAATTCCAATAAACAAAATTAGGAAGTATAATAAGGCTATCTGTTTGAAACTTTACGATATTTTATAACACATAACATAAATTTAAAAAATAAAGCCGCGTCAAAAATTATAGGGAGGTGTGGAGCGCGTTTTGCCTACACAAGCTGGGGGGGGGGGGACACTTTTCTAAATTTTAACGATATCCGTCATGTCACATATCGTTACAAAGGGCTGTGACCACTTATTCATGTTATGCACCACAGGTGTCACCCCCACATTTTGCGCCCCCCCACCCGACACTACTCATGTGATATATTGTTCGAAAGCCCTGTGACCGCTTATTCATATTAGGTATCTTCGGGGTCCATCCTCCCACTTTCACCCCCCCTAAAGGGGGCATTTTTCTAAATTTTGCCGACACCTCTCATGTGATATATCGTTGGAAAGGTCTGTGAACGCTTAATCATATTATGCAGGGGGAGGGGGTATTTTCTAAATTTTGCACTTATCCCTCATGTGATACATAGTTGGAAAGGTCTGTGACCGCTTAATCCTATTATGCATCTCCGGTGTTCATCCCCCCACTTTGCCCCCCAAACGCGATTAGCTTTCACCACCAGGGGGTGCTTTCCTATCTCTGTTTCTATAGGTCAGATCACGACGGGGTATGGCTCATTCGACTCAACATCGATAGAGATTTCCGATTTTAATTCGTTTTTTCATCACCAGGGGTCACTTTCCTATCTCTGATTCTATGGGCTGGATCACGACGGGGTATAGCTCATTCGACTCGACATGTATAGCCTTTGCCGATTGTAGTGCCCGAGGTTCATATAGAACAGATTGCGCTATCTGGTAGTGGAAGATGGAACTTGAACGTGCGCAGCACGACTGCTATACGGTGCCGAAGGCAGCGGGGACCCGTGTCAGAGGTTCGTTTGGTTAGAGGTTTATACTATTCGATGTGCAAATTAAGGGATTATTCGGTGCCGAAGGCAGCGGGGAACCAGGTCGGAGGTTCGTTCGGTTCGAGGTTTATCTTATTCAAGGTTTTACAAGATTCGAGGCTCCGATGTAAATTAGGGGCCCGCTAGCGGGCGAAGCCAGCTAGTGCTAATAATAAAAGAGCGCGATATCACATTTGATTTCAAATGCAGCGCTGACACGCTGTGTACGTATTCCATTTTTATTCATTTCATGGATAAGTCAGTGATATTTTTAACGGAGGATAACAAGTATTATAACAAGCCACATTTAGCATGTTGTTTTTAAGAGTGTAATTAGTTTAATTGAAAAATCTACTGGTATTTCTAGTTAACCCTTTAAACAATGACTGAAAGTAAAATGTAATTTTAAATTATTTCTCATGTTTAGATTATTTAAATTATGTTTAATCTATTTAAAAAAAAAGAAATTATATCTACAAAAACAACTTTTCAAAAGTAAAAAAAGCCAAGCGTAAAAAAAAAAAAAAAGTTGTGGCTAAAAAATGGTGTGATATCAAATTTCCAAGCTATTATATTACTTATTTAACTTTTTCCATTAAATTAGTTATCATATATATAAGTCGAGTGCCTACGTATATGTTAATAGAAATCGTTTTTTCCTGTACTAAATACATCCTAACGAGTTTCTGAAAATTCAATTTTTTTCAAATTATGCATGATGGGCTTGGCGGCCATCTATCCATATTTCTAAGCACCCAAATTTCTAAAGTAAAAGCGTAATATGTTTGCAATGTAATATGTTTATAAAAATTTCGAACTTCAGATTTTAACTACGTACAGATAAATTAGATAAGACTGATATTTTGAGAAATTGATTTTTACTAGTTTGAAATTGTTAATTACTCTAAAAAATAAACCATAAGATGAATCTTTAAGATAAGTCATCATTATCTTAAGACACGATTTTCAGAGCATACAAGTCTATAAATGAAACGCTTAAAATATTTGCTTAAATAACAATTTTGAACTTCGGATTTTGGTGCTTAGAATTTTGTGAATAATATGCAAAGATGGCCGCCAAGCCCATCCTGCATAATTTGAAAAAAATTGAATTTTCAGAAACTCGTTAGGATGTATTTAGTACAGGAGAAAACGATTTCTATTAACATATACGTAGGCACTCGACTTATATATATGATAACTTATTTAATGGAAAAAAGTTAAATAAGTAATATAATAGCTTGGAAATTTGATATCACACCATTTTTTATCCACAACTTTTTTTTTTTTTTTACGCTTGGCTTTTTTTACTTTTGAAAAGTTGTTTTTGTAGATTAGAATATTCTAGACATTTTGTTTGATAGCACGGAAACCCTGCTTTCAGAGAATCCCATTCCAAACAATTGTACGAATTTTAAAGACTTTCTAAATATTGCATTTATCTTTTCAACATGCTGATGAAATCAAAGAAAACAGAGATTTAGGAGAACAGAATTTCGATCTAAGTTGTTTGGTTGTAGCTGATTTTTGAAATTTCACTGTCAGGGTTTTTATGATGTATTTATAGTCATTCTAAAAAAAATTTCGGCGGGCAAACTAACATCGATATTATCCCGGATAATCGAAACTCTACTGTGTCTCGATGAACTTAGAATCTTTGTTTCCTACTTCAAACGTGCAAGTGTGTGTTAAGTGTGAGCTGACTCTTAAATTCTCGAACTTGAGGCAAACGAGCGCATTTTAATAAAAAAGTATATAATTTTCAAAAATAAATAAATAAATAAAATTCTACCAACATTTAAAAAGAAGGAGAACAATAACTTATTTTTTTTGTCGGGGGGGGGGGGGGGGGGACTGCCCCCGAACCCGCCTGTTTAAGATAAATTTTAAACACATGAATGTAAAAAGAAAAACCAATCTAAAAGTTGACTCTGACGTGAGGTTCAGGAGCCAGGTGCAAATTGGCGGGAAAGTCTTAGTCCCTCTTTTTCTTAGTATTAAATTATTTTAAGGCTATTCTCAAATCCAAACTGGCTATTTTCTGATACATTTTTCGATTCATATTTCTTCGCAAACGTATGAAATCGGCAGGTTCACTTATTCAAAAACTAAGTAATTAAACTGGTTTTTCCGTTTTTCAGTAAAAGCAAAAGATTTTTCAGACAATGTTGTCAAAGTTGGCGCTTTGAATGGAATTTTCGGACGCGCCAGCGCAGAAAACGAAAAAAATGACGTCCAAAGATAACAGTTGCTTATAACTCAGGTTGTAATTAATTTATCGAAAAATGAAACAAATTTTCGATTACAAATCACTTCAATAATCCTGCCTGCAAGTATCATGCTTTTTTGTTTAACCCTCTAATGTCCATGGTAACATAAATGCTACCACCACTGTTTCCAAATAAGTAGATTTTTTAATTCAGATATTCCATATTCATTCCAGAAATTAAAAATAGCAATATTTGGCTCATTTAATAACAATGGAGCAATAGAACAATGTAGTTAGGAGCATGGAATACCTAGTTGCGTACCAACTGAACTCTCAGGTTAAAGGTTGACTTGCGAGGCAGACTTGAGAGGCAAAAGGAAATCGTGGGAAATTTAAAGAGTTAAAAATTAAATAAAAATATTTAAAAATATAATAATAAAATAGGAGTGTAACAAAAATAGTAAAAAAAAAAAAAAAAAAAAAATTAAAAAAAATTCCATTAGATCCGTAAAAATGACAGATGAAACTTACCGAGGGTCGAATCCATCTCAAAAAAGAAAAGAAAAAAGTCTATTTTCAGAGACCATACATTTAGTTTTAAAGTTTCAAAATAATAACATTAAATAGTCAGCAAGCAAAATGAAGATCACTTCGTCATTAAATAAATCTAAAAGTATTATCAAAATTTTGTGGTGTGATTCAGATTTTTCTGAATTACGGAATTTCTAGAACGTATTCTACTATGGGAATTAAAGGCTTAAAAATGAGTCATAAAATGTGTCAGAAAGTTTCACGTTGTTGAGAGAAGAAAAATATTTTTTTGAGAATCACCTCAAATTGTTTGTAAAGAATAGATTTCACTAGTTTTTTTGTTCTTTTCTTTTTTTTTCTTTTCAAAATAATTAGAAGAAATATTCGTTCATTAAATTTCAAAATCCAGGGAATGGCAATGTCCCTCCTCTGCACTCCCCCCCCCCTCCCCCCTCACCTCTCCTTGACAGTGCCCGTTTCTGCAGCAAAATTAAGTATCTCGATGAACTCGGAGTCTTTGCTTTCTATTTCAATCTTGCATATGTGTGTGTATGAAGTGTGGGCTGACTCCAAGTTCTCGATCTTGATGCAGCCGAGCGTTCAAGGACTGCGGAGTAAGAGAGGTTGCCATTTGGAAGGCAAAGACGCCAAGAACTGAGAAGATGAGAACTTGGCTTGCATCAGTTTAAGATACACAGGCAACATTTTTTTTATGTTCCACAATATTTACAAAGATTCACTTATAAACCTCGTTAGAAGGCGCTGATTTAGATAACCTATTTTTTTTTTTTTTTTTTTTTTTAATGTTTACCGGCTTTCTCGAAATAAAACGCAATGAAAACGTTGATAGAATAATGATTAGAATATGAATAACACAAACAGGTGGCTCAATCATAAACTTGAAATATATCAAATATGCAACATTAAAAAAATATATAAATTTAAATCACTATATGGGTCTCTGCCGCCTACGAGTTACGTTCGCCAACCCCTCTTCCACACCCCCGCGGGCTCTAAAAACATCGCCCTGTTTTAAAAAAATTACCGGATTAAGGAAAATTAAATTATATCATCACAATCAGTTGCGATCTTTTGTAATCGGATTCCAATTCATTTACTTTTTAGGGTTTTTATTGTGGATATATAACGTTATCATTTTAGGGGGGGGGGGTAGGGGGGTTAGGCACTTTGATACCGTAAGATATCTCTAGGGGGAGGGGTCGTCTTTTGGTATCGTTAACATTTTTAATCCTTTTTTTACATCAAAATAGTCCGTTTTTTCAGCTTATATTGCATGAAAGTGCAAAGTTATTACTAAAACTGTTAAATGATTATAAAATTATTTCATTCCCAACCTCATCCATATTGTTATCATCCAACAATAAGGCTATTCATAGGGTCATGGAATAGCCCTATTGTTTGACATTCTTATTCATCTGCTGTTAGAGAAACCAGGTGCGAAGTATGTTTGAAATGATACTTGCTGCATTTACTAGAAAGAAAAAAATACCTATTTTGTATATAAGAAATTCTGTTTGCCCCACCCTGTGCAGGGGGCAAATGCAAAAAGACAATATTACTGTTGAATGTATTATGCAGCAAAAAGCTATTATAAAATACTTTTAAATAGTAACTATTTCTTTTAAGTACGAGGGAAAGTCATTAAGTAAGCCACAAGAGATAATTAAATAATAACTTACAATGACATTCACTTCAAAACTATTTTTATTTCTCAACAATTTCCCCGCCAATATTTATGCACTTGTATCACCGTTTTATCAGTACCTCAACACCAGCTGCATAAGATTCTTTGGGTTGCTGTCTCAGCCACATTAGGACTTCAAGTTGAACCTTTTCATCATCTGTGATTCTGTGAACATCATCTTGCTACTTCTTCAACATCCACCATACAGCTTCGACTTAGCCTCAAGCGATTTTCATCTGTTTTGTTTAGTCCACTAAAAAGCCATCTTGGAAGCAAGATGATGAAAAGGTTCAACTTGAAGTTCTAATGAGGCTGAGACAGCAACCCAGAGGATCTTATGCAGCTGGTGTTGGGGCACTGATAAAACGGTGATACAAGTGCATAAATATTGGCGGGGAAATTGTTGAGAAATAAAAATAGTTTTGAAGTGAATATCATTGTAAGTTATTATTTAATTATCTGTTGTGACTTACTTAATGACTCTCCCTCGTATTAGATGGTATAACGTTATTTAATATATAATAGATATATTTTATTTGCTTCTTCTCTTCATTTGAATCGGTAAAGTAAACAACAAATGTAAAACCATATCTGTATATCACTGCAAATATATAAAAAGAAAAACAAAATAAAGATTGTAAAAATAAAAAGAGTTTTTAGACATATATAACAATATCATTGGTGGGGGGGAGGGGGTGTCGATGAATAATAACGTATGATATCGTAAGGGGGGAGGGGGTTCAAAATTACCAAAAAGTTGATATCGTTATATATGTATAGCCCCTTACTGGGGGATTTTTCTGTACCCAAGGCCACATCCATCTTTGTCGCGACAACTGACAGCTGTTTCGGTAATTGATTAAGAAAGAACAATTACACATTTGAAAATGAGCTTGTATAAAATGGTTAAGTAAAAAATGTCATTGCCTACCAGACTTTATTAACGTTTATAAGAAAACTTTTCTTTTAGATGCTATAAGAAAATCGCCTTAAATATATGATATGTTTAATTTGACGTGATTTTCAAACTTAAATGCTTGTCGCACGTAATAATTTAATTATTTTAAAATTTACTTTCTTTTTCAATATTCACGCGTAAATATATATTTCAAATAAAAATATAGAGTTTGGAATCGCTGTAAGAAAATGGTTTTATATATATTGTTTTAAATATATCGTTTTAAATATGACGTTTTAACAATATGACGTAATTTTCACCATTTAATGTTTTTCGCACGTAACAGCTTAATTATTTTAAAGTTTCTTTCTTTTTTAAAATTCACATGTAAATATATTTTTCAATTGAAAATTATTTGAAAATATTATTATTTGGGCCTTTTTAAAATCTGGCAACAGTAGGTATAAACTGACTATTTCAAACTATGAATTAAATTTCTTTTCAGATAAGGAAATTAAAAAAAAAAATTTAAAAACTTAAAAAAATAGACAAATTTAAAAATAGATTGTACACTGCACACCTCAATCTAGTCAAGTATGTCCCTGCGAAAGATAATTATATTTCTCTGCATAGTTTTTGATCCTATAAAACTTTGTTAACTGAACCATTTTGACTGATTTTAACATTAAATAGCTCTTAAAATAATTCTTTGATTTAAAAACTGTCTATTTCAGCGTGTTTGTCACAGATTTCTCTACAAAACTACCGGTTTTCATGTTTTTACAAGCAATAGTTTTTAATTATGAGTCGGGGAAGTCAAAAGGTCACAATAAATTCAATTACGGCGGCGGCATCAGCATTAGTTACAATTTTTTAGAATAAAGATATGCAATAACGATTCATTTTTATATTCATCTATGTTACCCCCCCCCCCCATCTCCCCAAAAAGAAAAAAATATATAATATGCTTTTAAAATGTTATATGAATAACATAAGCAGGTAGCTGGTTCATAATACTTTGAAATGTATCGAGATACTTTTACAAAATTATGAATATTTTAAGCAATAGCAAAAGCGATTTATTTTATGCTCTGCGTTTATTTGTCAGTTTTCTTGAGGGCTGTACATATATAACTTACAAAATTTTTTGGTAATTTTGGACCCCCTCCCTCCCTTATGATATTATACGTTATCATTCCTTGAAACCCCCTCCCCCCTTTTAATAATATCGTTATCAATATCTAAAAATTCTTTTCATTTTTACAATTTTTTTTAAAAAGTTTGCAGTGATATAAAGATATTGTTATACGCGCGCGCGTTTATATTAGCATTCTTGCATACGTTACTGATTCAAATGAAGAGAAGAAGCCAATTAAATATCACTATTATACATGAAATAACTTTATATCAAATAGCATCTAAAAGAGATACTGACTATTTAAATGTATTTAATAATAGTTTATTGTCACATAATGCATTCCATAGTAATATTGTCTTTTTGCACTTGTGCACGGGGAAGATGAAAGTGTGAAAAACAAGTGGACAACATTCTTTTTCTTGCTTTACTAAACTAGTAAACACAACAAGTAATCATTTCAAACGTATTTCGCATCTGTTTTCTCTTAGTATAATGTGATGCATGCTTTATAATTTGGTGATAAATCTTGGTCGCTTGGCGATTCATCCTTGGGGCCGCTATAACACGAAAGTACCAAATTTACAATATATTAATGAAAACAGAAACAAATTAAAGTTTGGTACAATTTCTATTTGTAGACCATCCCCTAAGCAAAATTTAACTATTGCTTTAACTCTTGTTTAGATTGATGTCTGAGTTAAAAGTATTTTGAGGAAATTAAAGTTGAAGACGAAGTTTTTGCTTTATAAGACGATTTCTCATCCGACGTCCATTTTTTAATTCGGCTTTTTTTCATATCTGATACTTTGCATCTATCCTTTTTGTAACTTTAACATTTTTGTAACGATTTTATGCATTTCTATTGCCCACTCACAGAAAAATTCTTCTATAGTTACAGAATTTCGTTAAAAATTCGTCTAAAGTTACAGAATTTCGTTAAAAACGCTTAAAAAAATTAAAGTGACGATGTCAAGAGGTCCATTCTCGATCGAAAACAACAACCATTTTCCCAATGGTTAAAAAAATAAAAAGGTAACAGACTACTTTTATGTAAAAAAAGAAAAGAAAAGAAAAAAAGAAAAAGAAAAGAAAATTTTGGTTGGATCAAAAATGATAATGATATCAAACGACAAAACACCCTCCCCCTAGAGATATCTTACGATATCTAAAGTGATAACGTTATATATGTACAGCCATCCCCTTGAAATAAAATACGATGAAATCTTTGACAAAATGGTCAGAAGATGCCATTTGAATAAAACGAAAAGAGCTCATTCCGAAACTTTCAAATACATCAAAATGGATACAACGCAAGCAAAATTGTAAAATTTTTGTCATACAATAAACTTGAAATCCATTAGATATTGTATGCTCTTTTGTATTTGGTATTTTTTTTTCTGTATTTTCTCAAAATAAAATACGATGAACCATTCGAACCGAAGAGACGCCAAGAACTGAGAAGATGAGAAATTAGCTCGCATCAGTTAGACTCACAGAAAAGTTTTTATGTTCCAAAATATTTACAAAGATTCTTTTATACTCTCGTTAGGAAGCTCAGATTTAGATCTCCTTCTTTGTTTATTTGACGGCTCTTCCAAAGTAAAATACGACGAAAACTGTGATGGAATGATTAGTAAATAAATAACACAACAGGTGGTCCATTTATAAATTTTGAAATATCAAAATTAATAACGTGAAACAAAATTAGTTTGAAATCTTCTGTAATTATTTGCCAGTTTTTTGACAAAAATGTTTAAAAAAAATCCACCGTGAAAACTTTGATTAAATGATTAAAAAATACCACTTGAGAATAACAAAAGCTCGTTCTTTAGCTTTGAAGTCATAACACAGTGGTTCACTTATATGTCTTTTTGTAATTTTTTTTTCAGCTTTTTCAAAACAAAATCTGGTGACAACTTCGATGAAATGATTAAAAAAAAAAGGCCACTTGAATAATATATGAAGATGACGTATTAATAGACTTTAACCTTCCTACTCTGGATGGGTCGAATCGACCCATTTCTATAATTTACCGTAATTTCCGGCGTATAATCCGCAGCTCAAAGAGTCGTTTTTCGATCCAGAAATTTTATTCAATAATTGTAGTTAAATATTTACAGCGATCTTTAAAGTTACATTTTATAAAATAATATTTCTGGGTCGAAAAACGACTCTTTGAGCTGCGGATTATACGCCGGAAATTACGGTATTCCATTCGATTCGAACCAGAAATTTGTTCATAAAGTAAGTTAAATAAAAGGCAACAGAGAACTAACTTAAATAAATATGTTAAAAGTTTTAAATTTAAATTCTGGTGTGAAATATTTTTTTTATCAAAGTTAAGAAAAATTCAACAGGGAAGGAAGGTTAAAATGTATCAAAATAGATAAAACTTCAAAAATATGTATTTTAATTCACGTAGTAATTCTTGTAATTAAGGTAGTAATTTAATTCTTGCAGTAAACCTCAGTTAAGTATATCAATTTCATTATATTTCAAATAGTGTAACATAATTAAAATACGCTGCAAACAGTTTTTCCCCGTAAATCATTATGTAACAGAATACTATTGTGTGGTCCTGTAAATGAATGATAAATGCTGTACACTCCATATTCTACAGAAAGCAAATTTTAGTGCAATTTAGAAAATGATTTTCAATTGATCAATTTCAATTATGTTTGTAATAGTGTAACATGATTAAAATGCACCGCAAACGATTTTTCCACATAGACCAATTCGAAATAACGAAATTATTTTGAGTTATCCTGTAAACTATAATTATAAGTGCTACACATGCTATATTCGGTAGTAAGCGTCTTGTAGTGCACTTCAGCGATGTATACCAATTTCGATATTTGAAATAGTGTAACATCATTAAAATACACTGCAAAGGATTTTTCATGGTTTCAACATAGACCATAATGTAATGGCATTCTTTTGAGTGTCCCTGTACACGAAGTATAAGTGATACATACTTCATTTTCAATACTAAACATGGCATAGTAAACCTCAATAACATACATCAATTACATGGCAATCCAAGTATATTTACATGAGTTAGAGCATGGACAGACGGCAGACAGACAGCCGGATAGGCAGACAACCGGCCGGACAGACAAACCGAATTTATAAACACTTTTCAACTATGTTGGAAAGTGTTAAAAACACGTTTATAATTGAAATCACAATACAGTGATTCATTTATTGTCTTTTTAACACTTTCCAACATAGTTGAAAACTGTTTATGACTTCGGTTTATCTGTCCAATTGTCCGTACTCTAACTCTCGTAAATGTACTCGGATTGTCCTGTAATTTTTATATGTTATTGGTGTTTACTATAGCACGATTGCAATTGAAAATGAAGTGTGTAGCATTTATATTCATATACAGACACATTCAAAAGTATTTCGTTACATTACGGTCGATCAGAAAAAAAAATCGTTTCAAGCACATTTTAACCATGGTATACCATTTTAAACATAATGAAATTGATATGCATTTATGAAATGCAGTAAAACATACATTCTGTAGAACATGAAGTGCAAAGCATTTATTATTCATTTACAGGGCCGAACAAAGTAATTTCGTTACATAATGGCTTGCGGGGAAAAACTATTTGCAACGTGTTTTAATTATGTTGCACTATTTCAAATATAATGAAATGTATATACATTACTGAGGTTTACTACAAAATATTTGCTGTAGAATGTGATGTGCATAGCATTTATTGTTCATTTACAGGGATACATAAAAATTTCGGATACAGGACTGTATCCGAAGTATTGTCTATTAGCGATAATTGCTGTGAGTGCGTTTCGGGTTATGGTATACGCTTTTAAATTTTTGCATACTACTTGGTGTGTATAAATACAATAAATCATACGCAGGGTTACACAAAAGAATTCATAAGCATTACTCAGTATGAGCGTGAATTGGTTAAAGACGGTTTTTAATTGAGTTATACATTTTCAAACTGAACTGTATTTAGTATACTAAGAGATGTTTGTAGAATATAAATAAAATTATATACAGAAGCACGCAAAGAGCTGGATACATTGCTGCTTATTGATAATAATTTCTGGAGGTGGGATTTCAGCTGTTTAAAGCGCGTTTTATCCTGAATTAAATTTTAGCTTAATATGTGCCGTGTATAAAAATCTGTAGATAATATATATATATAGGGCTGTACTAAAGAATTCAGTATGTTTCCGTCTATTGGTAGAAATTGCTAAAGGTGAATTTTTAACCTATTATACGTTTTCTTACTAAACTAAATTTTAGCATACTATGTAGAATATATACAAATCTATAGATCAAATTCATTGCTGCAGAAAACAATTCGAGTACTTTTTCGGCTATGGACGGCACCCGTATAGCATGCATGGTCGCAGTGACGTCACAGTGACGTCATTGCGAGTCGCAGTGGTCACGTCACATCTGTGATCCAAATGCCACCACTCTGTGACGTCACATTGTTACTAAAATGTGAACTTCTTCAAAACTTTTAAAAAGAAACAAGAACACTTCAAAACATATTATTCATCCTAAAAAATGTACTTTTGACAATATTTAAAATTTTTGTGACATCACAGTGACGTCACTGCAAGTCACATACTTCACGACACAAATATGATCACAAAAACAATCAACTCTGACAGAACGAAATCTAATTTTTTGTGGGGGAGGGAGAGTTTTGTCACACACTGATGTCATGATAATACTAAATAACAATTTATGCACTTAATTATTATTTTTACTCTTACAATTTATGCCTGTAATGTTACTGTAAGTTTTAAAAACTTGAGAAAAATATGTTTTATTTATAATTCTTTTTTGTTTAAATCATTAATGATAAAGAAAAAAGTTAAAACATGAAAACTTGGGTGCGGTATGCTTCCTCAGCCCCTTCATCAGCACCAGTGTCTGCTACGAAAATGATAATATTCTCTATCAGAGATTCTCTATAAGTGACCCTAGGTCCAAGAAAGTGTACGGGACCTTAATTAATTTCGTAACACAGATAGA
The DNA here is from genome assembly GCA_963931845.1 of Maratus michaelseni. Taxonomy (NCBI): domain Eukaryota; kingdom Metazoa; phylum Arthropoda; class Arachnida; order Araneae; family Salticidae; genus Maratus; species Maratus michaelseni. The sequence goes on from OZ007595.1 coordinate 54,418,056, forward strand.
GATAACACAAAATACCCTATAGTCATATGTGGCCTTATAATTATAGAGGACAGATTGGGGCCCGGGTGTAAACTACTTTCAGACATTATATATATATATATATATATATTTATATTTATATTTATTTATTTATTTATTTATTTTTTGAGAAAAGGGGACTAAAAGACGCTGTTAACTTGGCATATTTTCTTTAGCAATTTGACCCAAACTGTCTTGTATTTAAAAAGAATCTCTTCCTCTATCACCAATAAATATATTGCTTTTTTATTCAATGATATATAAATGAAGTAAATTCATATTTAATCAATTTATTTGTAAAAAAGTATTGATATTTCTATATACAGTGTCTCACATAAGTGATGGGACACTTGTGCTTTACAAAAGGAAACTAATCAAATAAATTAAAAAAACATGTACACATTTTTTTGTGGGTGTGTTTCATACTTAAATTTAGTAAAGATTATTACATAACATACATTTTGTCAAAATATTAAAATATTAATTTAATAAAAATACAAATGTTTAGAACGGAGCAAAAAATAGCTCACATAAGTGATGGGACACCATTATATATGCAACAAAAATCGTCTGAAATAAGCAATAAAAATATTTTTTGGGGTTTTATTTTTACTTAAAAGCAATTGGCAATAATTTATAAAATCGTCTGCAGTATTTCTCTCCAGTTTGTTTTGGAATTTTTGTGTTTTTTAGCTCTGTGTAGCCATGAATGCTAACGAAAAGAAACTTCGCCTGAAATTCGAAAATTAGTTATTAATTTGCATATTGAACGTGGAAAATCTATTAGAAAAACTGCTGAAACAGTTAACTTGAGTCGTTCAACAGTTTTCAATATCATTAAACGATATAAAAAGAATCATATGATTCAGGATAAAAGAAGACCTGGCCGACCATCAAAGCTATCCAATGGAATAAAGCGAATTATCGTTCGAAATATTAAAAAAAATCCAAGAATTAGTGCTTCAAAAGTTGCTGCTGATTTACAAGCATTATATGGAATAATTGTTAATCCTGAGACTATTAGAAGGGTAATTCGATCTGCTGGATATCACGGTAGAGTAGCCAGGAAAAAATTCTTCGTAAGTGAAAAGAATAGAAAACTCAGACTAGCTTTCGCAAAATCCAACATAAATAAGAATTCTGATTACTGGAATAAAGCTATATTTGCTGATGAGAATAAATTTAATATATTTGGTTCTGACGGTAGAATCTTGGTGTGGAGAAAACCCAGGGAAGAATTTCGCAAACAGAACTTGGTACCAACAGTAAAACATGGTGGAGGAGGAGTTATGATATGGGGGTGTATGTCGTCCGCTGGAGTTGGTAATCTTGTTTTTATTGACAGTATAATGGATCAGTACAAGTATATTGATATTTTAAAGCAAAATTTGAAATCTTCAGCACGAAAATTGAACCTTCATAACGATTTTAAATTCTACCAGGACAATGACCCCAAGCACACTGCTCTGAACGTTAGACTCTGGCTGCTATATAACTGTCCTGAAATAATAAAAACACCACCACAATCTCCAGACTTAAATCCCATAGAGAATATTTGGCAAGAATTGGAATCAAGAATTCGCAAACACACCATTTCTTCAAAACAACAACTAAAATCGGTGCTTCAAGAAGAATGGGGTAAAATCACTCCAGAAATCACAAAAAAATTAGTCGAATCCATCCCAAAAAGATTAAATCATGTTTTAAAAGTAAAAGGAAATCCAACAAAATATTAAAACCTTTTAAAAAGTAAAATTTTTGGATAAATATTTGATGGAAAAGTAAGTGTCCCATCACTTATGTGAGCCATTTTTTGCTCCGTTCTGAACAATTGTATTTTTACTAAATTAATATTTTAATATTTTGACAAAATGTATGTTATGTAATAATTGTTACTAACTTTAAATATGAAACACACCCAAAAAATTTTTGCACATGTTTGTTTATTTATTTTATTGCAGTTTCTTTTTATAAAGCACAAGTGTCCCATCACTTTTGTGAGACACTGTAAATTACTTCATAAATGCCATAAAATCCATTTTTTAGTACAATTCTTGATTAAATTGGAGTGATTTTGAGTAACTGCAATTAATAAAAATATACATGTAAATGCAATTTTTCATAGCTTATTACCTTGGTGAAAAAAAAAAAGGGAAAGAAAGAAAGACTATTTTCCGATTTAAAATAATCCGCATATAAGTTATTTTGTTATTGTTAGTTCAGAAACGATAAACACCTGCCTGTCTGCTCAGACGAAGCTGCACAGTACTACTTGGAAGAACACGTTAAGCAAACGATTTTTTTTTATTCTGCGGACATTTGAGTAGAACATGTTTTTCTAATAAAGAGTGTGAACTAATTCCACGTAAGTCATTTTAAATATTTTAAAGTGTTTCCAATGCTATAGTAATGCTTTTAAATTTATAAATTGCTGCATATATTTCTTTATAAATTACTGACCGGCATATTCTAGGAGAAAAAAAATGATACAATTTTCTTTTGAAAATGCATAATTTAATTGTTACTTATTTTTTAAATAAATCTATCTGGAAATTAATTAGTTATTCATCTATAGTTTGCTGCTACTTAATTCTAAACTAAAATATTTTGGAAATATGTTAATCATTAAATGCGAAGTTTGCATTAGTTGTCTTCAAATCCACACATATAGTATATTTTTTAAATTTAAGATGTAATAAAAATTGCTCATGTTATATAATATAATTAAGTTGAAATAACACTAATAGCAGTTATTCATAACTTTATAAGAACATTAAAGAATTAACGAATGTTTGATTTTCCCTTAATACTTATACAATCTTTGTAATTTAAATAATGATTTAACTTGACTATTATTAGAAATTATTAAACTATAACTCAAATTTCATATTTTGTTCACCTTTGAATACGTTTAGGATGTTGGTATTCAAGAAATTTCCTTAAAAAAAATATTTTTTATGACGGCATGAGAATTTCATTTTCCAGCGAAAATGATCAAATTGCAAAAACCGTGCATTTTCTAAATTGTTTTACATGTCATAAATATTTTTATATGGTAAAAAGAAGTTTCATATACATATATAAAATTATGTATATATTTACGCATAAAAGTTAGGCAATTAGGAAAAGTGTTTACATATTGTAAATACTTTTCTGTAATAAAAAAATGTATCTTATGTTTACGTATACTTTTAGGCATAACTCCGGTACAACTGCACAAATCTTGTTTTATTTCAAAATTATTGTATTCTGGTGGTTCTATAAAAAATTGAATAGGTTGCTAAACTAATAAATGTTTTTTTTTACTATATACTGTGAATACTTTTCATTATTTTTTGAAATTTTAAAGATTTGTATTAATTTAAAATATGAAGAAGACAAATATTGAAAACTTTACATTTAAAAATTATCATATTTCAGGATAGTTTAGATTAGTCTAAGCAACAACAAATTATAAATAAATAACTTTTCACAATATTTTTACAAAATATGTTACCATTTCATTAGGAAAATTCCAATCATAGTAATTTTGCAATGTTATTTTTTAATTTGGAGTAGTAATTTATTTATGAATTATATATAATGATTTAGAAATATTTGAAGCCATTATTATAGCATTAAAAAATCTTTAAAATTCTTAAAATGTGCTAACGTTGTATTAATTCACGAGATTTAGTAGAGGAACAAAATTATAAGTTCTAACAGAAAAGGAGATCGCCTACGTCCACCCCCCTATTTCCTGATCTCCATGTTGAAGAGAGTTTTTAGTTACGGTTAAAATTTATTTTTAGCGGGTGGTTCAGGGCCTGGTCAAAAAGCTTGTAAACCCCTTCATTTAAAAAAAAGTCAGTACTAATCTTGCTTTTAGGTAGATTTAATACCTATAAAGAAATACCACCTAAGAAGTACTACTAAGAAATACTACCTATTACATTCTCCTCTGTGTTGGAATTTCTCGAAAATTTATGCAGATCTACGCCGATCATGACTCTCAGAACCCAAAACCACCCCCAGTTCAAAACTTTATCTAGCTATCTATATCACTTTTTTATGGACACGATAACTTCAATAATTCTCCCCAAATCTCTTCCAAACTGATACATAAAATCAAGGGGCATAAAATCTCAGTCAAGTTCGTTAATGGGCAAAATCGAGCCAACGGGGGAGGGGGGAGATTGTGAAAACAGAAAAATACCCATAATGTCTTAATTATCATGCGTATCGAATACGCTTAAAGTTATTATTACTTCTAGGAAAAAGGGCCGAAAATTTATGTATGACAGATTTTCGATACCATTAAAAATGACCTCAAGGGGGGGGGGGGATAGGAGTTTAAGAAGAAAAAGTTTCATAACTTTATACAACAATATATCATATCCGCTGAAATTTATTAAAAATTCACTTAATATTATCTACAACATCCATATTGACAAGTTTTTTATAGGACCAACCCTTACAGTAAAAAGTAAGTAAATAAATAAAATCCCTGATGGCTCCACCTACAGACACAGGTAGATTTAAAAGTAGGCGGTCCCAAAAAAGGTCATTTCTTCTGCAATTCCCAACAAACAGGCGTCCCACGGTCTGTGTCTTCGAATTCTACCAGTGCCTATAGGCCGAGCCGTCATTGATTTTTTATAATCAGCATTCCAAAATTTCTTGCTGGAAAAGATTCTACATATGATATGAGATCATTAACAATTTGCTAAAAATGGATAAAGTAACTCACGAAGAATTTTTAGATGGATATGCATTAAGGATTTGGTAAGTACAAAATATTCTAAAATTAAGTTCAATTTGTCTGCACTTAAGAGTTACAAATTACATTGTTTTAAATAAATATTTTTTTATTATTTTAAATTCATAATATAAAACAATATATTCCTATTTATGATGTTTTTCTTATTTTATGATGTTTTTATGCTCGATTTCGACTAAGTTATAAATGCTTTCGCAAATGCAAAAATGAGAAGAGTTCCGTAAGTATTGTAAAATGATTACTAAATATCGAGTTTGTAAAACATATTTCTTACAGATTAATTAGGATGGTTCTAAGATATAATTTTTTAAATATTTTCCATTAAATTATGATGATTTTTTTAAATGTATTTCTATCATACATTTTGTTAGATAAAATTGGAAGTTTGTATGTGTTTTTTAATGGTACTGTTAAAAATCAAGTGTTTTTTTTTTTTTTTTTTTTTTTTTTTTTTTTTTGTCATTTCTATAATATATTTTTTGCTAAACAAAAGTGGAGTTTTGTGCTATATTTTTAACAGCGCTGATTAACTGTAGTTATATTTTTTTGTGTATTTACCACTTATTGTTTTCTGCAAAAATTATTAAAACTTAAGCTTGCATGTTTGTTTTATGCTTTGTGTATTCAGTTAATTTTAAATGTTTTATAGTATTTAAAATTGAAATAAATGATTCTAAAAATATAGATTTTTATATAAGTAAAAGAAGGAGGGTGTTAAATAATTGATTGCACAGGGCGTCACACATCCAAAATACAGGCCTGGTAATAGGTAATTGTTTTATAAATGCGTTTCGAATCTGAACTTAATGGAATTATACTAAATAAACACAATAATCGTTATTAAATACATTGACCAATTAGGATATCAATAATTAATAAAATATTTATGTTTAAACTTAATTGTTCAAGCTAATAATTTTTATTATCACAAGATGAATACTTTATGTATTTCGATAAAATACTTAAAATACTGAATTTTAGAGAATTACATTTGTTAAATTACTGAGACAGTGATTTTGTGTAGAGTTTAATATATATATATATATATATATATATATATATATATATATATATATATATATATATATATATGTGTGTGTGTGTGTGTAATGAGAACATTTTTCGGAGTATCAGAATACATGGAATTGTGTTTCCCGTCACAATTCTTAAGGCTGTTCGTCAGTGAACTTCCTGCTCTAGCTAATGTTAAACCTATGGGCGAAGGATGCATTCGTATATTTAAAATATCTCCGTGAGAAATTAATATTTTTAACTTCTATGAACTAACTTCTAAAGAAACTAACTTCTAAATAAACTATTTTTCTGTGTACTCGTTTTAAACTATGTCTCTTTTTTTTTCCTTAGTTATCAAAATATTTCTAAAATATATACTTAATTTTATGAGAAGTATTAAATTCATATTTTAACACATATAATTATAAATTAAGCACATATTTAAGAAATATTTTGATAACTAATGAAAAAAAAAGACATCCTTTAAGAAGTGTAAGCAGAAAATAAAATTAAGAATATTAATTTTCTGGAGAGATATTTTAAATATACGAATGCATCCTATAGTCCAAATTTTTAACATCAGCGAGGGGAATCGGAAAGTTTACTAACGAACAGCCTTAAGAGTTAATTTTTCAGAAACTATTTGATATATTACTTGTAGTAATGAGCAATAAAAAAATGATACAAATAAAATTGCGGGTTGAATGTTTTAAATTCCTTCATAAAATGATTTCGATATAAAACTATGGAACTGACGTTTAAGACCCCTGATCTGCGGATTTACTAGCTTAATTGATACTATAAATGTAATTACTATTTATAGCATTTTGTATATGTAGTTACACTGTCAGAAATGAAAAGTCAAACACTGAAGACAGAATATTCCCAATACTGACCAATAATGCTAGACCGGAATTTCAAGATTATAGAAATTGTTATTAAAATCATATGTAAAATAAGTTATGAAAAAAATATCTATAATCATATGTATAAGTTAAATATTATTTTCATGAAATAAATACAAATTAAAAAATATATAACACATTCAAAAATAGAGATATTTTTATGTGAAATAAAATATGGATCCGACCCATTTGAAACAAAACACAACCCAAACTCAACTGTCAAAAAAAAAAAAAAAAAAAAAAAAAAAAAAAAAAATTGCTAACCTAACCAAAACTTTACCCAATTAAAAAAATTGCAGACAATTTAATTAGCGTATTGGATTGGGGTACAGACAGTCCTAATCCATATAGAAACAAAAGACAACCTGAACTAGACGTACACAAAAATCTGTAATACCTAGCAGAAACTGACTCGCTGCAAATCACGGCAGGAGTTAGGTATGCCGAGTACCAATGACACATCCACGAGTACCAAATAATAGCTCGAACATCTCTTTAAAAAACGAGAATCAGTTAATCCAACTCGACAGAAAATAATCTCTAGTGAATTCAACCCACGGTGTGAGATGGGTACATGCAGCCTTAACACGAAAAGCAGCAAAATACTCTAAAAATCCCTGACGGCTCGACCTACAGGCACAGGTAGATTTCGAAGATGCGGACCGTGGGGCGCCTGTTTATTGAGAATTGCAGAATAAACGACATTTTTGCCAGGATGCGGCAGTTCGGACCGCCCACTTCGAAATCTACCTGTGTCAAGTTGTCGGAGCCGGCAATTTTATTATTATTATTATTTTATTTTATTTTATTTATTTATTTATAATATATATTTTTTTTTTTTTTGCTATAAATGTTGGTTCTATAAAATACTTGTCAATATAAAAGTTGCAGATAATATTAACAGGATGTATGATAAATTTAAGCGGGTTGATACCTTGTGAATTGACAAAGTTATGGATTTTGTTCTTCTCAAACCTCTATTTTTTCCCCTCCTTGACGCCATTTTTAATTATATCAAAAGACTGCCATGCATAAATTGTCGGCCCTTTTCCTAGGAGTAATAATAACTTTAAACGGATTCGATACGTATCACAATTAAGAAGTTATGGGGAATTCTCTGTTTTCACAAAAAGCCCCCAACCCCCCCCCCCCCCCCCCAATTTCCTCACCTTGGTTCGATTTTACCCATTAACGAACTTGACCGAGATTTTATTCACCTAGATTTTGTGTATCAGTTTGGAAGATATTTGTGCAGAATTTTTGAAGTTATCGTGTCCATAAAAAAGTGACATATATATATAATATAAAGTTTTGAACTGGAGGTGGGGTGGTTTTGGGTTCTGGGAGTCATGATCGGTGTAGATCTGAAAATTGTTTCCAGAAATTCCAACCTAGGGGAGAATGAAATAGGTAGTATCTCTTACGAAATCTACCTAAAATCCAATGCAGAGTAAAATAAATACAACTAACTCTTTGGGTCGGGTTTTAATAAATTCAAATCATCCAGCACTGGACAGGACCCAAATGGGTTCGTCATAAAATTAATGGCAAAATCGTCACAAACGACACACTTTTTATAAATTAGTCACAGGGTGAATTCACAACATCGTCACTGAGGTCATATCTGCTTCACAAAGTTAAAGACAAAATCGTCACAAATGTCACATTCTTCACAAATTTGTCACACCGTGACTTCACAAAGTAGTCACATTGTGAGGTCACAGAAAGGCTTGAAAACGGCCATAACGACATCACATTTAGGTCACAATGACTTCACATCGACGTCACTTGACGTCACGACGACGGTCACAAAGTCACAGTGTGACTTCGCAGTGACGTCGCCGTGACGTCACCATGCCTTACGGGCAGTTGTTGGAATCTCGTTTTCAAATGTGTTATGCGCTTTCTCAAATGTTTATAGGCACCTTATTTTCCTCATCAAACAGCAAAGTTTTGTTAAAGTGTTTCATAATCTATGCTTGACGTATGATTTTCCTTTTTTTATGACTCTTTTTTTAGCTCTCTGAAAGTACGATGAAAACATTGATGAAATGGTTGGAAAATGAGTAACACAAACGGGTGGTTCATTTAGAAATTTTGAAGTCATCAAACAGTGATTCATTTTTATGTCCTTCTGTGTTCTCAAAATAACGTGCGATGAAAACTTTGATGAAATGATTAGAAAATATCACTTGAGTAATAGAAGCGGGTGGCTTATTCATAATCCCCAGTCTCACTCTAAATAGAAGCCGTATTTTAGTTCATATTTTAAACAATATTAACGATATTTTAGAAATTTTTTCAACTGAATAACTATGCTTTCTGTGAAATCTAATGACATCATGAAACGTGCTGGAATCCTACTGTAATTCGCCGAGTGACGCTGTATGTACTTTCAACTATATTCCGAATTATGTGGCATCTAGCCTAGTGTTCACTGTTAAAAATTTGCAGCAAACTGTCCAGTCATTCGACCGTTTTTATAGAAAACGGTTTCATAACCGTAATTTAACTCTATTCTCACCATAATATAGACAATAATATGGTTAAAATAGAGTTAAATTACGGTTATGTGAACGTTTTCTATAAAAACGGTCGAATGACTGGACAGTTTGCTGCAAATTTTTAACAGTGTTGTTTAGACGCGAATGATCGAGTTTTCCAGCACTTCTAGTGATGTCTTCACATTTCACAGAAAGCAAAGTAAGTCTGTTGAAAATATTGTTAGAATATCGTTACTATAGTTAAAGTTATAAACGATAATCCTTTTGTTCCGCTTGGAATAAGACATCCTGTATTTTTTATTTAATAAGTGGTTTGTGACTCTGATTTCCGATACAAAGAAAATATGTTGTAGAATGCTCTAGTCCTTAAAATTTTCCCATCAGTTCTGAATCATCCTGTATATTGCATAAAGTTCTCTTATACAGCGTGTATACGAACTTTTGCAACAATGACAACAGCAAAAAGAAAAAAGTGGGTGATAGTATATAGTAATACTATTTGCTATAGAATTTAAGTCAGAATTCATTTATCATTCGAAATTACATGTATCTCCCTCCAAGCCAAAATCTGGATTTTAGTTCGGAATTTCAACCTTAATAAAGATATTGTAACCATATTTTCAACAGACTTACTTTGTACAAGTTGTAATTTTCCAACTGGACGAAAAATGTCCGGGCCAGGATTTGAACCTGGGATCTCTTGGCTGAAGCCGCCACGCTCTACCAACTGAGCTGTCCCGGTCGAATCTGGAGGGCATAATTCATCCAGTTAACCTTATTGATCATAGCATCTGGTCTGATATTTTAATCAACTCAACTTTTGGTAGAGCGTGGCGGCTTCAGCCAAGAGATCCCAGGTTCGAATCCTGGCCCGGACATTTTTCGTCCAGTTGGAAAATTACAACTTGTATGATTGCTTTACCAATTTGAAATAATTGTGTTAAAAATAATCTAGACTTACTTTGCTTTGCGCGAAATGTAATGGCATTACGAGAAGTGCTGGAGGTGCTCAGTTATTCAGTGATTGATACCTACTTTGATACCTCAGTTTAATTCTGGAATGAGCATCTCGTTCGTGAAGATAGCATGGAGTCATGGAGTCTAGCATGAAGTGTCTAATAATGGAATGCTCGGTGTTGATTGGACGTGATGGGGACGCTCTGCATACTTATCGTGACTTCATCACATTTCACACAAAGCAAAGTAAGTCTGTTGAAAACATAGTTACAGTCTTTTTATTGAGTTTAAAATTAGGAATGAAAATCCGGTTTCGATTTGGAGGGAGACACCTTGTATTTTTGACTTAAGGGGAGGTTCTACTTCACTCGGTCAAAAGTTTCGATTTATTTATTTATTCCATCTCTCAAGTGTGTAGATTGCTGCCCTAAAGCGGTTTCGTGATATTCCAATTCCTTTTTGCTCGTTGAACTTAACTTTAATGTAAACTTGTTTTTCTCGAAATGATGTTTTTCAAACTGGGCGACCATTTTTCTCGAGAACTCTTGGACGGATTTCCTTCATTTTTTTTTTTTTTTTTTTTTAAGAAAGATAGTCGTTTTTGCTGGAGCTTATACCACCGAAAAGTATAATTTTCATTGATTAATTATTTTTCAAACTCGCAAAAGGGAAAAAAAACGAAAAAAAAAACCTTTTCTGTTTAAATTACCACCATTTTCTCAAAAATCAACTTTTTAAACTAAATGTTGGTATAAGTTCCAGAGAATTTAATGCTCTTTCATAATTTGGCGACTAAATTTGTTTCAGATGCTTGCGATGCGACTGAAGAAGAACAGTCGAACGATTGGAAGTTCATGACGCGCACTTGTAGGTTACTCCACGTCGCACAAGGCATATTATTTATTTATTTATTTATTTTGCTCATAAAAATTTAAATATATAAGTGAAATGTCAATAAATATAAAACAAAATCTGACTGTGGAATCCCGTTTCTATGTAACCAAAATTAATCGTAAAAATCACGTGAATTTTAGGCCAAAGAAGTAGAACCGCCTTGTAATAAGTGGATTACGCAACGAAGATTCATTGCAAATGTTGTTCATTTTGGTGCGCGCAGTATGATTTTTCTTTTTTGTTAATAAAATTCGAATCACCCCGTACATACGAAACGCACACAATAAGAGCTCAAACTTATAGAAATACGGATTTGAATTTGCAGGATTCTTTCATATCAGGCCAAATTAACATGAGACTAACATCAAGTTTTTTAATGAATACGCTAATGTTGAATCGGTGATTGTTGAAAGGACCTAAGTCCAGGGCCGGCCCAACGGTATTTTGGCGCCCGTGCGGGTATCCGTCGGGCGCCCCCCCCCCCCATCCCCCCAACCCCGAAAAAAAGGAAATACTCTTTTATTATTCTTAACTTTTTATATATTCGTTACTTTTAAACATACTGTTACTAATTACTTATGATATTATTTAAAGAATACATAAAGGCATTAAAATTCAATCCCTTTTTGTATTATAAAATGTCCTTTAAATAATAAAATGTAACAAAAGGAAAATTTTAATTTTACAACAAATAACAGTTTTACTATGTAATATTACGATCTCAGATTGAAATACGATATAATAATCTGGGGACGCGGACAAAAACGAGGCAAAGAGACTGATCCCCAACAGACAACCAATTGCCTCCCCCCCCCCTCCTTTGAGGGGCAAGGGCAGAAAATTAAAAAAAAATCATCCGATCTGATGTTTATTTTCTTAGAAAGCATATTATTAAAATTTTATCTTCAAAAGCCATCATAGATTCTGGATAACTTAAAAAAAAGAAAATTTACGACAAAAAGTTTTTATTTCAATTTTCTCGCAATTTCATTTTTGTTACATAACATCTTCCTCAAAGCTCTTCCATTTATACACAATTTCAAAGATCTGATAAGGAGAAATTTACTCACAAAAAATATACTTTGGAACTTGAAGCATAGGCCTACGTGGCAGAACCACAAAAAAAAGTTTCCCGTTTTTTAAACTACAGAATTTATTTGTGCACTGATAATTATGCATGGAAACTGAAATAAGTTTTAAAAAAATCGTCTTTCCTCAAAGGATGCCCCTGCCAAGATGTTCTTATTACCTACTCCTGGACAATTAATGGACCAACAACTGACAACTATATCCTGGTTTGTGTGAAAGAGATTAATTATCACTTCTTAGAAATACTTATATTGGTCATTTCCCTACCCGAAGTGTCCCCTCTCTCATCGGCTCTGACCGCAGCACATAATATTTTACAGCTTTGTTAAAAGACTACTAAACTGGAATTCTTAGAACTGATTTTTTACCATCACCCTCGTGATAAAAAAGATAACTCTCGCTCAGATTAGGAGCCTTCAGAAATTATTTAACTTTATTTCTTCTAGCTCCCTATTGCTCCAAGCCACATAACTGTTTTTCCTTTGACTCCTCCTCCCTCACACACACATTCACTTATGTGTGTGTACTCGTTTTGATTACATTAGTTCTCAAATCAGAAATAATTGTATTTGTTTGTGTAATCTTTCAAATATTTGTAAATTAAAATTTTGAGTAATCAGTGTCATAACATTTTCACTTGAATTTGGAGTTTTGGGGTGGGCCGTGCCCCCCCCCCCCCAACCACCGTCTAGTTACGTCTATGCTTTTATCCCATTCTTCTTTTAAATTTTGACAAAATTCTTTAGCTATATTTTGAAAAAAAAAAATGTGTGATGGCCGGGAAACAAAATATTTATAAATATGATTTTACTTTATATTCATAAACATTTTTCTAATTTTATTTTCTTGAAATACAAATTTATATATCTATTTCCTTTTAAATGTAAATTCTTTAAAGAGAATTATCCTTTTAAAACTTTTCTAAAATATTCCATCGTCTAATTTTTTTTTCATACATTTTTACATTTGATATGGAAATTATGAATATTGATTTGACTAAGAGATTTACAGAAATATTTATTTAAAAAAAATTACAAATTTTTAAAAGAACATACTTTTTTTTGTTTATGAGTACTTTTTACTACGAGGAACAAATTTTAAAAATTTTCACTTTAAATAAAAAATTCCGAAACCAATTTAAAGATTACATAGATGAAAAACTTTGTACAAAGTTTCATGGTTTTATCTTTCATATAAAGTTAAATATGAAAAGTCTTGATAAAAAATATTTCCCCGCTCAACAACACAAAACTATAGCTGAAAAACAATGAACAAAGTTTCATATTTTTATCCTTCATATAAATTTAAATATATCAATTTAAATATAAAAAGATTTGAAATATATTTCCCCGTTGAACAACACAAAACTATCTGACACATTTTCTGACTCGTTTTTAAGCTTAAAAGCACAAGACTTGCAGGTATGTTTTTTGATGTGATATGAAATCGAAAACTTTTTTTTTTTCATTTTCTGTTAAAAGAATTGCATCTTGAGTTATAAGTGATTTTTGTCTCAGGACAGCAGTTTTTTTACATTTCCTGCTCTGACGTGTCCGGAAATTCGGTTCAAAACGCCAACTTTGACGGCATTTTTTGAAAAATCTTCTGCTTTTACCGAAAAACTGATAAACGGTTCGATTACATTAGTTTTTTAATAAGAGCATCTGCCAATTTGACACGTTTGGGATAAAAAATGTGCTAAAAAGCAGCCAGTTTGGATTTTGGCCTTACACAACGAGTTTTAAAATAAACCTTCTCTCTCTCATCGGAAAAAGCTGTTCAGAATAGATTGGAAAAAAAAAACAATTTTAAATCATTGATATGTTTCTTAAAAATATATAAATATTAAAATTAATAAGATGAACTGACCTCACAAAAATTTTACAATGCATTGTTTTCTTCAATGTTAATAACATCACTCTTTAAGAATAACTTCCCATCGACTTTGTCTGATTTTTTTCTAAAATTTGAAGTAGAAAAATGTTTTTTTCTAAAATGAACTAAATTTATCTCCTTTATTTCCTGAGGGGAAAAAAAAAGAAAGAAAGAAAGTACGGACCAGGAAAGAATAGTTGCATGGTCCTAATTTCATATCAATGAATGTTTTGACTTTAAACTTATTTGTGGTGAATTTCACATTGTCTTGTTGACGCAAGGCCAAGAGGGGGGGGGGGGGGGGGGGGAGGGGATGTCCTGGGCACAAGAGTAAAAGGAGTCGCCAAAAGAAGATTTGGTTCGTCCTTCGGTACAAAAAACCAATAATGAAATTTAGGAAAAAATGTCATGGAATCGGACGACCCAAAATACAGATATATTCGTTAATTTTATACTCTTTGTTTGGAACAGGGCTTGATTTTTCCATTAAGGGACTGCTTAGGGGCGCCAGCTCCTAATCGGAATCGGACGACCCAAAATAAAGATATATTCGTTAATTTTATAGTCTTTGTTTTGAACAGAGCGTGATTTTTCCATTAAGGGACTGCTTAGGGGCGCCAGAGAATAATATTTGATTAACGAATTCATCTAAGATACCTGTAAGATTTATACACTGTCCCAATTATATTTGAATTGGTTCAATATTTCGAACATCGTGACGACAAAATTTGTTTTTGTGTGTCTCTGTAAACAAGCTATAAGATTTACATACTTGATTTATAAACACCCCCCAGATCCAAGGTACTTGTAAGATCAATACAATGTTCCAATTAGGTTCGAAATGATTCAATTTTCGAACATTATCGTGTTAACAAGATCTGGATTATATATAGATAGATAAAAACGAAGCAATTACAGTAGGTACATTTCTAAAGAAAGCAATATAAAAATATTAAGATAAATATGCTTCCTAACAATTATTTCATATTTAAAATAAAAATTAGGGGAATGGATTGAAAACTTCTCTGTATACATTTATTATGGAAAAGGATTGGAGAGGGCGCCAAAATGCTTGCGACTGAAAAATTCCTAGTTTTGGCCATATATTGAAATACTATTACACTATTATTGATTTAATACAGATTAAATTAAGAATAACTAAATAAAACGATGTTCTGAAGTTAATTTTTTAATAAGATTAATTACATATATAATTTTTAGTTAAAGAAATTTACCACTCATTTTCGTCTTCGACAAAAGATTTGGCGCTCCGATTATATCCTTTTTTTTTTCATCATGGTTTTTACTTTTTCTTTCGGCGCCTTCTTGATCCTGTAATAATTTCCCGATTTTTTCATGCACGGCATTTTGAGTATAATCTTTAAATTAATATTGTTTAATAAAAAAAACGAGAATAAGTAATTTGTACGATTCTCTGCAACTACAAGATGTTACCTGCCAAAGGACACTTGCCACTATCGGCTGCATCAAATGGACAGTCCTGCACTGTTAAAAATTTGCAGCAAACTGTCCAGTCATTTGACCGTTTTCATAGAAAACGATTACATAACCGTAATGTAACTCTAATCTGACCATAATATGGTCAGAATAGAGTTACATTATGGTTATGTAATTGTTTTCTATAAAAACGGTCAAATGACTGGACAGTTTGCTGCAAATTTTTAACAGTGTGAGCCGACCGACTAACGGGAGAAGAAAGAGTTCAGAATCGTAAAAATGTCAGTAGTAATTAATTAACCTCCCTCGGATGTAATTTGAGTGGTAATAGCCTCGTTTTCTCAGATAAAGGAACCGGACATATGGTCTGTATGGGAAGATTTCAGTGTCCTTAAACTGTTATTTAAACCCAACGTAGACCCACTCCCACAGACCGCAGCCTGGAAAAAATGAAAAAAAAAGGAAAAGAAAAAAAAAAACGCGGAATCTAAAATTATTTTTTATCGGTGATCTTTTGACTTTTGAGCGCCCCTTATGTCGTTTCGCGACTTGGCGCCCCGTGCGGTCGCACACTTCGCACGCCCCTTGCGCCGGCTTTGCCTAAGTCCATATGTTGACATTTCTCATTTTAAGATGGATTCAATGTTTTTTCATGCTTATTGACCGTTTCGTGAAGAAGGGAATTCAGATCGGGTAATATCTAGGCATGTTTGGGACGGAGGAATTTAAAAGTTGAGTGTTGAAAGGCACTGTGCGTCCATGATTTGGGTCCGTTCAAAACTAGGACATAGTTCTTTTCAACAATCACCGATTCAATTACATTTCCAACGTTTTCTTGGAGTTCGATTACCTGCGATTTATTCTGTTGAGCTGTTTCAGATAACATACTATATGTTATGATCAAAAGGTTGTCTGAGGGAATTGCGTCCGCCAGATTTGTCCAGGATAGCTCACTTATTTGAGCGTTGGCAGCTTAAGCCTAAGCTCCCTGGTTCAAATCCTGGAATGGACACTTTTTCATTCAGTTAGAAAATTACAACTCGTATGATTTATTTACCAATTAGAATAATCGTATTAAATTAATGAAGCGTTTTTCAGGATTTTTTTGAAATAATACTTGCTTTAGTGAACTTATTGTTTTTTTTATTGCCGAAACGTCAGTGAAAGGCTTGCTGTTGAGACCCGAAAAGTTTTTGGTTTCTGTCTGTTTGTCTGTCTGTCTGTCTGTCCGTCTGTCTGTCTGTCTGTCTGCCTGTCTGTTCCGCGATAACTGCCGTAAAAATGATCCGATTAGTTTGATTTTTGGTAGGTATGTTGGTGAGATACCCGGCATTAGCTGTATAGTTTTTAGTTACATTTGGTTCATTCGCTCGGAAAATATAGAACATTTCTTTTTTTATCCTAATGCTTTCCTATGGGAATTCAGACGATTTTGAAATTTTTCAGTCGTTGAAAATAAAATGTCGCATTTGATTAATGTATTTAAACAGTAAGTTATGAAGGCTAAAATTTATCAAGTCAAGTCTTAAATTATTCAAATTAATTTGAAATTTTGTTAATACATTCGTCAGATTTTTTAAATTAGGTCTATAATTTTTGGTGCAATTTTATACATCTGTTCTAATAATATAATACATTTTATTCTATCATTTTCTGCAAATTTTAAAATGCATTTATTTTTATTTACCTCTTTAATTTAACCGTAACCTAGCAACTAAATTTTAAAGAATATCAAAATAATAAAATTCAAATAATTCAGATTATTTTGCTACAATATTTTATTCGGTGATTTTAATATTTTATTGAGAGATTTTAGTATGCTATTGCCATCGAGTTAGATCAAGATGTACGTATGTAAAATAAATATTATAGAATTAGCCGCCACTGGCGACCAGTTTGGTCTCCCTTAATTGTATGTTAAGCACTGTAACACGTTACTTTTATTCATAATTTATTTTTTTCCGTAATCATTCGCCAAACCGGAAGATTCTAATAGACAAATCAAAAACTTTTGCGATCATGGTAGCATTTCGCATATTTTTTGTTGTTATGTATTTCATCTTTCTTGACAAAAACCGCTTAACCAACTTAAGCGTTTATGCTTCATATCCGTTTGCTTATCAGTCGCAATATGTTTGCTAATGATGAGATTCTTAAACATATTAAGTAGTTTTCCGTAATTGGATCCATTGCCAAATGGCGTATTTTAGTTAATACGATTTGGTGCATTGAAGTCTATTTTGTGAAAGTCTTTAATGATATCCACATTTACCCTGAACCATATTGTTGCCAATATTCTTTTGTTTGTTTGTTTGTTACTCGCTAAATTTGGTTGTAGACTTGATTACGGGAGATTAGAAAATCTATCATTATTCTCATTTAAAACGTCTTGAATAATGTGACATAATCGGGGTGCATATTATAACACGTAATTTTCGAGTATGGTTTGGTGAAACATTGAACTTTTGGAAGCCAGTTTTGATAATTACATTCCTTTTAAACCATATTTTCTGTCAGCACTTTTGACCCGTGGCGCAGAATCTGATTAAAATTCACGAACTTCCTCCTAGATGCCGGTCTCTGTTCGACTCTGTTTTTCTCTGCTCTCCAATTTTGATATAGTTCAGGAGTTTTCATAACTGCATAATTCCCTTACTTTGGTATTTCTGCTTAATGTCTACTGACTATTAAGATCCGTAACTTGTAAATACGCCACGCCAACATTACCGCCTATAATTCTAATTACAGCAACCCGTTTTTTCTCTCTATATTGCAACTCTATAGTTAATATAGTGCCCCGGTGCGTCTACGACAGCTGTTCGATCAGAACATTTGATTTCAAAATCAAAGTATCGTTTCTAATTTGCACACGCGAAAAATAAAAGCTGGTATTGGCGATTTTAAATATGCTATTGGCGAGATTTGCGCCCAAATAACACAAAAGTACTTAATGATGTTATGTATTTTGTAAATGTATATTAAATTACTGTTTTGAAAGCGATTAGTCATTAATAATGGTAAATATGATTGGTGATTAACAATCATTTTCAGTGGTCTCTCTTCCTTGCACGTATAATACATAAATACCAAATTAACTGACAATTTGTTTCGAAATTTGATTAATTAAATATCATTACAGGAGTTGTATTTGTTTACATTCAGCTTACATCAAGAAAAGATAAAGAATAAAGTTGAGTTGTATAGCACATAATTATGGTAAACTTTGATTGTGTCACTGGTACGAATTTTTTTTTTTTTTTTTGACACCAGGCAGCGCTCCAAAAATTTTTTCACGGAAAACTTACTTTACGAACGATTATCTCCATGGTTTAATGGTTTAATGTTTTAAACCTTCACGACGAATGAATCTTTTTTTTTTTTTTTTGTTTACTTTTATGGATAGAGAATTTGAACTGCGAGGCTAATTTCAACTGAAGTTATTGAAGAATATATACATAATTGAACGTAAGTCATCTCCCAAATATTAATTTATTTTGAACGATCTTTCTAAAAATGTAACATTTATTAAGTTTTATTCGAAAAAATAATTTTGAATAAAAATGGCCGCCTGGCATATGTAAAAGTGAAGCGGGCATTCCGGAATTGTTGATGACAGTCACATGACTTACAGTTTTATTATAGAGATGACCATCAAAACTGTTTTTCCGAAACAAAAATTGTAATAACACTAGATTTCTGCAATAGATATAAGTGAAATACAGTAGATTCAGTTTACATTTCCATAAGTTGCTTTTGTACACGAGATATTATTCAACTTATCTATCAGATGCGAGTGTTTCGTGGTTGGCAGGTAAGTAAATATTGCTATTTAGGTACTAGGATAACATGAAATTATTTTCTGAATTTTTGCTTATCCTAATAAAACCACTGTGTAGAACGAAATCCAAGATATACTAGAATCATTCACACAAACAATAGGAAATCACGAATATAAATTTAATAAAATTACGGAAAACATTTCTTTTTAGGTCATAATGCTTTCCTATGGGAATTCAGACGATTTTGAAAATTTTCATCCATTGAAATAAAATGGCGCATTTGATTAATGTATTTAATGTGTAAGTTATGAAGGCTAAAATTTATCAAGTCAGGTCTTAAATTATTCAAATTAATTTGAAATTTTGTTAATACATTCGTCAGATTTTTTAAATTAGGTGTACAATGTTTGGTGCAATTTTATACAACTGCTCTAATAATATAATACATTTTATATTCTATCATTTTTTACAAAAATTTCCAGTGCATTTTTTTTCTCTCTTTCAATAAATGGTTGCTAAGCAACTATATTTCAAAGAATATCAACAAAGGAAAATTCAAGTGAATCGCATTATTTTTACGCGAAGTTTTATTAAAAATTGCCAATTTTCGGGTTTTAAGTTTTTAATATGCTTTTTTTTTTAATGAAATAGATGAGAATTTATTTTAAGTACTAAAAAATGATTACCAAATCGGTTTTCCAAATGAAAATAATAAACACGTTGAATGCGTAAATTGAATATAGGTCAAATAAGAGGAATTTAAATTTGTATAAGTATAATTTATACACGAAATTTTATTCAACTTCAGAAACATATGATGTTTAGTAGTTGAAATATAATTATTCTTTTAAGGATAGGATAAAATCCCTTGTACAAAGAGATGGTTATTCTAATGAAATGAAAATTGCAAATACATTCAGACATATACTCAAGAAATAAAATAGCACAATTACTGGAAATTGAGAATAGAATATTAAAGCGACAACGGTGGTTCAGGGGGGCGGAGCTCCCCCTGAAATAATGTATTGTTATTCTGAAAAAATACAGTAACAAGTAGTTTATCCTATCATTGCATAACATTGTGTTTAAGGGGATACTTCTAAAATTTCCGAAACTTTCGATAAATTTATATTCTTATCAATGTATAAATAACTTAAAAAGATTGAATTTTAGTGTGTCAATATTTTTCAGATAATGTTAAAAATTAGTAAGAACAATGATTTTTTGAGCTGACGTTGAGGCCTCTGATCTGTAGATTTACTAGTTGCCGAAACGTCAGTGAAGGCTTACTGTGGAGACCCGAAAAGTTTTTGGTTTCTGTCTGTTTCTCTGTCTGTCTGTCTGTCTGTCTGTCCGTCTGTCTGTCTGTCTGTCTGTCTGTTCCGCGATAACTGCCGTAAAAATGATCCGATTAGTTTGATTTTTGGTAGGTATGTTGGTGAGATACCCGGAATTAGCTGTATAGTTTTTAGTTACATTTGGTTCATTCGTTCGGAAAATATAGAACATTTCTTTTTTATCATAATGCTTTTCTATGGGAATTCAGACGATTTTGAAATTTTTCAGTCGTTGAAAATAAAATGTCGCATTTGATTAATGTATTTAAACAGTAAGTTATGAAGGCTAAAATTTATCAAGTCAGGTGTTAAATTATTTAAATTAATTTGAAATTTTGTTTATACATTCGTCAGATTTTTTAAATGAGGTGTATAATTTTTGGTGCAATTTTATACATCTGTTCTAATAATATAATACATTTATTTTATCACTTTTTGCAAATATTAAAATGCATTCATTTTTATTTTCCTTTTCAATTTAACAGTAACCTAGCAACCATATTTCAAAGAATATCAAAATGATAAAATTCAAGTAACTCAGACGATTTTGCTACAATATTTTATTCGCAAAATAAAATATTATTGGAGGATTTTAATATTTTATTGAAATAAATGAGAATTTATTTTGTACAAGTTACCTTTTAACTACTATAGAATGATAGCCGAAACAGTTTTATATGAGAAATTATTAATTTTCTGGAAGAGATGTAGATTTTTCGTGGTTGAAAATTAGTATTATTTTAAAAATAGAATGTAATATCTCGTACAACGAGATAGTTAATCTAAAGAAATTAACGTAGTAAAACGCATCCATACAGCCTGAAATAGCGCAATTACTGGAAACTGAGATCATAAAATGTTATCACAAAACATACATTATAGCGCCAAATCAAGGTTGCTATTTAGTGAATTGGCAGTGGGCACGATTATGAATGATTACACAATAGGTTTAAAAGTTTCCAAATAAGCCTATTTTGGGGAGATTTTAGTATGCTATTGCCATCGAATTAGATCAGGATGTACTTAGGTCAAATAAATATTGTACAATGACCATCAAAACTGTTTTTCCGAAACAAAAATTGTAATAATACTAGATTTCTGAAATAGATAAGTGAAATATATAGTAGATTTAGTTTACATTTCCATAAGTTACTTTTGTACACGAGATATTATTCAACGTATCAATCAGATACGAGTGTTTCGTGATTGGTAAATATTGCTATTTAGGTATTAGGATAACATGAAATTATTTTCAAAATTTTTGCTTATCGTAATAAAACCACTGTGCAGAACGAAATGGAAGATATACTAGAATCATTCACACAAATAATAGGAAATCACGAATAAAAGTTTAATAAGAATACGGAGGGTTCAGCGGGGTTGAGCCCCCCCACCCCCTGAAGAAATGTATTTTTTTTTTTATCTAAAAAATAGAATAAGAAATTCATAAGAATGTCAGAATATTATTGCATAAACCGTGTTTAATTTAACGTTTAAGTTCTGAAACCTTCGAATTATTTTATATGCATATAAATATATATGTAGTAATTTAAATAATTTAATTTGCGGATTGTAAGATATTAAATATTATGAAAAGTGAGTTAAAAAAACATTGACTTTCAGAGCTGACGTTGAGGCTCCTGATCTGTAGATTTACTAGTGTTAATTGCCGAAACGTCGGTGAAGTCTCAGTTTGGAGACGCAAAAAGTTTTCGGTTTCCGTCTGTCTGTTTGTCTGTTCCGCGATAACTGCCGTAAAAATCGTCCTATAAAGATGATTTTTGGTGGGTATGTTGGTGAGATACTCGGAACTAGCTGTATAGTTTTTAGTTACATTTGGTTTATTCGTTCGAAAAATATAGAACATTTCTTTTTAGGTCATAATCCTTTCCTATAGGAAATCAGACGATTTTCAAAATTCATTTTTAACTGAAATGAAAATCGCATATTTGAATAATGGATTTAAACGTAAAATTGCGGATACTAAATTTTCAATATGGAGGTCTTAAATATATGCAATTGCTTTGAAAATTTGTCGATACATCTATTAGAATTTAGAAATTAATTGTTTAAATTATTGGAATTTTTTTTGCAACTGTTCGAGAAATATAAAACATTTTATTTTCCTATTTTTTACAAATTTTAAAATGCATTTAGTTTTCTTTCCTCTTTATTTTATTAGTTGCTTAGCAACCCTATTTCAAAGAACATCAAAATAAGAAATGCATTTTTTATCTAAAAAATCACAAGAATAAGAAGTTCATAAGAATTTCGGAATATCATTGCATAAATCGTGTTTAATTGAACGCTTCTAATTTCTGAAACCTCCGAAGTATTTTACATACCTATAAATATGTATGTAACATAAACAAATTGCGAATTGTAAGATGCTAAACAATATGAAAAGTGAGATTAAAAAACAATGACTTTCAAAGCTGGCGTTGAGGCTCCTGATCTGCAGATTTACTAGTCAGTAAAAAAATCTGATATTGAAAAAGAAATAACTTCAGATTCAGGGAGTATTACTTTCTATCTCTAGTTTACGAAACCCATATAATCATAATAAGATAAAATAGTTAACTTTGGTCTTTAACTTAGCTATACTGCAAAAAATAGTTGTTGATTTTACATGCGCGGTAGCGTATTACTGCTTGCACGGCAGCGTATTACTGCTTATTTTACTGTTTAATACTGTTAATTTTACGATATAATACTGGCAGCTGGGTGCCAGTTTTATACTGCAAAATCAACAATTATTTTTTGCAGTGTATTGCTTCCACGTTGTTTCTAATTAGACTAAAACAGCTAGCAGCTATTATTGTCAGACATGCAGTCTATGCATTCAAATGTTTTGTAGAACAATGAGCCACAAGAACACGAGTTTTCCCCTGACTTCTCTGGGTGGACTTAAATATAGTACCCGTAACTTTGAATGATAATGGAGTTCCGTAAACAGTTACGGACAATGCAGTCAGAATAGTATAAACACCCGTCCATTGTTTAGGACGTTTACTTAACTATTTTTATAAAGAGGTTAGCAGTTCTTAATTAACAATCTTGTCGAACAACACTCTTTTCCTTTGTGTTTAAATTCTCGACTTAGCTATTTAGTTTACATGTTTGTAATTTATCTAGTTTAAGTCATAGTTAGGGTTGAACGTTCGCTGGCGGCACGAATTTCAGCGACTTTTCCAATTTTTCAATGATTCCAATAATTGTAAATTGGTGCCATTTTCGTGAAAATTGTTTAAAATTCTAATATTTTTTCTGTATGTTTGCTTTTAAATATCGCTTTTTAATATTTTTTATAATAAATGAAATTTTTGTAATCGAAAATCAACATTTTTCCAATTTAGATTTTGCAACAAAATAATGTCAATAACTAGTCGGATGTGCCAATCCCGAAACTTTCTTCTATGCTATACAGGTTTCACATACACCAAAAATGAATCAGCACCAATTTATATCAAGGTCTAACTGAGTATAAAGTTTTATTAAATTCCGTGCATTAGTTCTTGAGATATCACTATCGTTAAAATCATGTAAATCCTGAAAAATGCAGCATAGCAGCACCACCCGTGGGAAGATTTACACCAAAACCTAATCAACTACAACTCATGTCTACGTCTAAATGAATCTAAAGTTTAATGAAAATCTGTGCATTAGTTCTTGAGATTAAGCTATCATGAAAATCGCGAAAAAAGTAGCATAGCAGCACCACCTGTTGGGCAATTTACACCAAAACTTAATCAGCACCAATTTATATCAAGGTATAACTGAATCTAAAGTTTTATTAAATTCCGTGCATTAATTCTTGAGATAGAGCGCTCACAAAATTTTTGTCACATACGGACAATTAGATAGACAGACAGACAATTTCTATAAACAGTCAAATCGTGTTCGGGACCTTCTAAAACGTACAAATTCGTCGAAAACCGAGAGTCCAAAATTTTCATGAATTCAATACTTTCTTCTTGTAAAGATTAGAAGAAAGTAAAAATGAGAGAAATAAAGGGGGGGGAAATCGTATTTCTTTGAATGTTTTGTAAAATTGTTAATTTCTCCAAATACATTTTACGTGCTAGTTGAAATTTAATACAATTAAAATGCAAAAGGGAATATTTCTTATATACTAGAACAGAGATGGCGAAGTTTTTTACATGCGCAAAAAAATCACAAACAATTTCTGTCAACAATGTAACGTGCACTTAAAAAAAAAAAAAAGACAAATGTTTCTTGAAAATATACTTCCGAGTTACCCGCGATTCCGAAAAGCTTTCTTTATGTTTAGAAACCTCACTAATCAATATCTTTTCGAGATTTAAAGAAACACTTATAAAAACAAAGTTTATTTTGCTGCTACTGATTTTTGGAAACGTTTCCGAGTAGTTTTTATTGCGTATTAATCAGTTTTCTCAAACCAGGTATATTGGTTTTAGGATGCTATTCATTCTCAATTAAACATTTTCAGCCGCGTAACTGAATTCATACATACACGAGTAACAAATTAATATTGATTTTAATGTTAAAGTTAATGTTGTAAATTTATTATGTTTGTCTGTAAAACATGTTTGTTTAACATATTGAGAATTGATAGCATACGAAAAACCTGTATTCGGGGATGAGAAAACTGAACTATAGAAACTACTCAGAAACGTTTCCAAAAATCATTGGCTACAAAAGAAACTTTTTTTTTATAAATCCTTTTTTAAATCTCGAAAATATATTGATTTTCGAGATTTCTAAAGATTAAGAACGCCTTTCGGAATCGTGGATATTTCGAAAGAGGTCATTGTATATTTTCATTCATGGTTTTATTATATTTTCCTAGATTAAGGAACATTTGTCTCTTTTTATGCAAGCATATGTGTAATATTTGTAATAATTGCTGAGTATTATATATATATATATATATATATATATATATATATATATTATTAAAAAGAAGAAATAAGAAGAATGAATTTTATCTGATAATAATAATGTATAATGTAATAATATAATGATTTAAAATTTTAAGAGTTCCAAAGAAATTGTCGTATGTGACATTTCCGGTACGTGTGCCATAATTTCGCCAATCCTGTACTAAAAAATTGACTGCGCTAGGCTGAAAACAGCTTCAGTGTTTTTGTAAGAAAATCAATACACAGAAGTCTATAATACATTAATGTCTAGGGAGCTTGAAACGATTTATAATTTTTATATATTCAAATTATAAAGAAATGAGCATCTGGAATGCCGAGCCTTCGATTTTGAAAATGTACTATAGTAGACATCTGAAAATCATACACTCATGTGAACAAATATATCTAAAAAAATATTTATTTTGTATATTCCTCTTGATTTCTAATGCTCTTATTCACCATTAAGAATTACAATCCTGGGATCTCGCTTTATTTTTAATCACGAAAATCCCGGAATTTTTTCTGTCAAACCCCGGGCCACATTAAAAAAAGTAGATTGTAAAAGTAGAACCATTGCACAAGTCGACTTTAGACGTTTTGTCTTACATTTAGAAAAATACTCGATAAATTCGTTTGAAATTTTAAGACTATAAAGAATAGGTTTCACTCATATTTTTCGGTTTAAAAGTCGGTTAATAAATGCAACAATTCGTGAAAAATCCCTTATCACCCAGCTACTTTTCCAAAGCATCTGAAATTAAGCTCACTATATCGCTTATATCTTTCTGAATTTTCACAATATTCGACTCGCCTTTTTATATAAGGTGCCTTATATAGTTTAAAACTAAATTATGGAAAAAATATTTGTTGTCTTTCGCGCATCATAGTTAAAAATTATTTCCTGTAAATACTCATATTTCACCAAATATTTAATACATTCTGACTTTAATTACAGTATATTATTTAAACTGCTACTGCACGTTGTCAATCTTACTGAAAATGTCATTAAATTTGTTTGAAAGCCCTGTTTTCTATAAACAAAAAACATGTTGATTTTCTTTTTAATCTTTTAAAGAAATGTTTCTATTTCAATGAATATCTCCATGCTATTTTTACACAAATGAACACAAATGTTGTATAGGACCATGTACGACATTTACATAGTAATCTTTTATAGCAACAGATCATTTCGAGCATTTTATTTCACAAGGCGATTGCAAATAGTATTGGGTTGTTCAGAAAGTTCTTTCTTTTTGGAATAGTTGGTTTGTACCGGAAAAATCTATCATTTAATTAATATATGTTATTTCCGTTATTTAATGTCTAATAATTGACGTGCAGAATTTTTCGGTACGAATAACAGAAGGAACTTTCCGAACAACCGAATATTTCTTTTATTCGATTTGTTGCTGGTTCCCTAATTGTCCTCATGACTAAGCCTTCGCTGAAAAATATGAAGTCAAACACTTTCTTTACATTCCTGAAGTTCCAAAATAAGTTATCAAGTATTTCTCTAGATGTTCGAGCTAATGTCTAAAATCAAAAGTTGCGGATGACTTTCAGCCATATAGTGCATGTAAGGGGTGTCGGTTAACTGAGTGACCGTATAATGAGCGTCGGATAATCGGAAGTTACTGTAATTCCTATTCTATGTTGATTGCAACAGCATACTTACTGTTGGAATTCCGAGGTTATGCTTTCACACATAGAAAGAAAACATCCTTTTGTGAGATTTTTCTGAAAGGAATAAAAATATCATTTTAAATATCATATATTTAAAAAAAAAATTCTAATATCTATCTGTTTCATATGATTTGAAATTTCAAATTGGCTGATTCAAATAAATTTTTAGCGTTTCATGTATTTTTTTTAATTCCAAATTTATTCAAAAGTACTTTATTTTCACTATGAAAAGTGAATCATATAAACGAAATTGCTGCTTTTGAGCCGTGTAATCAGTAAGTGGGTAAGGGTGATCGAAGATCGTACAAAGGGTTTCGTTTAATATTCCTTTCAAAACACTTTATCCTTTCTTTAATAAATCCAAATAAATTTCATTTAGCAACCAAAAAAAAAAAAAAAAAAAAAAAAAAAAAAAAAAGTCATGTTTTATAAAGTAAAAATTTACCGGTCTATTTTTCTCGTTTTTTTTTTTTTTTTTTTTTTTTTTTAATACCTGAACCGTCCCGATAACGGGCGAAGCCCGCTATTATACACTGTCATAATAATATCTGTCATGTGGACAAAATGAGATATTTAAAAAAAATCAATTTCAAAATTAACCATGTTGTATAGAGACCTTCAAAATGTTAAAACATGCCAATATTTCCATAATCGGGTTTTTATCATGATTTAATACGTTCCTCAAACTTACATATTTACTATTCTCTATTACTCATATTGATACTCTCTTTGTATTATTCTCAAACATTTGACAAATCCGTTATGACGTCAGATTAATTTTCTTTTTAATTCTCTAATGACGTCATATTAAGCTGTTTTCTGTATTTACATATGCTCATACTCCTTGTATTATTGAGAAATGTTTGAAAAATTCCGTTTTATTACTAATATGTCGTCATATTAATCTTTTTTTTTTTTTTTTTTTTTTTTTTTTTTTTTTTCCAATTGGTGAAACTTTTTATTTTATTTTCATTTTTCACATGGAAATCTTTCAATAGAAAATTAAGTATTGTAGAAAATTTGTTATTGTGGATTTTTAATTGTTGGCAACTGCTATAACGAAACATATTTAAATTTAATAGGAAAAGACTGTTAGATTTTTGGTTTTTTATCTCTCTATATTAAAATAATACGATTTTATGATTTTGAGCGTCATAGTAAATATTCAGCTATAAGTACACAAAATCGCATGCCTGTAAGTTAAATATTTTCTGAGAACCGGCTCTGTGACGGACAGACAACGAAGCGGGAGTAATAGTGTTTCGTGAGATAAACGAACCCTAAATATTTGAACTTTTTGAAAAAAATCTCTTTTTTTTGCTACAGTTGCAATTTATTTGAAGAATTTTCACAAAAATCATCCAGTAAAAAATAAACAAGAACGAAAAATTCTGAATTAAGCATGAAACATTTTCCAAAACTATATCAGAAAATTATTAAGAAATTTCGTGTTTTCTTACAATGAAATGAAATATTTAAATAAACAACTTAGAAAAAAAAAAAAAAAAAAAAAAAAAAAAAAAAAAAAAAAAAAAAAACTCAGTAAAAATCCATATTTA
Organism: Maratus michaelseni; assembly: GCA_963931845.1. Classification (NCBI taxonomy): domain Eukaryota; kingdom Metazoa; phylum Arthropoda; class Arachnida; order Araneae; family Salticidae; genus Maratus; species Maratus michaelseni. The sequence goes on from OZ007595.1 coordinate 54,446,791, forward strand.
GCAATTGCTATACATATCCGGTAATGAGTGCGAATTCTTTCGTGCAATTTGGTATGCGATCTAAAGAATTTATAAACACCACCTAATACACTCAAATTTAGATGTTTAAAAATGCATGCCACAATGGAAAACATACTTCCAGCAATTATCGATCTTAGTCAGTCCTGTAACCAAATTCTTTTGTGCGTCTCTGTATATGAACGATAAATGCTATGCACTCCATAATCTATAGAAAACATGTCGCAGTGCTCTTCATGTATTTCATTATGTTTGAAGCATCGTAACATAATTAAAATGCAACGCAAACTATTTTTACCATTGATCATAATGTAATGGAATTATTTTGTGCCTCCCTCTAAACAAACTATAAATGCTACTTATTCTATACTCCTGAGAAAGCATCTTGTAATCCATATCAGTGATGCATATCAATCATGGTTGAAATATCGTAACATCAATAAAATGTACCGCAAACGATTTTCCCTATACACCTTAATTTAACTGATTTCTTTTGAGTGTCCTTGAAAACGAACTAAAAATGCTACGCCCTTCATTTTCAACAGCGAACATTCTATACTAAACCTCAATAACATATACGAATTCCAAGGCAATCCGTGTACATTTACGAGAGTTAGAACACGGCCAGGAAGACGGCAGACAGACAAACCGAATTCATAAACACTTTTCAACTTTTGGAAATTGTTAAAAATTTCCCTCAACGCAGAGTAGAGGTCTGCATGGGCCGAAATTTCCAGGCCCGGACCCGGCCCGACCCATACAAGAAAAAATTCGGCCCGGCCTGGCCCGAACAAAAAAATATTGGTCCGGCCCGGCCCGGTATAAAAGCTAAAAGTTCGGCCCGACGATAAAAGTTAAAATCTCGGCCCGGCCCGAGTGAATTTCTACAAAACATTGATTTTTACGACGATTTGGTTAAAAAATTGCCTCGTAGAAGGAGATCTATCCAAAAATTCCTATTTTAGCCTTTTTTTTCATGTTTATAATTTTCATTTTTATAGAAGTGCCGCAGCCTGCGATATTTATTTTTTTAATAAATCTCTATTTGTTGTATGTATGTGTTTAATTTATCATTAATACTGTTAATCCATATTCCATGTATTGAAGTGTTAAAAATCAGAAAAAGGCTATACAGTAAAATCTTCTAAGACGGAATTGCATAGGGAACGGAAAAAAAATGAGTTATAGACAATTTGCCTTCTTAGCAGGTGTAAATGTATTATATATTATTTTCTTACGTATTAGTATATTCATTTTGCATGGATCAACACATTTTTAAGTTTAAGACAGGATTCCGTCATAAGCAGGTTCTTTTTCACACGTTTCACTATATTTTAATTTAGCCATATTTTAAGAAGCGTACAAATCTACTATTCTTCAAAAATAATAAATTTTAATGTTTAATTGTAGAATAATGGCGATATAAAAATGTATGCATGTTTTGCAAAGATTTTTGTGCCAGGTCTTATTTTACTGATCTTCGAACGGACCAGGCCACGCTGAGACAATGATTTTCATACGGGTCAAAACCAGGACTGAAAATTTTGGGGCGCGAAGACTAGGAAGAATGAAACCAGTCCTGGCTCTGTACGAAAAAAATAATTTAAGGCACGGCCTGATCCTTCAGGAAAAAAAGTAAGGCCCGAACGCGGCCCGTAAAGAGTAATCACTAGGCCCGGCCCGAGCCCGTGCAGATCTCTAACGCAGAGTCCACGTAAATCAAAGGCATTTCAACCTACCGTAATTTTTCGCGTAATTCGATTTCCTACCAGAATTTAATTTAAATAAAATGTGACTTGCTTCTGCTTAGCACTTATTTGACTTCTTATTTTAAATAAAATTTCCGGTTTGAAAAAGACTTAACTAAGACTTAACTAAAATACGCGCGAAATAACGGTAATATCAAAACTAAAAGAAAAAATATTTTCGAAATGCGCAATAGAACGGATCATAATTTAAATGAAAAGAGAAAATTCTTAATTTGAATGTTAAAGGAAACTTATTAATCGTATTTTTATTATATTTAAAAAGCCATGCTTCCAGGGCTATTTATCCAGTCTTTAACTGTTTTTCTTTCAGTTAAGCTTTGTAATCAACAGTGTATTTCCAAGAACAATATTTACTCGCCAGTTAGGCGATAAGTAGAACGCTTTAGTTTAGAGACTCATTTGGAGGGCAAAAATAAAACACTCTTTGGCAAGAAGGGTGAAAAAAAAAAAAGGGAAAGAAAGAAAGTAAGGTAGGAGGAGTAAGAAAAATTTCGGGTGCCTCGTCGAAAAGGAGTATCGAGCCAAACACGATTCGATCCTCGAAACCTAAGTAGGACTTTACTTCCCGTCCACAAGTGGTTTCACTTCTGTCCTTTAATCAAGTTTTTGATCTGCAGAAATGGCACCTAGAGGAGTCAGTACTTGGAGGAGACCTTACACTTCGATCTACAATGATAATTATCGGTACGGTACTGGTCTGTACTCCGATACCCTTACGGATATAGAGAAAAGGTACTCGGAGTCCATTTCCAAGACCCATCTCCGTTCGGACCGACCTGATTTGACCTTTAGCACCTTTTCGGGATCCAATTTACTGTCAAGTCCAACTCCAGCGGGGGATAGCAGTGCCCGAGAAACAGTTTCATTCTCCAGGCAACTGTCAGTTTCTCCGACCAGAGAATACACCAGAAGTCCGAATTTCGAAAGCAGGCTCAATGCAACTCTGAAGTCCGCCGCGTTTGAATTAGACGAAGATGTTGAAGATGCTATAAACCGTAGGATTGAAGCGAGGAAGCAAGCCTTGGCCAGAAGTCAATCCGAGGTCCATTCAAAGTCGGAAGCGGAGGAGGATGAGGAGTTCAGAGTGAGGTTAGAGAGGAGGAAGAAAGCTCTTGCTAAGTTTCAAGAGTCGAGAGCCGATTCCGAGGAATTCGCTTCGAAATTGAAGAAATCCACCACCACCACCGTAAAAGAGGAAGAGCGTCTCAGACCTACGAGTCTGTATGATGATTATTCCCTCTGGACCTTGCCTAAGTCTACGGTCAAGCACTCGGAACTTGACCTGGATATTCCAAAAAGCAGAAGAAAAGCTGGTGGACGGCAAACTCCCACAAATGGCCCATCGACACAATGGAGGGATAAAAGGTAGGAATTTATTATTATTATTTTCAGTAACAGGGATTATTTAATAAAGCGTGTTCATCATCATTTATACAGGAGGGATCAAATCGTTATACTATAATCCAACGGTCGGCAACTGGCGGACCGCGGTCCACATCCGGACCGCGGAAGGTCAAATCGTGGACCGCCAAAAATTTTCAATTTGAATAAATAGTTTATTAAAACAATTATTTCAACTAATATCTTCAATTATCTCTAATTATTCAGCAATTATCTGCTTTTTCTATTTTATAATGTGTATATAAAATTTTTCAGAACGTATACTTGTGTATATTGTAATTTTTCATAACAAATACCTGATTTTTCTATTCTATAATGTATGTATGTGTAAAAATAACAATTTAAAATTAATAAGTACTAATATTACTTAAGTATTTTTTCTCTGGACCTTGATAAAAATTTTCAAAAGTATTCGGACTCAACTTAAAATTACTTGCCAACCCTTGCTATAATCCCTTAACAATCGCGAAGGTTACGTTTCAGGAAAACCTCGCGAATGTGTAAAATTCGCGAATGTTGAGTCCATGCATTAAAAAAGGAGTTACGCTCTATAAAATTTTAATTAGAGTGACACAGCATTTAAAAAAACAAAAGAATATATTTATGAATAATATGTTATGCCTAACATATATGTTGAAGTTAAATGTACGCACATATTCATAAACATGAAATTTATTGATGAAAGAAAATTCAAATTAGCTGACTAGAGAAATAATAATTACAGATAAAAAAGGATAAGGGTTTTTGTATAAAGTAATTTCGACTCTCTCTATTCGCAAAGAGATGATAATGTATTAGTGGGTCAGTATGCAATACAATCAGAGGCAGCTCGTGACGGTCTTTTTTTTTTTTTTTTTTTTTGGGGGGGGGGCACTAAATGCATGCCTGAAACATTTATTATTTTTTATACCAATATTTTTTAAAGGAATTTTTTTCTTTATTTAATGGCAGAATTTTCTGCCAATGAATAAAATAAAGTATTTTTTAAATAATAGTGGTACTAAAAGAATAAATTTGATAGCCATACATTTAGTGCCCCAAATAAAGCCAGCCACTGGATACAATATTAAAATACGATATTTAAATGCAGCTATATGGTTCTGAAATGCTTTCATTTATTTTCCATCTAAGAGCAGTTTTAGCCCCATCTCTACGAGAATCTGAACATGTTTAATTATTATATTAAAGATGCTGTTACCTTACCGCGTCTAATATCACCATCGGAATGGATATTTTGCTGTTCTTATTATTTTGCTTTCCTACAACACTCGCTCCGTTTTCAGTTGACAACGGAAAATCGATTTGTAAATGCATACTGAGAAAACACAGGGGAAATAATCTTTAACCACTGTAAATTCTGAAAAAAAAAAAAAAAAAAAAACGCGAAATGATCCAATCAGATTATCGCGAATGTTAAGTTTTTTCCGCATTTTCATGTTCGCTAAAAAACCAAAACTCGCGAATGTTAAGGAATTACTGCATTGCTAAAAGAAATCTACTCCAATCAGGAGAGCTTAAATCTACATTTTTTTTTTTTAATTACAAATGTATCATAAACGAATGCATGACATAATCAAATATAACAAAAAAAAAAAAAAAAAAAAAAAGGTCAAATATATTAATTTATTTAAAAGATAATTCTTGAAATTTGACATTTATTAAGTTATATTTAATCTGATTTTTATGTGGCTTCTCTCAGAAAATTAAAACTACACTGTACAAAATTGCAAACAATTTTCTTGATATAAAAGAACCATTTGCGGAAACTTAATGTAACTTTAGTTTCTAAAAATTTCGAGAGCAATTTTTGTTTTTAACACTTTCCAACATAGTTTAAAAGTGTTTATGAATTCAGTTTGTCTGTCGTCTGACCATGCTCTAACTCAAGTAAATATACTCGAAATTTCAGGCAATTGATATATGTTATTGAAGTTTACTATGGCTTGTTCGTAATTGAAAATGAAGTGTGTAGCATTTATAGTTCCTTTACAAGGACACTCAAAAGAATTCCCTTACATCATGCTCTATGGGAAAAATCGTTTGCAGTGTATTTTAATAATGTTACACTATTTTACCCATATTGAAATTGGTATATATAACTGAGGTGTACTAGAAGAGTCTTATTATATAATAAAGTGTACATAGCATTTATCGTTCATTGACAGGGACACACAAAAGAATTCGGTTACCGTACTGTCTATCAATAATAATCTAATAACAATTACTGGTAGCGCCTTTTTTTAAATTTAACTCATTTTTTTCATGTTACTTTGTGTATATAAATTCTATAGATCCTATACAGGGCTGCACAAAAGATCTCGAGTAGGAATTTGCTGTAGAAGAACTTTCAACAGTGCTATGCGTTTCCTATACAGGACTGCACAAAAGAATTCGTATATTTCTCCGACTTTTGACGGTAATCGCTTGCATTGGGTTTTCAAATGTGTGATGCGTTTTCCAAAATGTTTACTTAGACAGGGCTAGTTGAGCTTAAGCTGAAAGGTAAATCTCTCCGCCCGGTTTGGCCATGTTTACTTAGACATCATCTGTCACCATATTGTTACTGTGATGTTTTATTACAGTATTTTCAATATGTTGGAAAGTATTTCATAATCTATGTTTGACGCATGATTTTTCTTTCTTGTTTGTTTTGCCAATGGTTTTTGTATTAAAAAAACCTTTAGGAAAAGAACCAATGAATAACCCCAGTAACCAACAGGTTCGTCTTTCGAAATGAACAGAAATATCTTTTTTTCAAAATAACAAACAGCAAAGGGAGCAAGTTCAAAACGTTTTCCCAAATCTTGGAAACTGTTGTTTTCGGAAGTATCTGATTGGTCTCTCACCAAGTAATTTCTGAAGAACAAGGGGTCTATAAGGGAAAGATTTTTAGATTAAAGGGTAACTACCAGATTACACTAAATTTTTGTGATCCTCTCTGTTATATCAGAAAATATTTTCTGCAATTATTTTTACAGTGTTCAATTTTTGAAGAAACATTACACAAGTGACTTTGTATATTTCGCTTATTTATAATCATTACAGATTATTGTAAATGAATAAATGGAAATTGTGTGGATGTAAAAAAATACATCTACCAAAAATAAGACCAGAGGCATCATTTGCAAAAAAAAAAAAAAAAAAAAAAAAAAAAAAAGATCGGTCTTATGTGGAAACAATGTAATAAGTTATACGTTGAGCGTTTACTGAAAATAGTATTTGATTATTAAATTATGATGTTATTACATTTAGTTGTAAGCTATTATAGATTTTACAATGGATTACGACAATCGTGCCAGTTTAGACATGTTCTTTCCAAATTTCTATAACGATGAATGACTCTTCACCATCCAAATCTTTTATAATGCACAGTTATGCATTTTCAAATCTCGATACATAAATTAAGTGTCGAGTATTATATTTTTTTATTTTTACTGCGTTCAGTAAAAAATACCGGCACTTTTACGAAAAAGAAATTATGCATCTATGCATAGTGGGATGACATGTGACAGATAGCTAGCTCCTCAATGGTCCTGTTAAGTAGAATTGAATTCGGTCGTTATTGAACTCAGTTGCAAATAAATAGTATTATAGATGCCAATATTTCTGTATTTTTCTGGAGTCGGACCCAAGTCAAACATGTTTCGAACTAGAAATTTATTTAAAGAAATGTTCCTTGCTTCTATGTGGTTTTATTAGATTACTTATTAGGTTTTATTTTTTAAATGCAATTTCTGGTTTAAAACATCCTTGAATTGAATACGACTCCGGAAGAATATAGAAATATTGGCATCTGTACTAAAAGTATTCATCACAAAAGCTTTTCTTCCTTTAAATTTTCCTTCTGAAATTAAAAATAAACTCACACCGGAATTTTAACTTAGTTTAGTTAATTATTAATTTAATAAATGTTCAGTAAATTGTGGGAAGATCATAGGCTGCTTGACTTTCAAGAAATCGTTTAAATCAAAAACGATATTTACGGAGAAGATTTATGAATTATATCATAAGCAGATTAGATTATCACTTATGATAATTTAATACGTTGACTGAACTGTAAGTTATGCCCAGATTCAGATCTGGATCCGGGCTTTTAAGAGTTAAAAAAGTACTTTTTTTTCGTATGATAAGCTGCAGTCGTTCATCTTATAGTAACTCGAAAGAGTTCCTCACCAAGATAAAGAAGCAACAATTTCATCAATGAACTGCAAACGAAAGTAATTTCCGCCTGTTGGTAACAAACGATTTTACAAGATCGATTTAGTACTCTGTCTCTCTAGTACATAATAATCGTTTCAAGTTCCAGAAATGTATATGCCGAAACTTTTAATGCGTTTCTCGATGAAAGTGACGTTGAAACAAAAATATATAATTCCTTTTTAAATAAAAAATGTAATTAAATTTTAATGAAACTAAAAAAGTAATTCATTTTCAACTAAAAAAATATATATAATTAATTGTAACCACAAACGTGAAATTTTAGAAAATAATTTTCCAATGAATTTCTAAAAATAGAATTTAAAGAAATGTTTGTTCTTTATGTAATTACGAAAAGTTATCATTATTGTGTGTTTAAAAAAAATGCTATCGTTACTTAATTTATTATTAACATGTTCCAACATAGTTGAAAAGTATTTATTCTAACTCACGTAAATATAGTCGCATTGCCATGTAATTGATAAATGTTAATAAAGTTTACTATGGAATATTCGGTATTGAAAATGAAGTGTGTAGCGTTTATACTTCATTTATAGGGACACTCAAAAGAATACCGTTACATTATGATCTATGGGCAAAAATCGTTTACGGTGTATTTTAATGATGTTACGACATTTCAAACATACCTATTTCAATTGATATATATCATTGAGGTGTACTACAAGACGCTTACTATAGAATATTGTGTGTATAGAATTCATCGTTCATTTACAGGGTCACACAAAATAAATAATTCGATTACTGTACTGACTATGAACAGTGATTGCTGGAAGTGCGTTTTCAGTTGCAGTACGCATATTTAAATTTAACTTATATTTTCCCCATTACTACATAGTGTGTATAAACTCTATAGATGATATACAGGGAAGCAGAAAATACCTCCAATACATTTCCATTTATTAACGGAAATTGCTCAGGGGAATTTTCAGCTATTTTCAACTGTGCTATGTGTTTCCTAACTAAACAAATTTTAAGCATATTTGGTCGTATATATAGGATTTTTTATATATTTTTTGTGACTCCATCTTAAATAGGACATAATCACCATGACAACCTAGAATCATTACCTATTATGGGATATCATTGAATTAATTAAGTATGATAGGATTTAATAGAATGAAGAAAACTTTTATTAATATCTTTTAAAGTTTTGATTCGATTTTCATAAAATTTGAAATGACTCGACAAAATTCTGCAACGATAATACATATTAAATTTCAAGCCATTAGGCTGGGTAGTTTTTGCGTTGTCATTTGCGGACAGACGGACGGATCAAACAACGACTTTAGGTGCTACGTATTTATATAATTACGAACGCACCTAAAAATTATAATAAAAAATTCAAAATCCATAAAAATTCATCATGTTTTTTGTTATAACTTGATATTTTATTTGCTTTGTTTTTCAAATATAGTTTGAGGGCAATTTAATTTCGTTATTTTAAAGCAAAAAAGAAAAATCATGCATAAATCATAGATCATGAAACAGTTTCCAACGCATTCAGAATGTTGTAGCAAAACTTCCCTGTTTAATAAGATGAAGAATGATGTCTAAGTAAACAATTTGGAAAACGCATAACACATTTTAAAACCCAAATTTAGGAATTACCATCAACACTGTAAAAAAATTTCGGAACGTTTCAGGAAATTATCCTGAAACATTCCGCATGTTTTATCGGAATTTCGAATTTCTTTATGTCCCACGTGAATTACGGCAATAATTCGTGTAATATTTTTGAGAGGTTTCAACTTTTCCGTAAACTACATTCTGCGCATGCGTACTTCATGTTTTATGTTCGATTAGCCATTTTGATAACTAAAGAAGAATAAAAAACAGCTGCCTAGGTACTTAGAAACAAATGCAATCTGAACAAATGTCATTCTTTGTTTGGATATCAACAGATAAAGTAAATAGCTAATTTAAATCTTTTTATACTTCATTATTTGAATTTTGATTTTATCTGTAATACGAAACTTTAAAATTTAATTGCTTAAATAACACACTGAATAAAAAAAGTATATTGATTATTGAAAATTGGAATATTTCACTACTTTGTTGTGAAACGTAACAGCAAAAAGCCGTGGCATCTTAATGCCACCACTTTTTTCCGGAATCTAAAGGAAAATTTTTTACAGTGAATATTCTGAAAAAATATACGCAATCTTCGGTACAGCCCTGTATAGGATCTATAGATTTGTATATATTACTAAACTTAGTATACTAAAATTTAGTTCATTTAGGAAACGCATAGCACAGTTCCAAATTCCCCTTCAGCACTTTCCGTTAATAAACAGAAATGTACTCGAGATCTGTTATGCTACCCTAAATGTTATTGTTTTATTTAATTTATGCCACTCTTTCACTATGCCTCCATAGAATATGCCTCCATATGCCAAGTAAAAAGGAATAAATTAGTTTAGTTTAAAAACGCTTACCACAACTTAAACTGCACTTCCAGCATTTATTGTTCTTAGACACTACTGTAACCAAATTCTTTTGTGTGTCCCTGTAAATGAACGATAGATGCTATGCACACCCTATTCTATAATAAATCTCTTGTAGTGCACCTTAAGGATATATATCAACTTAAATATGTTTGAAACAATAAATATATATAGAAAAAATATTCTAAACTTGGTACAAAATTCACCTTTGTGCATCAATTAAAATATGAAACCATTAAAATGGATCACAATTTGTTATTACTAAAATAGATGTAAAAATAAAAAGGTTCTGAAACATTAAAACCATTTTAAGATGTTAAAAACATTCATCGGAGTCCCGAGCGCTTCTGCTATTTAAACAGCTTACATTCCAGAGGATACAGATTTTTTTATACAAATTTTTTTCTCATTTCCACCCTTTGGTGATGGCCAGGTTCTGGTCGAAAGCGTTCGGGACTCCGATGAATGTTTTTAACATCTTAAAATGGTTTTAATGTTTTAGAACCTTTCTATTTTTACACCTATTTTAGTAATAACAAATTGTGATCCATTTTAATGGTTTCATATTTTAATTGATGTTTGAAACAATTTAAAATCATTAAAATATACCACAAACGTTTTTCGCCATAGACCGTAATGTAACGAAATTCTTTTGAGTGTTCCTGTAAATAAAGGGTATAAATGCCACACACTTCATTTTCAATTTCAAACATGCCATAGTAAACTTCATTAACATATATAAATTGCATGGCAATACAACTATATTTACGCACGAAATAGAGCATGGACAGATGGCAGACTGACAGATGCACACAAACCTAATTCATAAACACTTTTCAACTACATTGGAAAGTGTTAAAATGTGAAATTATATATACTCTATGCAAATATTGCAATGTGTCTGTACATTCTAGGTCCTTTGAAACATTTCGTAAATAATTTATATTTGAACTTCCATGATTTTTAGAAATAATTCATTTATTCAACAATTATAGAAATTTTGTTTTGCTGTTTTGTCGATATCTGATCACATCTAACATTTTGATATTCCTTCTGGTGGTTTGTATTTACACCGTTTTCAAATTCTTAAACTAATTTCTTTTTTCTTTGCTATTTTGTCAATGGAATGACTTATTTATCATGAAATGTAGCAAATAATAATAATAATAAGTTAATGCTGCAGGGGAAAGGTTAATATGATGCCATGATATATGGATCCATATGATCTAAGTTGGGGGTCTTCAACCTTTCACATTCGAGGATCACATTTATAAATTCCGGAAGCTCCACTGGCCACCGAAAATTCAATTAGGGCGATTCTCAAAAAAAAAAAAAAAAAAAAAATAATAATAATAATAATAATAATAATAATATATATATATATATATATATATATATATATATATATATATATATATATATATATATATATATATATATATATATATATATATATATAGGGTGTCCGAAAACTCTGGAAACGGTCAAATAATTCGAGAAATATACATCGGATTGAAAAACGGCAAAATGCACGTTGAATATTTTTGAAAAATTTATTTAGGGATATGAAAGTTGCCCCCCCCCCCAGCTTTGCCCCCCGGGGAAAGGGGGGCAACTTTGAAATCTTAAATTATGACCCCCATTTTTTATTTCAGATTCAGATTCTACGGGAAAAAATACGTAACTTTTGTACTGAACATTTTCTTCGAAACATTGTAGATGGTGCTGTAATTGAGTGCAATGCTGTGAGAATCGTTACCATTGCAATGTCTGGAAACGCTCGAATAACTCGAGAAATATACAACAGATTAAAAAACGGAAAAATACGTATTTAATATTTTAGAAAAATGGCAACTTTGATATCCCTAAATAGATATTTCAAAACTATTGAACATGCATTTTCCGTTTTTCAATACGATGTATATTTCTCGAGTTATTCGAGCGTTTCCAGACATTGCAATGGTAACGATTCTCACAGCATTGCACTCGATTACAGCGCCATCTACAATGTTTCGAAGAAAATGTTCAATACAAAAGTTACGTATTTTTTCCCGTAGAATCCGAATCTGCAATAAAAAATGGGGGTCACAATTTAAGATTTCAAAGTTCCCCCTTTTTCCCCCGGGGGGCAAAGTTGGGGGGGCAACTTTCATATCCCTAAATAGATTTTTCAAAAATATTGAACATGCATTTTGCCGTTTTTCAATCTGATGTATATTTCTCGAGTTATTTGACCGTTTCCAGACTTTTTGGATCCCTGTATATATATAATTTAACAAATTACAATAACCAGTGGGAAAATGTTCCAAAAGCTTTAAAAAAAAAAAAAATACTGTACTTTTGTGTTATAACGGCCCCCATAATTATCATTATGCTAAGGTTGCAGTTATGATTTCGCCAAGATCATCGCAAAGCTTATATAGGCATCCTATATACGCATATATATATATTCCAAACACTCCTATATGTGCCGTATACGTCATTAATCTTCTATTATTACGTCTTATATGTCGTATATTACATCATATACACATGTCATATATATACATCATATATGCATCATATATGACCATAACTTGGTAACATACGTCTAGAAATGTTATATATATATATATATATATATATATATATATATATATATCATATATAATTATAATGTCATACATGTTTTATAATTTGGCGATAAATCTTGGTCGCTTGGCATTCCATCCTTGGGGGCCGCTATAACATGAAAGTACCAAATTTCGGCTTTTTTTTTCATATCTGATAGTTTGCATCTATCCTTTTTGTAACTTTAACATTTTTATAACGATTTTATGCATTTCTATTTCCGATTCAAAGAAAAATTCTTCTAAAGTTACAGAATTTCGTTAAAAACGCTTAAAAAATTATTCTAAAGTTATAGAGTTTCATTAAAAACGGTTAAAATAATAAACTGCGAACATCAAGAGGTCCATTCTCAACCGAAAACAACAACCATTTTCCTAATGGTTAAAAGAAAAAAAAATCCCCGTTTACCTACGCGAAACTTTCTGACACATTCACGGACTCCTTTTTAAGCTCAAAAGCATGACACTTTGCAGATATGTTTATTGAAGTAATTTGTAATCGAACAGTTTTTTTCATTTTTTAATAAATAGATTACATGTTGAGTTATAAGTTATTGTTGTCTCAGTACACCATTTTTTTCTTTTCCATCGCTGTCGTGTCGGGAAATTCGGTTCAAAATGGTAACTTTGACAACATTTTCTGAAAAATTGGATTTGAGAACAACCTTGAATATTGTTGGCAAGAAATGTAAACAGGCCTCGTTTTCAAATTGTATATTGCCGCTAAGGAACTACATAATTCTCAATACCTTTTTGATAAATAAAAAATATATTTGTATTTATTTTGTATTTATTTGTATTTATTTATAAAAAATATTTTTGTTTTTATTTATAAAAAATACATTTGTATTTATTTATAAAAAATATATTTGTATTTATTTCAGGGATGAGATTTCTTTTTTTGCATACCAGTAAAATCTTAGAGAAAACGTTGTTCTCTTAAATCGCAGAATGTTCCGATTAAATAAAATTACATTTTCTGTAAGATTATACTGGTATGCAAAAAAGCGGAAAAATCTCATCCCTGATTTATTTATATTTGCATGCAATAATATTTAATTTTAATACCATAAATTTTATACAGTTATTTGATTTAGTAATAATAATACAGAATGGTCTTGATATATACAATTGAAACAAATATAAAAAGTTCTACCGCCCAATCTAACCAAAGAACGAACTACGTAAACTGAATTTCGTAATAGACTGGGATATATTTATTTGGAGATCTTCGATTACCCAGACCACTCACGTGTTGCCAGTTTGCTACTTTGTTTTAAAATTCAAATTGCTTGCCATATTTTTTTTTTTTTTTGAAGTATGATAGAAATATTCGCCTTAATAAATTTTCTGGTTCAAAACAAGTTTATTTGACACGGGAAAAAAATGTAAAAATTTGCAGCTATGGATTTGCACTAATAAAGTACTTCGGAAATGCTGAAAACTTTACGTTATTAATATTCCAAATAAAATGGCGCGACGGGCTACTAAAATACCATCCGCGGGACATGGCTTGAAGATCCTTAATCCACAAGATTGATTAATCTATGATGTTCAAATCAATATGTTTCATTACGGTTAGTTTTTATGTAAGTACTATCTGAAATAAACATTAAAATAACTAATATTTTTTTCGAACCTTCAGACATAATTTTGAAGTTTCTGTCTAACTAAAGTCTGGGGAACAGATTTTCAATTTCGTGCCGGCGTACTTACGTTCAGAGCGACATTTCGGCAAAATTCCAAATGTCACTAAGAAAGTTGATACCGCCAAATAAACTGTGCAAACATTTTATTTTAAACTCCGACTTTGAGAATGAAAATATCAGTTTTTAAAGACAAACATGTGTGTGTCAGGAAATTTATGAACTGCAGATGTTTTATTGAAGACAGATATCAGTAAAAAGTCGCCTTTTGAAGTGTAGATGTTGCAGACAGATAAAAATAAAGAAGAACGATTTAGCAAAGCGTGAATTCCTGAAAAAAGTTTTCGAACATGACGTTGATGATGATGATATCGTGAAATAATTTGATAAAAAACAACCTTACAATTTCTTATACTTCCTTTCTCCAATGAAAATCAAATATTTTCCAACATCAATTAAAACAAGAAAGACAAATCCTGCGTCAAGCACAGATGATGAATCTTCCAACATATATAGTATATTAAAATGTAATTTCATCGTTTGATACAAAGAAAGAAGATATTTAAATAAACAATTTAAGAAATATGTAACACAGTTGAAAATCCAATTTCAGCAATTACCACCCATAAACAATTACTACTCATATTCAATTTTTTTTTAGTACTATATATGATTTAAATATTTTATTACAGAGCGTAATAAACCCCGCACCACGCAATAAACGGAAATCTAGTTAAGTTTAAAAACGAATACCACAACTGAATACGCACTTCCAGCAATTATCGCTCCTAGACAGTGTTGTAATCGATATCTTTTATTAGTCCTTGTAAATAAAGTGTAGGTCTTACGCACTCAATATTTAAAAATAAATAAATAAATAAAAATAAAAGCATTTTTAGCGCCCCTCAGTAATGCATGTCAATTTTATTATGTTTGCAGTCGCCATTAAAATAGACTGCAAACAATTCCCCCCCCCCCACATGTAAATGAACTGTAAATGCTACACACTTCATTTTTAGTAGAGAACGTCCTATAGTAATCTTCATTAATATATATAACTGCACCGTAATCGGAATATACTTGCGAAAGTCAGATCGCAGACAGACAGGTGAATCGAAGTCATACACACTTTACAACTACGTGGAAAAATGTTAAAATTTAAATGCCAGAATTATTGGCTGATGGTACTACTTTTAAATCCCAAAATACTATAAAGAATATACTATGTAAATTTAATCCGAAAATACCCTCTTAGACAATATTAGTGTAAAGTTAACAGTAATATCCCCTGCAAAGACTGTGTGATTCCGTATATATTGCGAGACGCGGGAACATAAACATGCTTTAAAATCTGGCGATATACACTCAAAATTAGTTACTCATGCATAGTAGAAACTAATCATGGAAGAGTCTGCCAAAACTAGTCGGATGTGCCAATCCCAAAACTTTCTTCTACCTCACGCCGATTTCGCATACACTAAAAACGAATCTCAGCACCAATTTATATCAAGGTCTAACTGAATCTAAAATTTTATTAAATTCCATGCATTAGTTCTTGAGATATGACTATCGCTAAAATCGTGTAAATCCTGAAAAATGCTGCATAGCAGCGCCTCTTGTTGGGAGTTTTACACCAAAACCTAATCAACAGCGACTTATGTCAATGTCTAACTGAATCTGAAGTTTGATGAAAATCCATGCATTAGTTATTGAGATATAGTTATCGTGAAAATCATGAAAAAAGTATCGTAGCAACGCCACCTGTTGGACTATTTACACCAAAACATAATCAGCATCTATATATATCAAGCTCTAACAGAATCTGAAGTTTGATGAAATTCTTTGCATTACTTCTTGAGATAGAGCTATCGTGAAAATCATGAAAAAAATAGCATAGCAACGCCACCTGTTGGGATATCTACACCAAAACGTATTCATCGTCTATTTATGTCAAGGTGTAACTTAATCTGAAGTTTGATGAAAATCAGCGCATTAGTTCTTGAGATAGAGCTATTGCGGAATTCGCGAAAAATGCGGCATAGCAGCGCCACATGTTGGACGATTTTCACCAAAAACTAATCAGCACCAATTTATTTCGGAAACTAACTGAATATAAAGTTTTATTAAATTCCGTTCATTGTTTCTTGAGATAGAGCGTCCACAAAACTTTTGTCACATACAGACAGACAGAGTCACAGACTTACAGACAGACATTTTCTAAAAACAGTCAAATCGTGTTCAGGACTTTCTAAAACGTATAAATTCGTCGAAAATTTTCATGAATCCAATACTTTCTTCTTGTAAAGATAGAAGAAAGTAAAAAAGAACACCTCATACCATAGCTGCCAACTTTTACGCTTTTTTGTTACCACTAAAAATTAATAGAAATTTTTGCTTTATTGAATCACATGATTTCGGCGATTTAATAAGTTTAAATTTACTATAAAATTTTAGTGGTAGGAAAAAAGCGTAAAAGTTGGCAACTGTGCCTCATACGTTTTAATCACCAAATGGTCCCAGAGAAAAAGAAAAAAAAAAAAAAAACGTAGGGGGGCGTCTTCATACAGAAGCAAACTGAAAATTTTAATATAAACACCTACTTTTGGCAGCGTATTTGGCTTTTTCAAATTTTATCTTAGGATACCAAACAGAAAGTCATTCGGTCAAGTAGTTTAAGAAATATGAAAGTTTAAAGTTGTGAACTCCTAATATTAAATTCATTTACAATCGTTGTAAAACATATTGTAATTTGGGTAGATTTTAAAGCATAACTCAAAAAACTACTTGGTAGAGTGAGTTTTAATTTTGAATTCGCATATTTAAGGCTTTTAGATATCGATTTCTGTTAAAACATTTATAGATTACAATTTATAGTTTTCAAGAATTTATTTCGAAAAAATATTATTTTTAAAATTAATTTTCGAGAAAGGAGTTAATTTTAACCTATAATTTTTTAAAACAGAAATCAATTTCTAGAAGCTCTAAATAAACAAATAAAAAAATTACAAGTCATTTCCGCCAAGTACTTTTTGAGTTATGCTTAAAAAACTACCCGCATTGCAATCTGTTTTGCAACGATTACAAAGGGATTTAACAATATGAGTTCCAAACTTTAAACCTTCATCATTATTAAACTACTTGACTGAATGACTTCCCATTTAAAATCATGCGGTAAAATTTAACAAAAAAAGCCAAATACGCTGTCAAAATTAGGAGTTCATATTGAAATTTTCAGAGTTTGGTACGATTTTTTTTTTTTTTTTTTTTTTTTTTATGAAAACGACCCCCTAAGCTTGTTTTTGTAAAACATAAATTGAAAGAAGACAATTTCCAGTCGCATGAATATTTCCGTGTTTCTGTGTTTTTTTTTTTTTTTTTTTTTTTTTTTTTTTTAGGGTTTCGTTCATCTCACGAAACCCTATTACCCCCGCTCCGTTGTCCGTCACAGAGCCATTCTCAAACAGTATGTAACTTACAGAGTTTAAACTTAGTGTATAAATCTGAATAACAGCTGTGAAGAGCTCAAAATATTAAAATTTGAAAAATTCGTATTATTTTAATAAATAGAGATAAAAAACCAAAATTCTAACAGCCTTTTCCTATTAAATTGAAACATTTTTCATTATAGCAGATGCCAAAGATTTAAAATCCACAATAAAATTCTTTCTAAAATAATTAATTTTCTATCAGACGATTTTCACGTGAAAAATGAAAATGAAATAAAAAGTTTCACCAATTGAAAAAAAGATAAATATGAAATAAAATTGATTGACGTCATAGTCGTAATAAAACGGAAAATGTCTAAGATTTCTCAATAATACAAGGAGTATGAGTATGTGTAAGTGGACAAATCAGATGAATTTCACGTCATTAGAGAATTAAAAAGAAAATCTGACGTCATATGGGAAGTTTAACTAATTTTTCAAATGTTTGAGAATAATGCAAAGCGAGTATCAATATAAATAATAGAGAATATTAAATATATGAGTTTGAAAAACATATTGAATCGTGATAAAAATCCGATTATGGAAATATTCGCATATTTTAACATTTTGAAGGTGTACAATTTGTTTAATTTTGAAATTATTTTTTTAAATATTGCATTTAGTCCGTATGACGGATATTATTATGACAGAATATAATAGCGGGCTTGGACCGCTATCCGGCATGTTTAGATATTCGAAAAAAGGAAAAAATAGACCGGTAAATTTTTACTTTATAAAAAACATGACTTTTTTTTGTTGTTGTTGCTAAATGAAATTTGTTTGAATTTATTAAAGAAAGGATAAAGTGTTTTGAAAGGAAAATATTAAACGAAACCCTTTGAGCGATCTTCGATCATACTTACCCACTTGTTTGTTGTTGTTGTTGTTTGCTTGTTTTTTTTTTTTTTTTTTTTTTTTTTTTGGCCGACTTTAGTAGCCGATTTTAGTAGAAAATTTTGAAAATATTAAATTAGTAATATAGTATTTTTGCTCTGAGGTTACAGTACTGTCGATGAGCGATAATTACTAACAAGTGCGTTTTTTGTGGGTGCGTTTTTAAGTTTAACTAATTTTTTAGGGTTTCGTTCATCTCACGAAACCTTATTACTCTCGATTCGTTGTCTGTCCGTCACAGAGCCGGTTCTCAGAAACTATTTAACTTAGAGGCATGAAATTTTGTGTACTTATAGCTGAATACCTGCTATGAAGCTCAAAATCATAAAATTTGAAAAAATCTTATTATTTCAATATAGAGAGATAAAAAACCAAAAATCTAACAGCCTTTTCGTATTCAATTTAAACATCTTTCGTTATAGCAGTTGCTAACAATTAAAAATCCACAATAAAATTCATTCTACAATAATTGATTTTCTATTGAAAGATTTCCACGTGAAAAATGAAAATGAAATAAAAAGTTTCACCAATTGAAAAAAGATCAATAGGACGTCATATTGAGAATAAAACAGAAATTTTCAAACATTTCTCAATAATACAAGGAGTATGAGTATGTGTAAGTACAGAAAGCGGGTTAATATGACGTCATTAGAGAATTAAAAAGAAAATTAATCTGACGTCTAACATTTTGAAGGTGTCTTATACAACATGCTTAATTTTGATTTTTATTTCTTTTAATATCACATTTAGGCCCGCTATCGGACAGGTTCAGATTTTCGAAAAAACGAGAAAAATAGACCGGTAAATTTTTACTTTATAAAAATCATGACTTTTTTTTTTTTTTTAATGAACTTGATTTGGATTTATTAAAGAAAGGATAAAGTGTTTTGAAAGGAATATTAAACGAAACCCTTTGTACGATCTTCGATCACACTTACCCACTTGTTTGCATATTACTCGGTGTGTATAAATTCTATGGATCTATGGATTTGCATAAAAGGATTCGAGTACATTTCCTTTTATTAGGGGAAATCGATGAAGGGGGATTTTCATCTGTGTTATGCGTTTCCTGACTGAACTGGTTTTAAGTATTCTATGCAGTATTATATACAAATCCGTATATCATATACAAGGCTTCACAAAATACTTTTCTGACTATAGATGGCAATTGCTGAAATTGAGTTTTCAAATGTGTTGTGCGTTTTCTAAATTGTGTAAATATCATCCTTCAACTTTTTTTTTTTTTTTTTTTTTTTTTTTTTTTTTTTTTTGTAACTTTTAATGCATTTTACAGTTCTTTTCAATCAACAATTGAGCACTCGGATGCTTCTAAAATGATAGATGATATTTGTTTAAATTTAAGCATTTAAACTTTTGCTTCCTTTGAATTCTGCTAGAAAAATATTTCTTCACTCATGCAAAAATAAAAGGTGACTTCATTTGAACGCTAAAAATTTTAACTTCTAAATAAAAAATTAAAATTCAAGTTTTTCATATTCAATTTAAATACATTAACATTTTTATTAGACTTCATTTGAATTTTACTAAAGCAATATTTCACAATTAGTAAATTTAATCTTTTCTCCCGTTAAAATTTTTAATCAAGGTAAGCCACTAAATCTTTTCTTTTAATTTCTAAAATAGACTTTATAACTCTGCAAACATAAATTTAGATGTCACATCAATCAAAGTGTTCTAAAATGTAAGATAAGGAAATTAATACACATTACAGGACATTCCATTTGTGTCCCACGTATATCCATAACTGTCCCGATAAAAGTATATTTTGTAAAATTCTGTGATACTGAAAGCACTGTATGTTATAAACAAAAAACATGCGAAATCTTTTTTTTATTTTTAAATATCTTTATAAGTATGCATGTTATTATTCTTATAAAAATGCATAAAAGTGTTGCACGAGGTTTATATAGTCATTTGTTGCAGCTACAGATCTTTAATCTTTCTGTGATAGAGAGTGATAACAAATATATACATTTCTTTTTATTATTATTCAATTTATCGCTGGTTCCCTAATTGTCGTCGTGACTAAATCTTGATGGAGAAATATGATGTAGAACATGTTCTTTGCGTTCTTGAAGTTCAAGAACAATTTGTAGCATGTTTCTGTTAGATACACTGTAAAAAATACCACTGTATTTTTACAGCAAAAAATGTTGGCAATATGGGTGCCAGTATATCTAGCTATAAATTTACACCAATTTTGTTTTACATGGGTAAACAGCAAATTTGCAAATTTTACAACATTTTTTTTTGTTAATTTTAGATCAGTGTTTACAGCATAACTGACCCACTCTCTGTATTGTTTATTTATTCAAAATTTTTCGTTTTTGATATTGAGACATATCTTAAACACTAAGTGCAATAAATGATATCTCTATGCATACTTATATCATTGTTTTGATAAAGTTGTGATATAATCAATTCTTTTATACATATGTAAGATACAAATTGCGGTTTCTTCTTCTTCTTCTTTTTATTTATTTATTTATTTATTTTTGTGTGTGTGTGACCGTATAGCACCGGAAAAAATTCTAAATCATTTGTCTAGCGGTTAAGCATTTTCCCTTAAATATTCCCCAAAAAAAATCCCAAAGGAATATTTTGCCCGTTACTTGGTTTTTAAATGGTTTACTTTATCACACAGTATATTTTCACAGGACTTTGTTTCTGTTTAAAATTTTAATATCTGTCTAATGTATTGTATAATATACATTTGGGATGTGGTTAAAAACCGGTCTTCCGCGTGTTCTTAAAATTAACGAAGTTGTTGTAATCCTTGCTTTTTCAATGCTACTAAAGTATTTGTAGTGTTTTCTGCAGTGATTTCTCCCTTTTCTTCTTTTTTTTTTTGTTACAGTGTACGATTACAGATTAAATTGTAGCGTTCGAATCTCATATTTTTCCCATGAAAACGTCGGCTTCGAATCCTTTGCGATTTCGTTAATAGGTGGTGCTGATAAATTACAGCGAAAGAGGCTGTGAACTAGTTTTTTTTTTTCATTTTCGTAAAATAATTATAGCCTTTTCGCTGTTATTTTTTTTTACAGTGCAGATATTCTACAAAATGATTAAAATTTAGAGTATGCGAATACTTTTTATCGTATAGTTATATATTCAGTACTTGCTAAAGTTACTGGAGAAAATATATATTCTAGTTTTGTATTAAAATCTGTTAAAGTCGTCTTATCTACGAAAAAAACCCCGTTATTTGTATACTTTTCGCGTCTTTGCGTAATGAAGTAAGTTCGTTTACATTTCTGCTCTCAACAGTGCTTTCTGGGTGACAATGACTGGCCTTGAGTTCTTTTTTTAAAATGAATCAAGATTCAGCCTTCAGTGTGGAAGTCACTTACCTGGAAAAGAAACAAGAACGTACTATCATCTTGCAAATCACATGTCATGCGACTCCTATGCCGGCAGTAACATATATGAGGAAGTATCGTGACGACTGGCTGTATTCCAGTGATTCCCAACCTTTTTCTGACCATGTCTTACCCAAGCATCTCTAACGTCATGATACCCCACTCCTCTGTATTCTTATTATTGAAAAACCGAATTCCTATTCACATGGATGAAGCCTAAAAAACTTTAACAATGACATTTCACAATTTGTTAGCTTATAAACAGGCACAAATTTGTCATTTTTTTTTTTTTTTTTTTTTTTTTTGCATACCTCTGTAAACGCTAGGAAGTTACATGCATCATCGTCTTCGTCTTTATATCTAAAATTGTTGTGTTGTTCTTTCTCAGTCAGTTACCTGGAAAAGAAACAAAAACGTACTTATCCTCTTTCAAATCACATGCATCTCTAAAGTCATGATACCCCACTCCTCTGTATTCTTATTATTGAAAAACTGAATTCCTATTCACATGGATGAAGCCTAAAAAACTTTAACAATGACATTTCACAATTTGTTAGCTTATAAACAGGCACAAATTTGTCAATTTTTTTTAGCATAACTCTGTAAACGCTAGGAAGTTACATGCATCATCGTCTTCGTCTTTATATCTAAAATTGTTGTGTTGTTCTTTCTCAGTCACTTACCTGAAAAAGAAACAAAAACGTACTCTTGCAAATCACATGCATCTCTAACGTCATGATACCCCACTCCTCTGTATTCTTATTATTGAAAAACTGAATTCCTATTCACATGGATGAAGCCTAAAAAACTTTAACAATGACATTTCACAATTTGTTAGCTTATAAACAGGCACAAATTTGTCATTTTTTTTTCGCATAGCTCTGTAAACGCTAGGAAGTTACATGCATCATCGTCTTCGTCTTTATATCTAAAATTGTTGTGTTGTTCTTTCTCAGTCAGTTACCTGGAAAAGAAACAAAAACGTACTTATCCTCTTGCAAATCACATGCATCTCTAAAGTCATGATATCCCACTCCTCTGTATTCTTATTATTGAAAAACTGAATTCCTATTCACATGGATGAAGCCTAAAAAACTTTAACAATGACATTTCACAATTTGTTAGCTTATAAACAGGCACAAATTTGTCTTTTTTTTTTTTTTCGCATAGCTCTGTAAACGCTAGGAAGTTACATGCATCATCGTCTTCGTCTTTATATCTAAAATTGTTGTGTTGTTCTTTCTCAGTCAGTTACCTGGAAAAGAAACAAAAACGTACTTATCCTCTTGCAAATCACATGCATCTCTAAAGTCATGATACCCCACTCCTCTGTATTCTTATTATTGAAAAACTGAATTCCTATTCACATGGATGAAGCCTAAAAAACTTTAACAATGACATTTCACAATTTGTTAGCTTATAAACAGGCACAAATTTGTCAATTTTTTTTAGCATAACTCTGTAAACGATAGGAAGTTACATGCATCATCGTCTTCGTCTTTATATCTAAAATTGTTGTGTTGTTCTTTCTCAGTCACTTACCTGAAAAAGAAACAAAAACGTACTCTTGCAAATCACATGCATCTCTAACGTCATGATACCCCACTCCTCTGTATTCTTATTATTGAAAAACTGAATTCCTATTCACATGGATGAAGCCTAAAAAACTTTAACAATGACATTTCACAATTTGTTAGCTTATAAACAGGCACAAATTTGTCAATTTTTTTTAGCATAACTCTGTAAACGCTAGGAAGTTACATGCATCATCGTCTTCGTCTTTATATCTAAAATTGTTGTGTTGTTCTTTCTCAGTCACTTACCTGAAAAAGAAACAAAAACGTACTCTTGCAAATCACATGCATCTCTAACGTCATGATACCCCACTCCTCTGTATTCTTATTATTGAAAAACCGAATTCCTATTCACATGGATGAAGCCTAAAAAACTTTAACAATGACATTTCACAATTTGTTAGCTTATAAACAGGCACAAATTTGTCATTTTTTTTTTTTTTTTTTTTTTTTTTTGCATACCTCTGTAAACGCTAGGAAGTTACATGCATCATCGTCTTCGTCTTTATATCTAAAATTGTTGTGTTGTTCTTTCTCAGTCAGTTACCTGGAAAAGAAACAAAAACGTACTTATCCTCTTTCAAATCACATGCATCTCTAAAGTCATGATACCCCACTCCTCTGTATTCTTATTATTGAAAAACTGAATTCCTATTCACATGGATGAAGCCTAAAAAACTTTAACAATGACATTTCACAATTTGTTAGCTTATAAACAGGCACAAATTTGTCAATTTTTTTTAGCATAACTCTGTAAACGCTAGGAAGTTACATGCATCATCGTCTTCGTCTTTATATCTAAAATTGTTGTGTTGTTCTTTCTCAGTCACTTACCTGAAAAAGAAACAAAAACGTACTCTTGCAAATCACATGCATCTCTAACGTCATGATACCCCACTCCTCTGTATTCTTATTATTAAAAAACTGAATTCCTATTCACATGGATGAAGCCTAAAAAACTTTAACAATGACATTTCACAATTTGTTAGCTTATAAACAGGCACAAATTTGTCATTTTTTTTTTTTTTTTTTTTTTTTTTTGCATAGCTCTGTAAACGCAAGGAAGTTACATGCATCATCGTCTTCGTCTTTATATCTAAAATTGTTGTGTTGTTCTTTCTCAGTCAGTTACCTGGAAAAGAAACAAAAACGTACTTATCCTCTTGCAAATCACATGCATCTCTAAAGTCATGATATCCCACTCCTCTGTATTCTTATTATTGAAAAACTGAATTCCTATTCACATGGATGAAGCCTAAAAAACTTTAACAATAACATTTCACAATTTGTTAGCTTATAAACAGGCACAAATTTTTCAGAAATACGTTTTTAGCATAACTCTATAAAAGCTAGGAAGTTATGCATCATCGTCTTCGTCTTTATATCTAAAGTTGTTTTGTTGTTCTTTGCCATTTTCTCAGTGTTAAACAAATCTCATTCATGTTGCTGAATGAATGACCTCCCTCCACCCCGCAAATTCTCCCTTTGCCCGACTGTAACAGACGAAATTATATATATTTTTTAATCTTTAAACTTCCTCTTCTCTATTTTTTACTGGATTGTTGCAATAAGTAAACAATCATCTAAAGTACCCGATGAAATAACCATTTCCTCTTTTTGTAGCTTCCTTCCCCAGCACTGAGAACACAAAGCTTAGAATCTTTAAAACTCTTTAATATTCTTTTTTTTTTCTAGCCTTGTTACTCCGCGGGAGCAATAATAATAATAATAATAATAATCAATCACTTAAAAACCCACTCCTTCCAAAATTTCCACTTTTCCCCATTTGCTTCCCCAGCTCTCAAATTTTAAAATCTTTAAAACTTATTTAATTTTTTTTCTGCTATATTTGTTACTTTTTTGTAACAATAAAAAAATAAACATCTGCATTTCCGCCTCCACCTTTTGTCCCCTCTCCAGCACACAAAGTTTAAAATGTTTCAAACTTTTTAATTATTTACATTTTCTGTCCTATTTGTTACGTACTAGCAACTATAAATAATCATCATCTCAATAACTCCCTGTAATATCCCCCCCCCCCCCCCACTAAAGGAGAAAATTCTAGATATGGGATGGAACGAAGCAAAAATTGTCTTTTGCAGTTATACTATTTTCACTCCGTTTTAAACACGCATTGCTTAACACCACTTCATTTTACACTATCCAAAGCAGCAACAAGTGTTGTGCAGGCGGCGCACAGTGAAGTATTTGATGCGAAATCCTGGCCAAAAGTGCAGAAATAAAAATTTGCTCAACAAAAAACTGTAAAAAACATATTTTATAATAGCTGACTAATTGATGCGTGGATCAATGTCTATTTCCGGAGTATAAGTCTATCCGGTGGCTCCTACCTTGGTTGAAGTGAAAGTTTTTTTGCGAGAAGACGTGCTTTATTGTTATGTTTCATCTTTCTTATTGTGTTTAAATGTATACTTTGACATGTGCATTTAAATAATTGTACTTTTCATATAATAAAAAATAATTAAAATTGAAAATGGGTTATTTTTAAGCCTTTTTACATCTAATTTTTTGAAATATATTTATTGAAATATATTATCAAATACATTCAAAGCTTTTTAAAGCTGTGTCGGGGTTTCTCGCACCATTTTTGAATTATAATCGTATTGGCTATAATTTTAAAGGTTTTTTTTTTTTTTTTTTTTTTTTTTTTTTTTTAAAGAATTGCCGCATATTGTTGCCATTTTTAGATATCAATGTTTTTTGGGAGGACTGCAAATCTATTACAAGCATTAAAAAAACCAGCATCTTTGTACTATAGCAACTTTTCTAAATATTAACTGCAAGTAATATATATATTATATACATTGGTTTATATAAATAATTAAATATTTTATGTGTAGTAAAATTAACCACATTTAATTAAACATTACTTTTAAATAAAACAAACCTATCAACTATTACTTTCTTCTTATAAACAGTAAACAGTTAAATAAACGTTGTATTATATATTTATTTTTTTAAATAAATGCATACATTTACGTATGTATAACATTAATTAAGTGTATTTTCTAATAGTAAGTCAACAGCAATGATTTTAACTTAAAAACACGTGAAAAGTAATTTTGGCCAGGATTTTGCCTCAAATACTCCACTGTGCGGCGGCGTCCCTGTATGAGGTGCTAAGCCTAATTAAAAATGGTGCTTAAAAAAAAGGAGTTTAAAGAATGATTTTAGAATCAATGTTTCAGACCAAACCTTTGCTAATATTTTTTTTTCATTTGACTGCCGTTTCTTTTTGCTGATTAGCGAAATTGCTAAGGTTTGTAAAAAGTCAGCGAAAACTCTGATTCTGACACTAGGTTCTAATGCAAGCATCGTTCGTCGTGCTTTGTCTTTTTCATTTTGAACCATTTTGCGAAAGGTAGAAAACCCGCTTGCCAGCGGGCCAATTTCGGAATATTAACATTCGCTTTATTTAATCACAGAATTCCTGTCATTAAAAATGGCGCGCGCCCGGTGTATGTAAAATCCGTCATGGATGCAAAGTCCTCCAAGTTTGTTGTGAATTATACCTCTGGAGGTGCCTAGTCAGCCTGATCAAGGTTCTAAATTACGAGACCAACTCGAGTAGCGATGGCATGACGTATGGGTGTGCGATGCAGCGAGGAATTAGTAAATACTCCAGCCTCTCATATCCGTCCGGCATGACTTCGCTACACTGTGCAGTGCTGAACCGTCTCATCCAAACATCAATTAACAACCGGCCAACTAAGGAAAAGCAACTTAGGCAGCAAGATGCACTGAAACCACGTCGCCCTAGAAATTTACCAAACAGATCTTTGTTATGCGGAGATCAGGTGAATTACTCGCCTGGTCAACAGTCTAAAAAAAGTGAAGATTACCAATCGGAAATAGTGGTAACAATTGGCCTACTGCTAAACGAATTGGTCGTCCCTGCCCTATATATAGTGTCCGTACAAAATTTATTATTCCTCATTTAACTGTCAGTAATTTTTATATTCTTGAGGAGAAGGGAAGGGGTGCTTCCTTTAAAGTTAAAATAAATTATAATGTATTTTTTTTCTTTTTTGCAAAACCAATCTTTTATTTACTCTTACAGTCGAAACCTCCAGGATCAAGTGGAATCCTTGGACAAGTCCATGTCCGACGTCAGCACCAGGTTAAGGACCGACTTATCTTCTATGAGATCAAAGTACAACACGGAAATATACGATCTTAGTGGCTCCGTTGAGCACACCACCCAACAAGCGACCGACCTTCAGAAGCTATGTAATAGACAACAAACACAGCTGCAGGTAATCTATAAAATCCGTATTTACTATTACCTCTTTAGCTTCCTAAAGTGTATTTACATAGTAATCTTACTTTAGTTTAGATGCATGAAGTTTTATGCTATCTAAACACTGTCCTCTAGATCTGAATGCTTTTTCGATGTCATTCGTGAAGTCACATTGTCAGGGAAACAGCTTCGTTCCGTGATGTCACGAACTCCGGTAATAAAGCATTGAGGTATAGAGGGCAGTGATCCAGGCCGTTGTCCCCGAAAGAGAAAGCCATAGCGCTGCTTCATCAACTTGAAGCGGCTTTCCAAGGTCGGGCGATGTCTTGTCTTTGTCTTCCGGACCAGTAGTTGTCTTCGGAAAGACAACAACTTGATCCGAAGATTGATCCGAGTGCAATAAATTGATCCGAAAGATAACGATTTTATCCGAACTTGGAAAATTTCGTCTCAAGTTGATGACGTAGCGCTATGGCTTTTTCTTTTGGGTACAACTTCCATGCAGGGATGTTTAAGGGCCATGACAAGTGATACCCAAAGAAAAGACATATCTATGTATCCTGATGTCACCAGCCAACATACACCAAGGTAAGTAGAATTATAAACGCATAAAAAGTCCATTATAGACATGACTCTAAATCAAAAATTTCACGAAAATTCACAAAAGTTCATTTCTCTATTTCTCAAAAATTTTCGTTGCGTAATTTTATTTCAATAATCACTGCTATTCTCTGTAAAAAAGGAAATGTAATCAAGCCTTCATATATATGATATATTACAATGTGTTGGTGTGTATTGGTGTAAATTTGATGAAAATTAGTGCAAATTTGTGCCGATTGGAAGCAATTGTTCCTATCGGCTTACGGCAGATCCTGGCGTGATAAATCGACAATAACTTTGCCGCTCCTTATTTAACATTTTTCTTATTAATTTTGAAAGATTATGTTGACAATTTTTATAATTTTATGATATTCGACTGGCTTATATATATATATATGAATCAGTTGTCCTATATAGTTGATTGCTAAATTATGGGAAAACATTTTTGTTTTCGTTAGCGCATGCACAGTTAAAAATTATTTCATACAAATTCTCATGTTTCATCCAATATTTAACAAAATTATATTCTAATTATAGTATGTTACTTCGACTGTACTTTGTCGAGTTTCCTGAAGTGGCGTCAAATTTGATTGAAAACCCTGCATGCTATAAACAAAAAACAAGCGAAAATTTCTTGAATTTTATAAAGAAACCTTTATCCATGAATATACGTGCTATTTTTACACAAATGTTGTACAAAATCAACATAAGTCATATGCTAAAGCTACAAATAATTTTAATCGTTTTATTTTACAGGATGATAGCAAATGTTATTTTTTTAAAATTTGTTGTGGGTCCCCAAATTGTCTTCGTGATCAAACTTTTCCTAAAAATATGAGGTTATACATATTCTTTATATTCCTGAAGTTCCAGAAGAATTTGTCTAATATATATTCGACAAAGTGTCTGAAATCAAAAGTGTTCGGTGACTTTTGCCTATTTAGCAATGTGATATATATTTTTTTTAATGTGATTTCCCTTCAAACCAAAAGTGTTATAGAGATACCAATTTAAATTAATTACGATAACCAGTGGACCCGTGCGAGGATTTCGCACTGCAGTCTAATGTATTGTAGCAATATCTTATATTTTTTAGATCCAGGTTTAAACTTCTAAAGAAAAAGTAAGGATAAAAATATCCGCAAAAAACATTAGTCAAACCAGAATATCATCTCATTTATTCCATCAAAGTTACAGTAAAAACTGGTCGAAGATAGCAAAAGGCATGCGCGAGATAAAATAATAATAATAATAATAATAATAATAATAACAATTGTACTTTAACTGGATTATAGGATGACGTCATCCGCTTCGAGAAAAACACAGGACAAAGGAAAATAAATTGAATACATATAAAATACAATTTAATTTAATATAACAAAATATACATTTTAGGCTACATGTGAAATACTGCTGCTTCGATCGATCGATGGTGCTGTTTTCTTCGAAACATTTGAATTTGAATTTCGCTTTTTATTCATAAATATAAAATAAGCCCGTGCGGAGACGTCCCACTTTATTTTTTTTGTACTATTTATTTTATATATAAACATTGTTGAGTACGATATGTTGCGGTATTTAATTTTAGTGGCAACATTGATTTGAGAAAAACCTTTCATTTTATTTATGGAAACAATGCTGACTTATTTTTTAATTAACTGCAATTTTTAATCAAAAGACATGTTTTAACGAAATGTAAGTGTACTGTGACCGAAGCCTGTTCAAAAAGCTTTCGAATGATATCTTATTCATGATTGTGGGCTTGGTAAATGCATAGAAAAAGATCATGTTGACAACATAAATAATATATAATGCTAACAAAGGTTGTGAATTTTCACTTTGTTCACAGCGTACAAACAGAGCGAAAAATATCCAGACCGGGGATCGAAACCCGATACCTTGGTATAGCGCACCCAGTGCTTTACCATTTAAGCCTGGCATTTCTCACTCTTGTACGCTGGCAAGGCTGCAATTTCGCACAACAAGATGGAAAGTTATACATGAGCACACAACTTTAGTGGCATACATGAGACAAACAAGTTCCCAGCATCGGAGAATATATTTATATCTAATTAATTTTTTCAGCAGGACTGAAACTACGCTGGAAGTAACTTGTTTGTCTCATGTATGCCACTAAAGTTGTGTGCCCATGTACAGTGTCTAGAAATATATAGTGTGGAAATCCGGTACACCGGGTATTGTTTTAGAATGTATCCAAAAAATTACTTTTCTTAGGCGGAGCTGCCATCGAATTTATTGCTTGAATGTGTAAACCTAAGCGTTAGTTACAGCGTCTAGAAATATGTGAAATTTATGTAAAAACGTGTAAAATTTATCGAAGATACTGAAAATACGAGGTTCTCAATGTTTTGTTTCTGGTTCTGTTACACAATACAAGAACAGCAAGCTGTCTATTTTCGGTGTACCCAAAAATCAAAATATTTTTGAAAGATAGGGGGAAAAAATGGTAGAAAGTGCGAATTTGTGATTTTTTTTTAATTATAATTCTTGCTCTTTCTTTTTTGAGGTATGGCAATAAAAAAGTATTTAAACTATGTATTCAGTATTCCTAAATTGTTTTCTCAAGGAAAATCAAAATTTTAATATTAAACTATTAATAGATAAAAACGTATTTAAAATACATATTTCTCTCTTTATTTTTTATTTATATTTTATACTCTTTAGTGTTTAAAATATTTCATTGCTGCAGTTTCAGAGCCAATTGGCATGTTTTATGACGAACATCTCCAAATATATATATATATATATATATATATATATATATATATATATATATATATATATATATTAATTTAAAATCAAATTTGTAATTAAAAAAAAAACTTAAATTACTGTCTTTTGGATTTCGGCATTTTTTTCTAATAACTTATCTATAACCTGTATATACCTTCTTTTTCCCTTTCAAAAAAGAAAAAAAAATTATTTGGTTTAATTTTTATTGGCATTTAAGTTGATTGAAACCAAACTTTTTGCACAGATACCTGCATATATGCTTATGCATTACAATGTAAAATTAAAAAATACTTTATAAAATAGTGTTATATTTTATTTTTTTTAATTAAAGATCCTGGAAACATTAAATATAAGGTCAGTTGAATCAAATATCTTAATATCTATCTCTTTTCGGGTTTCAACAGTTAGGAAATAAAAACATCTTTTTAATTTGCTCTGCAAATTATATTTACTTTAATTTATTTTAACACTTTGTTGACCGCTCACGAGTTAACCCTACAGTGCATTAATTTTTCTTTTAGAATTGTATTTTTTTTTTTGTACTTATATTAAGAATTCGACACCAGAAATTTTAAGATAGGTTTTTAAGTTTATTTAGTAGAGCGTCATCGGACTCTTGTTATTCAACATATACTTTAACGACATTCCTCGTTCACTTAACACCCACCTTGCACTGTATGCGGACGACACAACAATCTACGCTTACGCTCATCACCCATACACACTTTACAGGTATCTGCAAACTCACATTGATGCCTTCTTAGACTGGTGCGACCTATGGCGCATTAAAATCAATGAAAACAAAACTGCTGCTGTTTATTTCTCTAGAAAACTAGCATATCCCAATAGAATAACCATTAATAATACCACTATACCTCGGACTAATGAAGCAAAGTACCTGGGGGTCACCCTTGACCCAGGGCCCTCGCTAGGGGGGGGACGGGGGGGAGCCTCCCCCACCAAACGTTCCTGAATGCTGGTACACTTGGCAAATTAAAAAACTTTTAGTTGGCAAATTTGTTTAAAACTTCAATAAAAACAACAATATACTTTCTATTTCTGATATACTTGGCAAAAGTTATAAATCTAATTGGGAATATTATTAAACTTTTTACAAATAAGAACTATATTACATTTTCTAATTGTGGTAACTTGACAAAATTATAAAACTAGTTGGCAAACTTGTTGAATTGGCGAAAACTATGTATTTTTGCTTCTCAATGAGTTGGCAAATACTGAAATTTGACTTGGCAATTTAAGGTCCTCTCCCCCCTCAATAAAAAGTCTTAACGATGGCCCTGCCGACCAAAGACTTTCTTTCAAAAAACATATCCTCACCATCAGGGTGAAAGTCGCTGGAGCTATGATTGCACTAAAACCTCGTCTTAATAGTAAAACACTGGCTATCCATAACAAACTTCTCCTTTATAATTCCTGCATTTTACCAATTATCACCTATGCCTGTCCGCGGTCTGGGGCTATATCTGCAAATCCACCATGAAAAACCTTAGCCAACTTCATAACAAAAATCTGCGTACTGTCAGATATGCCTCTCGCTATCTCCGTAATAGCACTGTTCGCAGAGACCTCAAAACTACCACATTAAATAAAAGAATCAACCACCTTGCCAAAAAATTTTATGAAAAATTATATGACCTCCCTAATGATATAATCGCAGAATTGCCGGATTATGACGCATTCGAACCACATCACCGCAAGCGTCCAAAATATTCTTGCATTATTAATTATGAGCATTAGTGCTCACCATTCTGCAAATTTCTCTCTCTTACTTTTTTATAAATTTGTAATTTCCTATTTAAACTTATTAATATGCTATACAAAATAATAATAATAATATATAAATATTAATAAAAAAATTTGTAAAAAAAAAAAAAAAAAAAAAAAAAAAAGTTTGTTCTTTTAAAGTGCTATTTTTGTTAAAGCTTAGCTTCGCCTGCCTTTTCCACCTGGCATTTATGTACTGTTTTTGAACATGTTCCGAACCCTATTTTACACTTTTTCAACTTTTTTCAGTAGTTAATTTTAACTACAGCTATACCATTTTACCTTTTTCCATTTATTAGACTCTATCCGTAATCTCTATAGCTTTACTTTTTTATTCCCATTGTTTAATTTTTCTTCTATTTTTAATTGTTTTTTCTTATGTAGTTATACTACATTTAACTTTTCCCAACGGCTCAATATTTACAAGACAGGTTACTCACAAATAGACTGGGCGTAAAGTTGATCGCAACTCGGAAGCCGTTTAACCGACATGAACTGTTCAGCAACTGTTCGGCACTGTTACTTTTAGTCCATTAATATTTCTATATAAATATAGTGGTTGTAAAGAACTTGATTTATTTATTAAAATTTAAATAGAAAGTGTTGCCAATTGGCTACACTATGCACTGTAGGATTAACTTGTGTTTGTTTCTCCCAGCATCATTGACTAAGGGCGTGGTTTTAACGATTTTAACCTTATTTTAAAAGAGGAAAATGCATTTATATCATTTTCTGCATATATATATAGTTTTCATACATTTATAATTTAACTTATACAATAACACATAAAATTATACGTGGATAACATTGGTAATTATAACTCACAAACATATCTATTTGCAATATATACAAATATATATATAGTTTTTTTTTTTTTTTTTTTTTTTTTTAAATCTATGAAATATCAAATTTAACATGTATTTTAATTACTGCATTGCATTAATTTGATTGTAACACAGTAGTAATACATATAATTATCAATTTTATAAATTTTGAGATAATTTGAATTGTTTATGAATTATTTAATTTGATATTAAAATTAATCTGTGAAATCTAAAATATAATTAAGTATTAGTATAAATAATACATTAATTATTTAATAACAAGTCTAAAATATATTTAAGTAGTAGTAACAATAACATTAATTATTTAATTATAAGTCTATAATATATATCAGTAGATTAATACAGCTGGCAGCAAAACACTTTTTTTTTTTTTTTAAATAATATCTATTTTACATAATATACTCTTATTAAGTATATCTGAAATGCTGTGCAGGATGAATAAATTCTGTGTAGATTTATTCATATTGTAAGATTTTATTCGAATTTAATGTAAAACTATTAGGTAGTATTGTTTTTTTTAAAATTTATTTATATAATTAAATCTAATGAAATGTATATGTAACTAATAAAGTGGATATGCAAATAGATATTAATTATGTATAATTATAATACCAACAGATGGCGACACTTTACGTGTCAGGTAGATATGATAATATTATTAATATTATTTTTAATTTAACTATAGAGGGAGCTATTGCTTGTATATTAATTTTACTTTCAGGAATTAAAATTAGATGGAGTAATTATATATTCACGGATATAATTTTGTTATAAGTGTATTATCACCAGAATAATTTTGTGTGTTTTTGAATCATTTTGTGTTGGTGTGTCATCGATGGAGTTGTGTTTAAAAAATGTGCTCTCAACTTGTCTTTCAAATCATTTCTCTCAACTCGATTGTCAAAATTATGTGCGTGCCATGTGGACGTGGATATTATACAGTAGTTTCTATATTTTGTGCATTCAGGATAATTAATGTGAGTAAAAATATTTTATCTACAATTTAAAGGTTCTAATTTCCAATATTATTTCAAAAATGATATCTAGTGGTAATTTAGTGAGGTGATTTCTAATGTTTTTGGATAATCGATGTAAGTGAATTATATTATATATTCTTAATGGTTTTTTATTTCCAATTTTAATATTTCCAATCTTATTTTTTCCAATTGTTATCTGGTAATAATTCAGTATATTTGGTTGTTTCTACTGTTCTTAGCATCATGCCAGTAGAATTATGAAATACTGAATTATTTTTAAAACACATGTGGGTGCAACCAAGCTGACGAGTACATCTACATGTGTTTTTTCATATCCAATTCTTGTTTGTTCTCTTGTGGTCCAGTTTTCCATTGTATAATGTTCATATTTGATTTATTAATCCATTTGTGTTTACTTAATAGCAACTCCAATCTATAAACTTTTTTTTTTCCCCTTTCTCTCTCTTTCTTTTTTAAATATTATTCAGGTATGAGTAAATTTGGCCAATTACCATTGAAGCACATGCTATGGTAAAATTATGATTGCACATGTTAATTATTAGATATGTGGTATTCTGTTTACACAATATCATTATTTATCTCTTTGTAGATTAAAGTAGAATGATATTAGAACTTGATATGTATTTTGAAA
The DNA here is from genome assembly GCA_963931845.1 of Maratus michaelseni. NCBI lineage: Eukaryota > Metazoa > Arthropoda > Arachnida > Araneae > Salticidae > Maratus > Maratus michaelseni. The sequence continues at coordinate 54,482,106 of OZ007595.1, forward strand.
TTCATAGATATTATAATTATTTAACATTCTATAAAATTATGCTGCATTGCGCAAATTGGTATGGAATGGTTTTTACATATTCTTTTCAATATTCTTTTCAATTATAGCTGGTTGAAAGTATTGATTTTTATGATACCATAATTTAGCCTAGTTGGCACATAAATCACTTTGATTAACTTCTGTTTAAAATACATAGTTATTATAGCTGCATTGCGCTTTTAATGGTGTATTTACTAATAATTTAATAATAATAATTTTAGAATATTACTATTATTTCTTGGTATCATTTGTTTATCTATTGAAATTTCAAATGCATCTTTATAACATCTTATTCGGGTTCTTTTGAATTTTTTTTTTTTTTTACCAACATTAATTTTGTATTGACTTAGGAATGCTAGGGGATTCTATTTTGTTGTGTTTTGATGTTAGTTTGCTTAATGGGACTTTATGTATATATGTAAATAGTTTTATTATTTAGCTTTATTATATTTAATCAAGTATTAAACAGTCAATCTTATTATTTTTAATTTAATTTAATTTTATTTTATTTTTATTTTTTTTTATGGATATTCAAGTGCTTAATTATAATAAGGTTGATGCAAAACATTTTTATTTTTAAACATTTATTATATGTGTAATATGTGTCTCTTGCAATTTTTATTGCTTTCAAACAATTATGGCAGTTATTAGTAAGATGTTAGATACTGGCAATTTAGGCCTTGGTGGATCCAGGACTAATGCTCGGTACAGGAAGATTATTAGGGATCTTCCTGGATCGTTATCAGATAACCTATTCTATTGTCCCAAGCCTGTACTATGTTTTCGAGAGTGTGAATCAAAGCGTTGCCTTACATGTCCATTAGCTGATAAGTCACAAATTTCAAATAATAACAATCTTAATTTGGTAAAATTTTGCAAAGCATACAATGTAATCTATTCATTGAAATGCAATTCGTGTAATATGGAATATATAGGACAGTCTTGTCAAAAATTACATAAGCGGCTAAATTTACATCGTTCTCATATTGATAAATATAAAAAATCTAAATTTCAAACAACTCATAATATTGAATATACTCATTTAAAAAATCATGATTTTAAAAATATTACTATTAAAATACTTAAAATACAAAAAATTTTACTGAACGACTTTTTCTAGAATCTAAATATATAAGACATTTTAATACTACATATCCTTATGGTTTAAATCAATTAGTATACAAAAAATCAAATCCTGTATTTTCAGATTTAACTAAATATGAAAATTATAAAAATCTTTATTCAGGATTAAATTTTTCAAACATAAAAAAAACTTCAAGATCTGGTAGAGGTAAACATAATAACAAAAAATACACTGATGATATTGTGATTCAACAGGAGCTTGATGATCTTGAGGCACAATTTTGTAATGATTATTGTTGGCTTGATATAAGAAAACATGTTTTTAGTATAAAAAAGAAATATTTGAACCAATATTTCAAGGTATTTAAAAAGAATCAATATTCTCCACATTTTTGTGATATCTTTTATGATATTCTACATTATAGAGCAAACATATTAAATACAAGTCTTTCTAATAAAACTAAATATAAAACTAATAATACACAATTAATTATAAATTTTTCCAATCATGTATTTAATAATATCAATTTACACAATATAATAAACAACATTACAAACAATTTTCCAATAAAAAATTTTACCATTCACAAGACATACAAATATAATCGCACACTTGGACGTAAAATTTTTAATTACAATTCTTTTGCAAAACAATTGGTCTCTTCAAATAATTACCCACGTTATTGTAATGACCCAAAATATCAAAAGTACATAAATACAACACATGGTCATATCATTACTGGTGATCTTAATATTGTAGAACAACCTATTTTACAAAACTTAATGCATAATGGAACAAAATTTCGGCTTCCATATAAGTGTAATATCAAATCCATAATATTGCAGTTTATTCACGATATTGATTTATTTATATATAAAATTGCTATTGATTACAATAAACCAATCGAGTATTTTAGTGAATGGAGATTTTCTGTTATAGATAAAATGAAAAATGAAATTATAAAAAATTATCATCATATTACACATGCAGCTTTTAAAAATATAAATAAACATATATCAGAATTACAAAACAAATTTATAATTACTTATGTAGATAAATCTCCAAATAATTATGCTATCATTTGTAAAGAATACTATAAAGGGTTAATTCACAATGCAATCAACACTAGTAATATTTTTAATAAAACTAAATTAAATATTGAAATAAATAATAGAAAATTATTAAATTATCACAAATTACTAAAAATCAAATGTAATAATTTAAATTATCCTTATCTTGTTATAATTCCAAAATTTCATAAAAATCCTATTAAATTTCGCACTGTTACCATCGGGTGTAATACATATAATAATAATGCAAGCAATTTACTACTTAATATTTTAAAGCAGATATATGATATAACGTTAAAACATAATAACCAACATTGCCTAAAAAACAGTTTTCAACTCATTAATAAAATACATAATATCAATCCGGTAAAATTCATAAAAACATTGGATTTTAATGATTTATTTAATAACATAGATATAAAAGACTTACATAAAACAATGTGTATATTATTTAAAGAATTTAAATCTCAATTAAAATTAAAAGAACATATTTCAGTAAATTTTTTTAAAACTTTACTAAATTTCACATTGCATAATAATTACATCATATATGACAATATTATTTATAAACAATGCCAGGGAATTCCGCAGGGCGGAACCGCATCTAGTATTCTCTCTGACCTTTACTTATATTATTATGAAAGAAATATTAGTCCGAACAATGATTATGTATTTTATCGCTATATAGATGACATTATCATATTTTATTTCAATGATAAAAATTGCACATCACCACTCAATTTTTATCCTACTCAGCTTAAATTAAGCGAAAATGATTTAATTAATAATAATATAAACTTTCTTGACTTAAAAATCAATATTAATAATAATTATAAATTAATTTTTGATATTTATGATAAGAGATTTGATTTTCCATTTAAAGTAAATATTTTTACCAATTTTGCTTCATGTTTACATAAATCTGTTTATAAAAATATAATTATCAATTATCTACATCGAATAAAATACTTATGCTCAGATATAAATAAAAACAAAAATATTAGATTTATTCGAGATCAAGCAAAAATATGTGGTTATCCAATTTTTATGATAAATTCAATCATCAACTCTTTTAAATAACATTTATTATATAATTTAAATATAAACACGGTATGTAATAAATTTTTGTTTTAATGTGTGATAACATATAACAATAGATATATAATATTACAATTATAACATACACTAATACAATTATAACATATTAGGAAATTTAATATTTGATTGAACATTATATACACTTTGTATAGTATGTGATTGTGCGTTGCCGATCACACATGTTTAGGGTGTTATTAATGTGCAGTTTTCATACATTTATAATTTAACTTATACAATAACACATAAAATTATACGTGGATAACATTGGTAATTATAACTCACAAACATATCTATTTGCAATATATACAAATATATATATATAGTTTTTTTTTTTTTTTTTTTTTTTTTTTTTTAATCTATGAAATATCAAATTTAACATGTATTTTAATTACTGCATTGCATTAATTTGATTGTAACACAGTAGTAATACATATAATTATCAATTTTATAAATTTTGAGATAATTTGAATTGTTTATGAATTATTTAATTTGATATTAAAATTAATCTGTGAAATCTAAAATATAATTAAGTATTAGTATAAATAATACATTAATTATTTAATAACAAGTCTAAAATATATTTAAGTAGTAGTAACAATAACATTAATTATTTAATTATAAGTCTATAATATATATCAGTAGATTAATACAGCTGGCAGCAAAACACTTTTTTTTTTAAAAATAATATTTATTTTACATAATATACTCTTATTAAGTATATCTGAAATGCTGTGCAGGATGAATAAATTCTGTGTAGATTTATTCATATTGTAAGATTTTATTCGAATTTAATGTAAAACTATTAGGTAGTATTGTTTTTTTTTAATTTATTTATATAATTAAATGTAATGAAATGTATATGTAACTAATCAAGTGGATATGCAAATAGATATTAATTATGTATAATTATAATACCAACAGATGGCGACACTTTACGTGTCAGGTAGATAGGATAATATTATTAATATTATTTTTAATTTAACTATAGAGGGAGCTATTGCTTGTATATTAATTTTACTTTCAGGAATTAAAATTAGATGGAGTAATTATATATTCACGGATATAATTTTGTTATAAGTGTATTATTACCAGAATAATTTTGTGTGTTTTTGAATCATTTTGTGTTGGTGTGTCATCGATGGAGTTGTGTTTAAAAAATGTGCTCTCAACTTGTCTTTCAAATCATTTCTCTCAACTCGATTGTCAAAATTATGTGCGTGCCATGTGGACGTGGATATTATACAGTAGTTTCTATATTTTGTGCATTCAGGATAATTAATGTGAGTAAAAATATTTTATCTACAATTTAAAGGTTCTAATTTCCAATATTATTTCAAAAATGATATCTAGTGGTAATTTAGTGATGTGATGTCTAATGTTTTTGGATAATCGATGTAAGTGAATTATATTATATATTCTTAATGGTTTTTTATTTCCAATTTAAATATTTCCAATCTTATTTTTTCCAATTGTTATCTGGTAATAATTCAGTATACTTGGTTGATTCTACTGTTCTTAGCATCATGCCAGTAGAATTATGAAATACTGAATTATTTTTAAAACACATGTGGGTGCAACCAAGCTGACGAGTACATCTACATGTGTTTTTTCATATCCAATTCTTGTTTGTTCTCTTGTGGTCCAGTTTTCCATTGTATAATGTTCATATTTGATTTATTAATCCATTTGTGTTTACTTAATAGCAACTCCAATCTATAAACTTTTTTTTTCCCCTTTCTCTCTCTTTCTTTTTAAAATATTATTCAGGTATGAGTAAATTTGGCCAATTACCATTGAAGCACATGCTATGGTAAAATTATGATTGCACATGTTAATTATTAGATATGTGGTATTCTGTTTGCACAATATCATTATTTATCTCTTTGTAGATTAAAGTAGAATGATATTAGAACTTGATATGTATTTTGAAATTCATAGATATTATAATTATATATATATATATTTATTTATTTATTTATTTTAAGAAATTTTATATTAAACCCGTACAATCTACGATATTTCCTGACGCATAAACTTGAAAGCCTATCTAGAAACCATTTAATGAAAAACTTTCAGATGAAGGCGGGGCTTCTACTGTTTAAAAATCAAGATTTCATACAAAATCGCCGTTTAACAAAGTGCCAAGTATAAAATCCCAGGAAATATTTCTAGTCTAAAATTATGAAACTAAAATAAGAGACTTTGATTATTACTGTTTTTTTTTGTTGTTGTTGTTTTTTTAATAAGAAATTAAATTGTCAAACAATGACCATAAAATAATTATAAAAGTTTGATAGTTATTTACTGCAGAACTGTAATATTTACTTTTTCTATATACTATTTTAAACTCGTAATACAAATTTAGTAACTACATGTATGTGACAATCTGTTTCATTGTAACAACTTATTAAAATCAAAATTAAAAAAATAAAAGGTTGTGTGTGAGAAAGGGGGCATCATCTTGCAGGTTTTATTTGTGCTTAAACCTCTGATGATATGAAAATATGAAATAGTTTCTTATTGCTGTTATAAATAAACACTATGCTAATATATATACATATATATATATATATATATATATATATATATATATATATATATATATATATATATATATATATATATATATAGTATGTACGGTGATCACATGAAATAAGTCTGTGTATAATTGAGCAGTCTGAAAATAAAGTATTCTGCAATTCATACAGGTGCGAAATGCATTTAAACATATGCCTGAATTTTCGTTCATACCTAATGTATTGCTTATTACAACATAAATCTTTTTAATTCTGTTTTTTTAAACTTTATCTTTGAAAAATAAGTTCCCGTAGTTTAAATTGCATCACAAATATCTAAAAACACACTGGATTTCTATTCATTCGTAGCAATAGAGTCGATCATAGCGCCCTCTGGTTAAAATGTAATTTTTTGGATACGGTTTCGCTTATTAATTTCCACACTATATACTTCCAGACACTGTAGCTCATGTATGACTTACCATATTGTGCTGCGAAGTTGCAGCCTTGCCAACGTATAAGAGTGAGAAATGCCAGGCTGGATGTCGTCCTAGTGGCTTAAATGGTAAATAACTTGGTGCGTTATACCAAGATATCCGGATTCAATACCCGGCCTGGACATTTTTTGTTCTGTTGGTTGTACGTTGTGTAGCAAAGTGAAAAATCACATCTTTGTTAGTATTAATTTCCAGCGTAATTTCAGCTCTGCTGAAAAATTTAATTAGATATAATATATAATGATTAGAATAAAGTAAAAGTAATGCTTTATTTATACAGTATTTCGAATAAAGATATGTTTGTTTGTTTTTTCTGCATGTAGGAGCTGAAGTCTGCTAACCAGGCTGTAGAGAGGCATGTTCAAGAAGCTCTAGATCAGATGGATGTCTGGCAGACTAAATGCAGATCTCTCAAGAAAGAGATGGACAGGCTACGAGAAGAAGTCGAACAGGTAAGCATAGGGGACAAGGATGAATGAGGGAGGCAGTGGCGGCTCCTCTAATACAGCATATGAGTACGTGAAAACCAAAGATAAACGAAGAAATAAATTAACAAATTAAATAAAATAATATTTATCACATTTCCAGATTTTTGTCAATTAAATATTTTAAATATCACCCCCCCCCCCCGCCAACTTCAGCTCTTTTAAATGTGTACATGGCAAAACGTTACTGTAATTATGTAAATTTTGAAAATTATAAAATAGCGAGTAACCGGTCTTTCCAGGATCGCACGTGCGATCGAAGACATTACCCTTCGAAACCAGTTTATGCGCACGAAAGCGGTGAGGAGAGTGTGAGGCAAAGGTACCGCTCATATCTTTCCATTCGCACAACCTTCAGTGTGCGAAAGCTCGAATATTTTGCTGTTTCGTTCTTGATTGTTGTTAATCCGAAATCTTCCTTGGTGTACTATATTCAGTTAATGGTTTTTTGTTTGTTTATTTGTTTGATTGTATGATCTTCCTTCATAGAAAGTAAAATGTTAAACTTTTGTTAAGTGCTTTTTATTTCGTTTAGTTGCATTGTTTTCATTTAACTTTTGAAAATTCAAATGAAAAAAAAAGTAAAATGTTAAACTTTTGTTAAGTGATTTTTATTTCGTTTAGTTGTATTGTTTTCATTTAACTTTTGAAAATTCAAATTGAAAATTCCACCTGTCCATTAAGTCGGACAGGCCAATTTTATTTTCGAAATTTATGTATTGTGAATCTTAATTTAAATAACCCTCGAACCGCCACTGGGGAGAGCGAAGCAGCGAAAGTTCCAGTGGCTTTAGCGCACACTGAAAAAAAAAAAAAAAAAAAAAGAAAAAAGAAAAAAAATTGTTGATTTTACGGTATAATACTGGCACCTCAGCTGCCAGTATTATACCGTAAAATTAACTGTAATAAACAATAAAATAAGCAGTAATACGCTACTGCGCATTATCTGCTTTTTTTGCTGTTTATTACTGTTAATTTTTTGGCATAATACTGCCAGCTCGGGTACTAGTACACCGTAAAATCAACAATTATTTTTTTCTTTTTTGCAGTGTAGCAATTCAAAAATTATGAGCGGGGGCTCAAGTAGTCAGTTGCAAATAAATTGAACAATTGGAGTTTATGAATAATTAATAAAATATTTGTGTCATTCTTACAGAAAGGGCACAATTAGCTTAAAAAATTGTTTTAAACTGTTGAATTTATAGAAAATATCCAAAGAACAATGCGCATCAGTATTTCATTACTTTTCAAATTTCTCTTTGTGTTTGAGACCTGCTTATACTGCACAGAATGTTTGATAAATGACGGGAAAACTTGACAATATCAGTACTAAAATTGGATATGCCAAGTTACGGAGGAGACAAAAACTAAGTTTTGATTTTTTAAGAACTTTGGTTTTCAAATTGCTAAAAATTTTTTATTAGATGCAATGTTGAAAGTGTTTAAAATTTATATTACAATTATAAATTAGCTTTCTCTTACCTTATTTATGATGACCACGGAGTATACACTAAGAACTTTGCCAAACTCCAAATAGAACCATTAAATTGGAAAAGATTCAATAACTTCACAACAGAACAAAGAGTTATATCTAAAAAACAAAATGCTTTCTTTCTGCCACACTATCTAATGGTGATTTTGCATGTATTATATATATATATTACTTATTTTCACTCATGTCAGTGTCAACAACCCACGAAAGTGTCAAAAACCCACGAAAGTTTCAACAACAATAAATAAATAAACAAGTGTTGATTGGAAAACCAATTCAACCTACATTAAGATATTGTAAGTAACAAATATAAATAACACACTACGCCAAACAAAAATGTTCTAATATGCACAAGGGAGGTGTTCTCCCGCTCCATCAGTTCTTAGCTGAACCCAGTCTATTATTTTGTTTCCCTCATTATATTTATCCCCGAGATCGATTCAAGTAGATTTTCAAATTCATTTCTTTGCACCACTCGTCCACCAAGCATGTGGTGTAAATCGGGGAGCTGCGCAGTGCCAATTCAGCATATTAACAGAAATCTAGAACCGACCAACACAGTAAAATAAAGTAATTCACTAAACTGCAATGTAGCCAAGACGGCGGCCAAGGTGTTAGTCAGGGGGATCACCGAATTTCGACACGCGGCCAGGTACACAACCCGTTTAGTTAGGCACTCCCCTCGACAGGTAAGGACCTGGCCAGCGTTTTATAAAAAAAATAGATAGTTATAGCACTCCTTAAGTGCATGCTTTTCTTTTTTCAGAACTGAATTACTCAATCTCCAAGACAGAAAATAATAGTCTTTGGAACAGCTCATGTGACTTTTAAAATCATTTGAATGGGAAGGTCTTAAACGCCTCCATTTCCTATCCCCCTAGGCAGCTCATAAAAGATCCATTAAAAGGGTCATACGACTGTGTTAAATCTTCAAAATTTTCTATTTTTGAAAAAAAAAAAAGTGAAAGAATATTATTTTTTTACCATCAAAAAACTTCTTTAAAAGTTCCTATACTTAACCTATTTATGACTAAAAATGTATCATATGTTCCCTGTAAACAATGATTTTAAAAAATATCCTTTTTTTTTAAAATAGATACTCGTATTGTAAAATCTCCCAAGTGTTAAATTTAAAGAAAAAAAGTGTAGGGGGGATACCTATCTTAAAGTTTTAGTTGATAAAGAAAAATGTTTTATGTTTTTCGAACAAATTGTATAAAAGTCCCTCGAAAATTATACAAATTGCGAATGTCCAAAAAATTTATTGACGAAATTTAAAACCGATTTGATTAATTTAAGACCTTGCATAGAGAAATTTTATTAGCATCTATAATGTAATATTTTAATCAATTAGTCAAATTTGTCATTTTCTTTTGAGTGAATAGTAAAATTTGAAAATCGACTGATTTCCCTTAGAAAAACATTATGGTCGGGAAAAAATAATTTAAATATTTATCGAACAAATCAACCAAAACTAAACAAATGTCAGTACAACTAATTCAGAGTACCTGATTTAACACATCTATTTAATATCAAGCTAATTGGATGTTTTTTACGAAAGTTATCATGGAACATATATATAATGACAAATACTTTTCGCCCCTACAATAAACCTTCACTTTATATTTCGGAAAAAAATGAGTAAATTAAATAAATAACAAACAAAGTGGTAAGAGATTTCAAAAGATAAATTTTTGTTTTGTTTTTCAACCCTAAAACAACAAACCCAACAGCAGGTCATGACTGTTACCTAAGGTAGCAAATGAAAATATTTCAATTCGAACTAGAAATTTCTTAATAACTAAATATAAATTGCAGTTAAATGTTCTTGGGGCCGAACAGTTGATGTCGGTTAAGGGGCTTCCGAGTTGCAGACAACTTTATGCCCAGTCTATTAGTGAGTGAGTGTCTTGCATTAAATTGAGCCTTTGGGAAAAGTTAAGATGTAGTATTAACTACAAGATAAAAGAACAATTACAATGAAAAAGATAGATGTAAAGTTAAGAAAAGAGATGATAACAAATTTGGAATAAAAAGTAAAGCGATGGAGATTAAGGATAGAGTCTAAATAATGAGAAGAAAGTGAAATGGTATAGCTGTAGTTAAAACTAACTACTAGTAAGGAAGTTGAAAAAGTAAAAAATAAGGTTCGGAACATATTCGTGAAACAGCAAATAAATGTCAGGTGGTGAAAAGGCGGGCAAAGAATAAACAGAAACAGGCACTCAAAGGGCCATACATTTTTTCTTTCTTATTTATTTATTTATTTGGTATAGCTTAGATGTTAAGTTTTAATTAAGAAATTAGGTATTTATAATGTGGCACAAATTACTAAGTATAAATAAAGGTGAGAAAATTTACAGTTATGATGAGCACTGATACTCAGGATGGTGAGCCGAACAGTTGATGTTGGTGAGGTGGCTTCCAAGTTGCGATACGAAATAAGTTAAATAAAAAAGTTAAATAGTTTTTAAATATTCTGGTGTGAAATATTTTTATAAAACTTGAGTAAAATTTCCGATCTGTTAAGCATGTATATGACTTAAACTGAGCATTTGTAAATTTAAACAAAAATACTAAAATTGATGTTTATTTTATACTGGTGTATGGTACACTGGCAAATAACCTAAAAGAAGTTTTATTGTTATTATTATTTCACTCATTTTGTACTTACAGGTCAATGTTCCTAATTTTGAAAATAAAAATTTAACGAAGTGCAGCAAGTGCATTTCTTATTTGTTATTTTCTTTTAATTCAGTGAATCATTAGTATGTATTTTGTGAATCATAAGTACGTTATATAGTACGTATACCGAACTATAAAAGAATAGGATCGCTGTCAAGTTCATAATTTTTTTAACACTAAATATACCAACAACCGGTCATTTAACCGGTATCAAATGAAAATATATTTCGATTCGAACCAGCAATTTCTTCATAAAATAAATCAAAAATAAATGAAACAGAAATAAATTATGTGAAAGAGTTAAATAGTTTTAAATAAAAATTCTGGGGAAAAATAGTTTTATAAAACTTGAGTAAAATTCCTGGCATATTTAATGATAAATTCATAACAGTTTGCACTATAAAGAAAAAACACAAAAGCGTTTTTATAAATTTATGTACCCTATTTATGTCAAAAACGTAATTTCTATCTCAAAATATAAAACCATCTTTCCATTATAATTTATTTTTTTCTCACGTTAATATGAATGAAATTTAATTGTTAAATCATTTTTCAAATCGACACTTTTAATTAAGAACATTGACCTGTCAAAATTTTAAATCGTTATTGAAAATGAGTTAATATCTTTTTCTTTTAACCTTTAGGCCATCAACAAAAGAAGTAAAGCTTGAAAAAGTTCAATGTTGTGGCAGAGAAATATTTCCTATAATGGTAAGTATAACTACATGCACAATTATTTTATTTAAATAATGTTTACGCATATTTTCTAACTTGGGTCCCCAATTTTGAATATTATATTTTTTTAGTCGGTTTCAAGAAAGTTCGTATAACTTTAGTCGCATCCTCCCTTTTATATTGATTTCTTTAGAAATCTACCTATTGCAGTTGCTTCGTTTATACGAAGGTTATTTTTAAAATAAGGTCCGTTACAAAATATCTATTTAAATCTTGAGCGCTTGCAGCAAAGCTCATACAGCAAACGCCAGTTGTGCACCTACGGTGTCAGTGTATTGCTTCAGAGTGAGCGATAAACATGTTCAATTCGGTCATAATGAACACAAGAAAGTGTATTGAACTAGGTAAATTATTTCCAATGGTTGGAGCATCATAGTTGAGATTTTTTCCAACAGAGCGAAAATATGCCGGGACCAGGACTCGAAACTGGGTACTTTGTCTTTCCGTGCCAACACTCTCCCTACTGAGCTATCCCAACGATATCCTGGCTGGCATATTTCACTCTAATTTGTTGGACAAGGCTGCGAACTGCAGCGCTAATTTCATTCATCCGAGCTATAACTATAGCATTTTACCTGATGAATTTGAAATAACACGGAAACTCCTGTATACCATGTAATTAGGTCATAATAAACAGAGGAAAGTATATTCAACTAAGTAAATTATATCCAATGGTTGGAGTATCATTGGATATGTTCAATTCGATTGATCATCCCACCGATTCTGAAATACCGGTCATCCGGTTTTAAACAGCAAGTAAAATGATACCAGCGGACATTCACTGCCAGATCTATAAGGAGCAGGTTGCCAATTTGGCCTTTACTTTTAATTTAAAATTCCGAATTCATGTCAGAAATTCTAAATGCAGTTTTTACGTTATTTAATGACATACATATCACAGTAATTTAAAGTAAATATTTCTTTTTTCGATGTTTCCGGTATGAATTCGAAATTGCCGAATTTAAAAAAGGCCAAACTGGCAACCCTGGTGAGGTGTATGGCCCCAATGCAATGAATACCCAGACACTGCTGCTCAAACGCAATCTCTCATAGAATGTTTTGGGTTGGAGCAATTTGAGCACCCTCTATAAAGTCTTGACCTTGCACCAAATGACTATCCCCTTTCGATGCCTGGAATCGTTTCTTTGCGGCCATCGATTCAACACTGACGAAGAAATGGAAACGGATGGAGGTTAAAGTGTGGCTTTCCTTGCAGTCGGCGACATTCTACGAAAAAGGGTTACTAAAACTCGTGGGACGTTATGCCAGATGTTTCAACAGACACGGTGAAAAGTCGAAAAAAGAATGAAGAATATTGTAAAAAATAAATTTTCTAAAAGCGCTTAGTATTTTTTTTTAATTTTGAAACGGACCTTACTCAAAAAACAACCCTTGTATGTCTATCTATATATAATGCAAATCTTGTCATCACGATGACGTCCGAAAAATGGAACCAATTCGAACCTAATTTGAACACTACTGTATGGATTTTGACAGTATCTTGGATGAGCTTGTTAATCAAGTATGTACCTCTTATAGTTCGTTTACAGGGTCTCACAAAAAGGGAAAAAAACATTCAAAACGTGTCATCACGATAACGTCCAAAATGCTAAACCAATTCAAACCTAATTCAGATAGAGTATTGATCTTACCAGTAATTTGGATGAGTTTGTTGATCAAGTATGTAACTCTTATATTTCGTTTACACGAATAAACAAAAGCAAAAAAACATGCGACAAAAGTGGCTTTTTGGCAGACATTTCCAAAGCGATTTTCATTGTTTGTAGAGTCGGTTCACAATTTCCAATCGTGAAATGTTTGTTAATTATATACATTTTTAATTAAAAAATGTCAATTTTTAGTTATTTTTACGAGTTGAACGACACGGGTTTTTTTTTATTTAAATACACGGTAATAAATTGTCAATAGTCCTGTTTCATAGCAATAAATTGACTTCAATGAAAATATTCCTGGCACACATATTTTACTTTTGTTATTTTTCTTGAACTGAATGCACCACTTATATAATTTTTATCTTGTCTTAATTTTAGGTTTATTGAACAGGTGCACATTTGTTTGTTGTAGGTTATTTATTTGTAGGATTTTTTTTTTCTAACAAATTTTTTTTAGGAATACTTTCAGTTTGATTCAAGAAATTAAAATCGCCATTTTCGTCGTCTGTCTTTGAATGATAAGCAACAATTTTATAACAAAAAGTTTTATGGCAGTTAGGGACTTGCTTTCTACTTCTGTCTATTTTTATATATCCTTAAAATAGTATGGAAAAAGACAAGCTGTAAATTAGCCCAATCCAAAAGTTTTAAAGCCCCCCCCCCTTCCATTGACTCTGCCGACTGGTTACGGCCCTGTGTTGCCATAACAGCATTGCACAGCCCGCTGCAATATGAAATTAATAACAACCCAATTACTGATGTTACTCCGACTCGGAGGGCAAGCATCAGATATCGGGTTGCCATTAATCTCACATTGCAGCGGGCTGTGCGATGCTGCTATGACCTCCTTTCTCAAGCTTGTGAAACACTGTAAGTTTCGTTATCTGTACCACCAAAACTATTACATATACCAAAATAATCGACGCTAAAATTGGTTGCATAAATGTTACATTGCCTCCCAGACTACAGGGCATTTTCTGCTGTAACTTTGAGTAAAGAATTGAAACGAGTATTCTTTTGATACACTCTGTAAGATTATTTATCATAATTTCTTTATTTTAATTTTCTTTGCAGTTTCTTGCGTGTGTGAAAAAGAACCCCTATCTTCCTCTGTAGAGTATGTATTTGTCTCTCTCTACTACAACGAAGAAGCGAAATAATTATGCAATCGACAAGCGAAGACATCACACTGATCTTCGACTGTGATCTGATTTGTATTTCATAATTAAAGATTGCTAAGTAGTTTTTTTTCTACTTCTATGTCTTTGTCTTTTTTATTGTTGACTTTTTTTCATATATATCCATGGATGCTGCAAGGAGGGGCTATAGATGGCAAGTAATTGCTAATCTGGATTTTCAAATTTAATTAGATTTTTTTTTTCTCTGATGATTTCGAATATACAGGGTTATTCTAAATGGTGGACACATTTTCAAAAAATTGTATTTATTAAAGTACAAATCCAAAATGAACAATCTTTATACCAATGAAAAGAGGAAGTTTCAAAGTTTTTTTTAAGACATTATAAATATTCAATGTGTTCCCCGTTTGCTCACTTCTTGCGAACTCAAGAGCGCAGAAAACCTTGTGCTCCACAGTAGCCATCTCACTCACAACTGACAGTGAAACGAAATCGCGGCCTATTGCCGGGCGACCTCTACCGGTCGCCTCTGGAACCATCACCGCTTTGAAAGCCGTGCACTCAGTAACAGCAGATACGCTTTCTCGTGTGTGGGACGAGTTTGGCTATCGCGTAGATATTTGCCGTGCAGCAAACGGTGGACACATTGAACATTTATAATGTCTTAAAAAAAACTTTGAAACTTCCTCTTTTCATTGGTATAAAGATTGTTCATTTTGGATTTGTACTTCAATAAATACATTTTTTTGAAAATCGTCCATGATTTAGAATATGGATGGAAATTGTTTGTAATGCATTTTATTAACATTATATTATTTAAAAATGAACGATGTTCGTATGTTTCATATTGAACTATACCACGATATAGAGCGTTCAGAAGTCAAGTGGATTAAGTCCAAAAGTATATATAAAAAATTCTATTGCGGAGATCAAAACTTGTTAATTATATTGATAAAACTTGTTAATTATAAACTTGTTATGTATATTTTCAGAGCCATGGTGAACCAAGTTCTATTTTCATTGTGTCGTATTCATTTGATCGATTTTATGTAAAAAATCTTCCATGGCCAAAGTGGATCAAGTCCAGTAAATTCCGATTTAAAATTGAATTGCCACCTTGATCATTGTTTTTGAATTTTCAAATTATGACCCATATTTAAGTTAGTCTTCATACTACAACAATAAAAAGAAAATTATCCTCTAAATCACTTTAGGATTCAACTAGTGTTATTATACTTTAACCTTGATTATCTCAAAACTTTAATTTATGGACTTGATCCACTTTAGTTCTGAACGGCTTTGTTTCCTGTTGAAAATGTTGTACGTGCACGTGGCATATACTTTTTTTTTTTTTTACAAAATCATGAAGAAAATGTTATCATTGATGGACAGTTGTGATTAGAAGTGCGTTTGACATTTACACGGTTTCTGACACATTGAAATTTTAGCTCCTTTCTTAGAAAATATAGGGGACTTCAATTTGACTGAATGTACATCTGTCATTCGAGACTGAATTCCAGAGAAATTGAAGTAATGTCAAAAGTCACAAAATGGTTGCTTATCTTGGTAACATTTGTTAAAATGTTGCCAAATTTGGCCCTGAAAGTATATCATTATATATATTGCTAACTTGGTGATAAAGCGTTTATTTGGTGAAATCCTATTCAAAGATAAACAAAATTTACCTCTTTTTTTCACCTACTAAATCTTTTGTAATTGAGACATTTTGATATTAAAAATTTTAATTTTTGATTAGTAAACGTACAGGGCAGTTAGAGATCGACCGAAACAGGTTTTTAAGACCGAAACCAAAACCGACACCGAAACCGAATTTTTGTGATCTCTCCCCTTTCGGCCGAAACCGAAACCTAAACCGTAAAAAATAAATTAAAAACTGATTAATAAATACATAACTGCATATAATTATTAATAAATAAATAAATAAATTAATTAATACATAACTGCATATAATTATTAATTAATTAATTAATTAATAACAACTAATTAATAATTACTTATAATAACTAATTACTTTACTAATTACTTTATTAATTATATGTGTATTGAACCACATTTCTAACTAACAAACGTACATATATATATGTGTGTGTATAAGTTTCAAACAAAAATTAAACATAAATAATACAACTTTTATATTTTATTATTTTATAACAACCAATAATTATAGGCATTTATCAATAATTAATTAACAATGTAGTTAAATAATGTAAAACAAATTCAATAATGAATATTTAATTTTTAAATATATTCATATTTTCAGTTCGTTAATATTTTGCATTTAAATTGATTGAAATAAAATACTTAAAAGTTTGTTTTTTTGGAAATTAACATTGAATATGTTTTAACCATTTTATAATTAAATTTTTTTTTATTTAATAGACGATTAAATATATATATATATATTTAAATATTGCTAAATATTATTATTAATTAATTAAAATTTTGTACAAACATTTTTATGGTACATATGTTTAAGTAACATGTTTACTTAACATTTTTTACGTGATAAGCGTCTTTTAAGTTTAGTCATATATGTATTGATTGCTTTATAATTTACACTCGCATCATGAATCCGTCATGACGGATAATGAATGATAAACAGTGGAGTTCAGAGCAATAAACAGTGTTTCATTTGAGCCGATACAACTCATATCAATGAGTAAAGTTGAAAATTTCCTAAAGAAGGAACGAGATTTTGAAATACAGATAGTTTCGGTCAGGCCGAAATTTTGGAAGCAGTTTCGTCGAAAACGAATATTGGGCGAAACTCCGATTTTGCGCCAAAAACCGAAACCGAAATTTCGGTCGATCTCTAAGGACAATATCTCAAGCATAATATAAAAAACTAGATTTTTTTTTCTAGATTTTTAGCTTTTCTCCACTTTTAAAGACTGCGTGTTC
Organism: Maratus michaelseni; assembly: GCA_963931845.1. Classification (NCBI taxonomy): domain Eukaryota; kingdom Metazoa; phylum Arthropoda; class Arachnida; order Araneae; family Salticidae; genus Maratus; species Maratus michaelseni. The sequence continues at coordinate 54,499,541 of OZ007595.1, forward strand.
CAGGACTATTTTTTACTAAACAAGAGGTGTTGATTATTTTGAATTTAAACTCATTTCTAATACAAACAAATTTTTAAATTATGAATGTGGAACTAATTACATATTAGCAATTCATTACTTATACTTAAAAAAAAAATAAACTAAGCTGTTACATAAAAATGTAAGATATATGCAATTAGTCTGCCGCCCTGCATATTTTAAATATCTGAAAATTCTCTTAAATCCAAGAATTTTAAAATTGTTATTGGGGTACAATGGTATTATAGTGTGTTTCCACCAATGGATGAATTAGGAACAAGTTTGCAATGCACAAGTCCGTTGAAAGTTTGGGGGTTTGCGCACGAATGGCGCAGGGAGCTCCTAACATATAAAAAACTGCGATAATATATAGGCCTACAGGCGTTTTATTAAAACAAAATCAAATTGGTATAACTTAAATGCATTAAAACTTACTAAATAAACCTAATGTATAAACTTGTATAACACATTTAAACAATCTTCAAACAAAAATCAATGAAAGAGAAAGTAAATAAGGATCCTAAATTCTATTAAAACAGTCAAAACATCTTAAACAAGAACGGAAAATCATGCGCAAGCATAGATTATGTAACACTTTCCAACACTTCGAAAACAATTTTGCAAATCTTTACTGTAATGTGAAAGATGATATCTAAGTAAACAATTTGGAAAACACATAACATATTTAAAAATCCAATTTCAGGAATTACCAAAAATATTCGGAAAAATAACCGAACTCTTTTGTGTTTCCCTGTATATGATCTACAGATTTGTATATATACTAAATAGAATGCTAAATTTTAATTCAGTTGGGAAACGCTTAGCAGAGTTTAAAATTCCCCGTCTGGAATTCCCGACAATAAACGGAAATGTGCGCAAGAACTTTTGTGTTGCCCTGTATACGATCTATACAATTTATACACACCAAGTAATGGTTAAAAAGTGAGTTAAATTTAAAAACGCATTCAGCAACTGAAAAAGCACTTCCTGTGATTATTATTAACAAGTAGTACTTTAACCAGATTCTTCTGCACTGAAATAAATGAAATACTCAAAAATGAGTAAGTCCATGTACTCATATCGAAATGAGTATTTTTGGATAAAAAATGAACATATGTATTCTCAAAAATGAGTCAGTTCATGTACTCATTTCGAAATGAGTATTTTTGGATCAAAAATGAACATATGATAAAACCCAACATACTTGTATATTTCAGAATGTGTAATGACGAAATTTCGGAGCCTAAAAAGCTATTATTTGAAGGAAAAACGAAGAATGAGAGAAATGAAAAGTGGATCTGGTTGTTCGGGATTTTCATCAAAGTGGATCCACTACTACACATTTACTACACTTTTTTTTCGCACATTTTACACATATACTTTTTTTTTTCTTGACAGTACTTCAAAATTATGATTTTTTTCCACTAATTTTTTAAAAATTTATTTTAACTTTTTTAACGTGGGGCAATATTGTGTTATTTAAAAGTTTCATAACATAATATCTTTGCAAATTATAACTATGCAAATTAGTATTAAACTAAACTGATTTGGCATACAAATTTATGAATTACGCTAAAATTTATTATTTTATAAATTATAATTTTACAAAATTTATAATTTTGTCCTTAAATTTATAAAATTAGTTAATATTTTTTCTTTATTTTTATAAAAATAAAAAATATATATATAACGTTTAATAAAATTATAACGTTTTTAATTTATTTCGTTAGCTTATATTTTTATAAATTAAACTAATTTAATTTAAATTAAATCAATAAGTCGAGATTTAAACTTACCTATCCCGAAGTCATTAATTTCAAATTTGTCTCTAAAAATCTTTTTTTTTTTTAACTACCGTATATACTCGTGTATAAGTCGAAGACTTTTTGACAAAATTTCGGAGTTGAAAGTGAGGAGTCGACTTATACACGAGTTAGTAAAAACAAAAATAAATAAAGAATATTTTACACTCCGAAAGAAGTGTGAAATAGCGGAGTGAAATACCGGAGTTACCTGATCTAGGTTGGAAAGATAGATAAAAGCAGACAGTGGTCATTTCCTTGTAATTGACAAAAAAAAAAAAAAAAAAAAAAAAAAAAAACTACACACTAATGTCCGTGTAAATGTTCTGCATGCATTTTCTCTTGTGATAGAAATCCCTTCAATACAGGGACATTCCTTTCAATATTTTAATCCCCTTTTTAAAAAGAGTTCAACTTGAGAATGTTTCTAGATTTCTCTCCTAAAAGCCCTACAACACAAAGAAATACTATATTTTAGCAGTCTAAGAAGTTGTTTACCCTTGTAAATAAGGCTTGAATAGATTTTTCAAACAATTTTTTTCTTTTTAAATATCATTAAATTGATGTGAATAGGCTTCAAAATAGTTTAAGCTTCTTCAGTTTTACATAATTATATAGTTTTAAAACGTTGATTTTTTTTTTTTTAAGTCTGATTAGAAACGTTAAAAATAAAATGTTTACTAATTTATTGAAAATTTATTATTATTATTATTATTTTATCCTTGATTACAAATCATTTTTCAACATACTAGCAGAAATGAAAATTCAGCAGAAACTAGCAGAAAATTCAATTTTTTTCAATATTTTGCGTAAGTATTGGGGGGTCGACCTATACACGAGTCGACTTATACACGAGTATTATTTAGTTTAACAGAACTGTACACAAAAGCTCTCAGCATAGCTGAAATATAATAATTTAATTTATTATAAAAAAAATATTTACATATTTTTTTTAAATAAGACATTAAAAATATATATCTTAATAGCATGTAATAAACACGTCTGATTAAGATAACTGTTGTTTTTATTGGAATTGATAAATAGATAATCAGGCAAATAATTTAAAAAAAGCAGGGCTGCGGAGTCGGTGGGAAAAATGACCGACTCCGACTCCGACTCCGACTCGGACTCCTGAAATTTTAAAGGAACCGACTCCGACTCCGACTCGGACTCCGACTCCGGGATGGTTAAAGTACCAGTTTTACCTGTTGATCCCTATTATTCAGATTGCTTCATTGCTGTCATTTGTTTTGAAACAGTAATAGTCGCTTTATTAAATGTCATTAAATAAAGGAAATATTACTATTAAAAAAAGTGGTAGCAATCAAGCAATCTGAATTTTAAAAAAAGCTCCAACTAGCAACACTGCAACCTACTGTTATATTCCTGTTTGACCTTGAAGCATATAATGTACATATCAACCGATAATTTTTTTTTCACGTTTCATTTTTTGGATGAATTATGGGTGTAAGCTGTGATAGGTAGTCAAGACTGGGACTCATTTACTGCAGCGGCAAACTTCCGACAGTATTTTAGTATAAAAAGTTTCACCTTTTTTTAATGCAGATTTTTTTTTTTTTAAATAAAGCAAAAATATTGTTATAAAATGCCTGTGGAACTTTGCCCCTACATTAATTGGCTCTGGTCAAGACTGAAAATATTTTGACCCCCCCCCCTCCTCCTCCCAGATACTCTATGCACATGCACTCACACAAAAACACAATATGCATTACATTTTATATGTGGTAAAATTTCATTATGTCAAAACTCTGCAAAAACTGCATGTAAAATATTTATATGCATGTAAATTGCAATCAAAAAGTTAAACTTGAAGCTATTAGATAGAAACAACAGTTGAAATCTAATAAATCTCAATCAAAGCTGGTAGACGGGAGGTGCTGGGTTCAAACCCTTGTCGCACTCGTCGACCTAACCATTCGGAGTTTTCCGTGGTTTTCTTCGAACCTTGCCGTAAATACGGGTTAGGATCTCTTAAAAAGACCCCCACGGAGGGCAATCCACCTAGGGCCTATATATCCCTCGTGTTGATAGTTGGCCGTCATAAATCAATCCAACCCTAATAAATCTCAAAAATTTACTTTGAACAACACACACAAAGTAGATCAGATGAATCCAAACAACATATAATATGTTGGTATCTCATTTTAAGACGATAACCAAAATATTTTATGCCAAATCAAACATATATTATACCAAAATACGGATGAAAGGATGTTTAATTTTGGTTTTATATCCATTCCTGCAGACCCAAAAAATAGGATACAAAAATTTTACAATTTAGGCATCATTTGGTGTCTCCAAAACCCGAAAAATTCTGAGAGAATGCAAGAAAAATGAAGATAAAAATTTTATATTTTCTGCATTAATTTTATAATTTTGACTTTATTTCGGGTCTGCAAGACTTGAATATCAAAAGGAGAAAGATAACAGAAATTTCACTATTTCATCATTGTTTTAAGTACTGCAGACTCAGGAAAAAAAAATTACAATTTCACTTTTTTTTTCTTTGGATGGGGGGGGGGGGGAGGGTCCTATGCACACGAAAAAAAGGGGAGAAAATTTACAATTTCAGCATTACTCCTGGTCCCATAGACCTGAAAAATCTGAGGAAAACAAGAAAAAAAAGGGAAATTTTTCAATTTTCTCATTACCTCGGGTTTCTCAAGCCCCAAAAAAATCTAGAGAAAGGACTATATACTAAATACTAGCAGGCTTTGCCCGCTACGCTGGTCGGTTCTCCAAACGAAATATACCCATGAATTTGGTCATCTTGTGTTTTAAAGCAATATGCACCTTTACTTTGATTGTCCTTTCGCAATGCTGTAAAACGAAATAAACGTCATTGCTCTGTTATATTTTCTATTTTTTGCACAAAATTTGGCTATTAAAGACCAACTTCTTTATTTAATCATTTACAGTATGATTTGCTGAAGAACTATGTAACAATATGCAATATACTAAAATTACCCCTAGAAATTTATTAATGCAAGTTCAATCGAAATCCATTCTGCAGTATTTTTTATAAAGGCTAATGTTTCACGGCTTCAACTGATTATAGAAATTTCACCCTAGTTCTATAATTAGACAACGTAGAACTATTAATAACGATAATCATTACAAAAATATGCATTATCTCATTAACAATAGGACTTAGAAGAATGAACTTTATACCATTCTATTCAGCATACAAAAATACATTAAAATATATTGTAATTGTCACTTAACTATAATACTCGATTTTTAAGGAATTTTTTTTAAAAGTTTGTTCATTTTTTTTTATCTCCTTTAGGGTTGGAGTTTTTGAAAATCCCGTCTTAGTGCGCCTCCACATACTAAGAAGTATTTTCCCCCCAAGTTTCGTGTTTGTAGGTTCAGTAGTTTGGGCTCCGCGTTGATCATCTACCCAGTCAGGATTTTCATTTATATATATAGATAACAGTTTGCGGGAACAGATTTCGCCGCATTATCTTATAACAATGAAAAGAAGTCCGTCGCGTTTTATCGACAATTTGAATTTCTTCCATTGCTATAATAACGCGCGTATGTACAGAAATTATCATTTGTAATATTAGAATTTTGAGGTTTTGACGCCAAGAACGTCGCCAAATTTATAAAATATGCCATATCTCACTAACTATAGGACTTAGAAGAATGTACTTTGTACCATTCGATTCAGCATAAAAAAATACATTAAAATTAGTTATAATTTTTTTACTTAATTGTAATACTCGATTTTTAAGGAATTTTTTTAAAGTTTGTTCATTTTTTTACCCCCCACCCCACTTCTTAGGGGTGGAGTTTTTGAAAATCCCGTCTTAGTGCACCTCTACATACTAAGAAGTATTTTTCCTCCAAGTTTCGTGTTTGTAGGTTCAGTAGTTTGGGCTGCGCGTTGATCATCTTCCCAGTCAGGACTTTCATTTATATATATAGATAATGCACTACACCAAAACTATCTCTGAAAAATTAACAATGCAAGTTTCATCGAAATCCATTTAGCAGAATCTTTTAAAAAGGATAATGCTTCATAATCGGGTTCAATTGATTATAGAAATTCCCCCTAATTCTATAACTAAGCAACGTAGAATGATATGTTATGCACTAAAACCTTGCTTCAAAATTTAGCTAACTAACAGTGCAAGTCCCAACAAAATTCCAGTTATAAGTGGCCGGATCGAAATTCCCCTTTGCATTATATATATACAGTAGATAGGTGAATGTATCTTTCATAATCATCTTGTCCTGATGATAGAAGTGGAATTTTCTTCTTGACCTTCTCGAATTTTCAAAAAGAAACTCTGCACACCCTCCGTAGCTGTAACATATACTCTCTAGTATACACCCTCTGTCTATAGCGTATATGCACAGTTTTTTTACTACACCACTGACAACTTTCTCCCATAGCTCCATAACTAAACAATGTAGAAAATCAATCCCTGAAATACTATCTAACTAACTGTGAAAATTCCATCAAAATCCGTTCAGTAGAACTTTAAAAAAGGTAATCTTTCATAATCTGGTGCACCTAATTTTATCTAAAACTTCCCCCCGTAGCTCTATAAATAAGCAATGTATAACAATGTGCTTTCTTTTTAAACCTTTCTAAAACAAATTACCTAACTAATAGTGAAATCCTATAAAAATCTGTTCGGTAGAACCTGAGTTTTAATCAATCTGATTGAAATACGAATTTGCGTTTTATAAATATTGTAGATGATGATGACATGATTTCTGTAATCGGATTCGTTGTCAAGCTTTTGCTTCAGAAAAGAAACGCAGAGGAAAACTTGTCTACAGATAATTGCCAACCATCTCCACAAAATTGCGTAACTAACTGTGTAAATCCCACCAAAGTCCGTCCAGCAGTTTTAAAATTATAAACAGTCGGAATGAAATACGAATTTGCATTTTATATATATAGTAGATATATCTTTTATAATTGCACTCATCTTTCCCAATCACTTTTCCATTAGCTCTATCACTAAGCAACATAGAATGATATATAATAGGGTCATTAGCCATACTTGAAAAGTCACTTCCATCAAAATTTGTTCAGTAGCATTTTTTTTGTAAAGGTAATTTTTAATAATCGGGTTCACTTAATTTTAGAGCTTTCCTCTGTATCTCTATAACAGAGTAACGTAGAATAGCTATACTCTATAAAACCTTTCAAAAAACATTACTTAACTAACAGTGTAAAACCTAACAAAATATCATGAATAAACGGATTAAAATATGAATATGAGGTTTAGAGTCATAGTAGATGATAATATGATTTTCTGTAATAAGATTCATCATGAAGGTTTCGCTTCAAACGTAAACGATGCTTTTGCTCATTGGATACTTCTCTATTATCCCGTCGACCACTTTTCATAACAAAAAACTATCGCCAAATTGTAAGATTAAACACTAACAATGCCGTCCCATTTACTTGATGTCAGAAGAATTATACGTGTTTGTTACGTCATCAAGTGGTTTTTAATTCGACATTTGCGTGTATTTTTCATTATGTTTTACTGATTTATTAGTTATTTCATTAATTAAAATAACAATTGTATCCTTACAGTCTTATATTTTATTTATTTATTTTGACATTCCAATGGCAACGTTCTCCCGTTTATTTGGCGTTACAGTTTGGCGATAGTTTTTTGTTATGAAAAGTGGTTAACGGGATAACAGAGAAGTACCCAACATGGTAGCTAAAACTCCAATTGGCGAGGTATCTGATTGCGGAAAAATTAGCCCGAAATCGTATGAATAACTAACAACCCAAAGAAAAGGGGAAACATGGATGAAGACTGAAAACAAATAAAGAAGCAATATACTTGTATAATACTAAACAGACCTTCGAAACTTTATTTTAGCAATCACGTTTTATTTTAAATCGTGGATTTTGTAGAATTAATAATTATACACAATTACATAAATATCCGTAAGAATAATATTCCATTCCCAATTGAACAGTTAATGTTTCTATCTGTAAAAATAAACAAAATAATTAAATAACAAAAATATTTAATTTGAATTTCTTCCATTGCTATAGTAACGGATGTATTTTTAGAAATTCTCACTTGTATTGTTAGAATTGTTAGATTATGACGTCAAAGATTTCGCCAAATTAGAAAAATGTGCAATATCTCACGAACTATTTGACTTATGAGTATTTAATTGATACCATTCGATTCAGCATACAAAAATACATTAAAATATGTTATCATTTGTCACGTAACTGCAATACCCGATTTTTAAGGAATTTTTTAAAAGTTTGTTCCTCTTTTTACCCCCCTTAGGGGTGGAGTTTTTGAAAATCCCTTCTTAGTGCGTCTCTACACACTAAGAAGTATTTTTCCTGCAAGTTTCGTCTTTGTAGGTTCAGTAGTTTTGGCTGTGCGTTGATCATCTAGCCAGAAAGGACTTTCTTTTATATATATAGATAAACTAGAGATTTCAATTCAAAACAGTTTTCAAATATGCTGTACACTGGACAGTATATTAGGCCTGTTTAATCTGAGTTTCCTTGTATATAAAGTCCAAATATAAAAATAATAATTGAGTATATAAATTTAAAATTACATAAAATTGGTTTAATTTCATTTCCAACTGTCTAAAAAACAAGCTGGAGTCGGAGTCGGAGTCGGCCTGTTTTTTCGTGACTCCGACTCTGACTCTTTTGCCCCAAAATAGGCCCGACTCCGACTCCACGACTCCGACTCCGACTCCGCAGCCCTGAAAAAAAGTATATGTTCGAATAAAGAAAATGTTGGTACTGTTGCAAAAAGAAGCAATCAGTATTCTTAATACAATGTTTTATGCATATAATACATAATAAATTGAAATTTATCTGTTATAAGACACCAAGTAATACAGCAAAATATTGAAAATTATGAAAAGAAAATATTAAAAACATTGGAACTGAAAAAATCCATCTACAGATGAAACCTCAAGTTTTTGCATCATAAAATAACTAACAACATTTGAGAAGGAGGCGTGACCACTCATGGGGCGTTGCTCTAAGTCGTCAGGTTAGTATACGGGAGATCACGGGTTCGATTCCGCTCATGGCAAGGGTTGGTTAATCACTATAAACTCATGCAGGAATGAAAAAATTGAGCAGAAATGTATGTATCCCTTATAAGGTTGTCCTCGCGAAGTAACTTTTTTTTTATCCTATAAATTTTATTTTAACGACATAAAAATTTCTAAAAAATACGGAAGATATCTGTTATAAAACGGAAATTTATAAACGGAAATTTCAGAAATCACGGAAAATGTCCTGGAATTTACGGAATTTTTTTTCCGTTAAAATACGGAAATAGTACTGGCGTCTCGATTGCCAGTACAATTTCCGTTTTTTTTCAGGAATTTTTTTTTACAGTGGGGATCAAAAATGAGTACATAACACTTCATAATTGAATACATCCATGGGATCAAAAATGAGTACGTGTGTTTCTCAATTTTGAGTACATTTGGATCGGAGCTATTTTGAGTATGTGACGTATTCAAAATTGAGTACTTTTTACTCAATTTTGAACACCCATTTTTTCAGTGTGTGTGTCCCTGTAAATGAACAATGAATGCTATACACACAATATTCTAGCAAGCCTTTTGTAATCCACCTTAGTAATATATATCAATCTCAATATGTTTGAAATAGTGGAACATTATTAAAATAAGCCGCAAACGATTTTTCTTCCTAGACATTAATGTAAGGGAATTTGTTGAGTGTCCCTGTAAAGGAACTATAAGTGCTATGCACACCACAACCTATAGTAAGCCTCTTGTAGTGCACTTCAGTGATATATATCAATTTCAACATGTTTGAAATTGTGTAACATCATTAAAATAAACCGCAAATGATTTTTCCCCATAGACAGACATATAACGAAATTCTTTTGAATGTCCCTGTAAAAAAACTATAAGCGCTACACACTTCATTTTCAATACCGTACATGCCATAGTAAACTTCAATAACATATATCAATTGCATGACAATCCGAATATATTTACACGAGTTAGAGCACGGTCAGACAGACGAACAAACTGCATTCATAAACACTTTTCAACTATGTTGGAAAGTGTTAAAAAGGGAAAACTTTTTTTGACCCAGTCGGGGAGCCAAAACTGAACCTTATCTACCGACTTCCTTTTTCCTACGTAAAAGAAAAATTCTGAATAATTCGCCTTAATAAAGAAAAAAATTAAATTAAATTAAATAAACGCAACTGATATATATATTTTTATTGTTCTTGTTTTAAGATCGAAAAGTGTCTATTTTAAATTTTCTGAAAAAATCTAAGAAGCTATGATCAATAGTTTTTCTATAGTTTAAATACAGGCTGTTTTTTTTTAAACTGACGCTATTCAGAGCCGCCTGTAGCTCGTTCTAATAACTGGATTGATACAAAATTTTGTGAACGGACTAAGAAAGCCATGAGAAAAAAGATTCCAAGAAAAAAAAAATTAGTTCCAATCACCACCGATAGGGGAAAATGTGGCGTTGTGGTAATTTATGCAACTGATAATTAGCATAAAATACGGGCAATAAATGAAAATGCAAATTTTTACTTACGCAAGCGACAGTAGCGCCAATAGTTTAAGTTATAAGTGCATGCGAAAAACACCAAGAAACAATTTCAGCTCAAATTGAAAATGAATCTCACGTTACCGCAGCGCGCGTTATTTGTGAAGTTCTATTATTGTAACCAGTGCAATGCACCAGCCGCTCTTCGTTTACTTAGAACACGCCATAAACTGCGCAAAGGACCTTTATCCGTTAATGAATTGAAAGCAATGATTCTGAAATTCGAAGAAACAGGCTCGCTAGCAGTTCGGTCAGGCAGAGGACGTAAACCGGTGGCAGAAAAAGTGGTAATGGATATTTCAACTGCAATCAACGAAAGGGAAAGTGTAAATGATGAATAAAACATGGCATTTTATCAAAATTATTAATTTTGTCTGTTTCTGATGTTTTTTCAATGTACAGCGCCACATTTCCCCCTATCGGCGGTGATTGAAACTAATTTTTTTTTTTTTTTTTTTTTTTTGTTGGAATTTTTTTTTCCCATGGTTTTCTTAGTCCTCTCACAAAATTTTGTATCAATCCAGTTATTAGAACGAGCTACAGGCGGCTTTGAATAGCGCCAGTTTAAAAAAAAACACCCTGTATTTCTTGAGGGCTGGTTCACTCGTAAACAGTCTTCGCCAATCAATGAATCTTGTGCTGTTCCACCTGAATACACGATTTTGCTTTAATGGAGATTGTTCAAATATCTTTAAGTTTTAACTGGTTTATTTTAGTAACTGTACACATGTTTGAAAACTCTCCGGTCAACGTATGTAATTGCACTGAGGAGGGGCTAAGTTATAGCCCGAAACGTTTGCATGTATTAATTTAATGTTTTTAGTGTATTTTTGTAATGTTCATGTCTGATTAAATGTGATAATTTAATTAAAATTTATTCATCAGACGTTAAAAATGTTTAACTATTTTAATATTATTTTTCATCTGAAAATATTTAGGATTTCTTTGAAAACTCGGGTAACACGAGTTCGACTCAAAATAATGAAATCTCAACTTGAACCCGAAACAATTAACCCTTTAATAACGGGCCAGGATTGACTACTAATTTTGCATTCAACCGTTCTACAATTTCCAAAAAAATTCCTTGCGACAGATTTCTCTTGAAAATAAACTAATATAAGTGTATGACCATATTTCAAAAAGTCGTACTAATAGAATAAAACATAATCCACTGGGACATATATGTCCCAACCGTAGTTAAATGTTCCAAGTCAATCTGACCCGCAACGAAAATAAGCCGCGTCAACCTGGCTCGATCCGTACTGCAGATTGGGTCGTGTTGTCCCACCCTCCCACCCAATGCAGGAGCAAGGGACCTGAGACCAAGGGTTTTGCAGATTTCTAAATTGTATGGAATTTAGATCATAGTCTGAAGAGGAAGGCAGAAAATGATTGCGGAAAATTTTTACTGACAGAAAATCATTAATGAAAATGTTCTTATACCTATGGTTTACAACATTTGCAAATTTCGTAACTTCTTGATGGTGTTCGTGTGCTGATTATCTCGTGACCGATTTAATTCCACGACTTTTTTCGTTTCATTTATTTTTTTTTTGTGATAATTTTCCAAAATTCGCTATTTTCTGTGAGTTATTGACGGAATTGATTTTTTCGACCATTTGTCGCGACATTTCTTTCAACCGATCGACGAAATTCGCTATTTGTTTTAGCCATCTTTTGACGAAATTCGCGAGTCTTTTCTACGATCGTTTGTTGAAATTCGGGAGTCTTTTTCCGCAGTCGACTGACAAAAATTGTTAATTTTTTGCGCAATCTTTGACGAATTTTTTTCCACCATTTGTCAAAATTCACGACATTTTTTTTGGCAACTGATCGACGAAATTCGCTATTTGTTTTCGCAATGTTTTGACGCAATTCGCGACTCTTTTAGGCGATCGTTTGTTGAAATTCGGAAGTCATTTTCCAAAACCGACTGACAAAAGTAGATATTTTTTTGCGCGATTGTTTGACTAAATTCGTGATTTTGTTGTTGTTGTTGTTGTCGTTCAATCTTTTTAGGATATTTCGCGATATTTTTCAGCAATAGTTATACTAAATTCGCGATTTTTTTCCGCGACCGATTGACGAAAATCTCTGTTTCAGTGATCTTTGGGCGAAATTCGCAATCAATATTTTTCCACGGTCGTTTGAAAAAGTTAACGATTTTTTCCGCGACCAATTTTGCCAAATTAACTATTTTTCTTATTTCAATTCGTAAAATTCGCGATGTTTACCGCGGTCGGTTGATGAATCGCTTTTGCGTAAAAAAAAGAAGAAAAATTCGCAGACTACCACTAAAATAAAAAATATATTCGCTGAAGAATCACATGTTTGTGAAAGAAGTTAAGATAAGAAGGCAAAATCTCACACTGCATTTTTTATGGTGGAGGCCTATTTCTATTTTGTGCATGATTTGGGCAATCCTGTACAATATTTCAACCCGTGTCTCTAAAAAAAAAAAAAAACTTTGTCCCCCTCCTCCCCCAAAAACTCATGAAATGGCGCCCCTGCAGTAAAACCTGCAAAAAAGAAGTAGAAAAGGATTAAAAAAGCTCCATTTTAGACAGGTCTCCAGAGCAAGTATAATTGTATGGCGTTTTTTCGTCGAAACTAGATTTTTTTTTGCTCGTTTGAGAAAGAATTATGTTATAGACAGGCTTCGCTCAGATACGTTTCACTGTAATACATCTACGCTCTTCAGAAGTACTTTATAGAAAGGAGGTTTTAACAGTCTTAAAGAATACCTGAGAAAAAACGGTACCTGTCTATAATTAAAAACTTTCATAATATTTTAAAATTCTACTTGCTAAGACAAAAACCTGTCTAAAACGGAATTTTTCAGAGGTCACTTGAGATTCCGTATTAGAAGTATTGCTGTCTCTGTATATATGATTTAGTAAACGTTTCTCGTTCGGTGAGATTGCGGGGGGGGGGGTGAACCTCACCCCCCCCCCCCCCGAACTCCACCCTTGGCTATGCCACTACCTTAAAAAAAACTTTGCCCCCCCCCCCAAGAAAGTTCTGAAATGGCGCCCCTGTAGCCATCGCCCACAGGCACACACACACACAGAGCGAAACTTTCTTTTATTAGTATAGATATACATTTAAAATGAAATCGCATGTGTGAAAATCAAAGGAACAGATAGTATAAAAACCAAAGGAAAAGACACTACAAAAAATGAAACACAACAAAATGAAAATGTATGAAAATGTGATTAAATTGTACATTAGAATATTAGGTAGATTTCGTAAGAAATACTACCTATTACATTCTCCCCTAGGTTGTAATTTCTGAAAAATTTTTGCAGATCTACACCGATCAGATTCCTAGAACCCAAAACCACCCCCATTTCAAAACTTTATCTATCTATCTATCTATCTATGTCACTTTTTTATGGACACGATAACTCCCATAATTCTGCACAAATCTCTTTGCACAATCTGATACATAAATCAAGCGGCATAAAATCTCGGTCAAGTTCGTTAATGGGCAAAATCGAACCAAGGGCGGGGCTTTTTGTGAAAACAGAAAAAACTCCATAACGTCTTAATTTTTTAACACATCGAATTCGTTTAAAGTTATTATTACTTCTAGGAAAAGGGACAAAAATTTATGTATGACAGACTTTTGATTTCATTAAAAATGCCCCCAAGGTGGTGGTGGTATTGGGGGGGGGGGGGGGGGGGAATAGGTGTTTCAGAAGAAAAAAAAATCATAACTTCGTCAATTCTCAAGATATCAAATCCGTTTAAATTTATTGTAAATCTCCTTAAAATTATCTACAACTTTTATATTGACAAGTTTTTTATAGGACCAACTCTTACGGAAAGAAAATTAAAAACAAAAAAATCCGTGTTGGCTCCGCCTACATGCAGAGGTGAAAACAGAAACAACCCCATAACTTCTTAATTTTTATACATATCAAATCTGTTGAAAATTATTATTACTTCTAGCAAAAGGGCCAAAAATTTATGTCTGACAGATTTTTGATTTCATTAGAAATGCCACCAAGGGGGGGGGGGGGGTATAGGAGTTTCAGAAGAAAAAATTCATAACTTCGTCAATTCCCAAGATATCAAATCCGCTTAAAATTATTATATATTCTCAATATTATCTACAAGTTTTTTATAGGACCAACTCTTACGGTAAAAAAAAAAAAAAAAAATTCCTGCTGGCTCCTCCTACAGGCAGAGGTATATTTCGAAATGGGTAGTCCCAACTGCTACATCGTGGCAAATAGGTCTTTCTTCTGCAATTCCCAATAAACAGGTGCCCCATGGTCTGCGTCTTCGAAATCTACCTGTGCCTGTTGACCGAGTCGTCAGGGATTTTTTCTAACATTTTTTATTTATTAATAATTAGAACACAATCTATCAGCAAATAGAAATAGAAAACTTTTAAATCATATAAATATTGAATAAAGTCTTTTTCATTCAAATTTTTTATTATCGATAAAAATATTGTTTTGAATGACATCGGTTCAAATCCAGTGATACATTCATACCAAAATTGATTTTCTCTCTCTCCCTCTTATTACATAACAACAACAAAAAATCAATAATAATAAAATAATAATTTCACAAATTTAGGTGTATAATTATTGCATTTGTCTCAATGAGAATGTTTAAGATTAGTAATAAAAGCGTAATTCTAATATGACTAAAAGCTTTTGTGTTACACTTTACCACATTATCAGTTGGATGTTATCCATTAACATTTATTAACTATAATCTTGTAATTCAATTTCACATAATTTTAGTTTATTTCAATAATATTTACTTTTTTTTTCAACTAAATGATAATCTGATACAATCTGTCAAATGCGAATATTATCCATAAAATTTTGATTTGGAAATATCCAGAGATAATGTGTCCAGAGATAAAATGTTTGCAATTTGATTATTTCCCTTGATTTCCCGATTATGCGTGTAAAGATAATATGGTGCAATCTCAAAAACGAAAATGAAACTACATTTTCAGTGTAATCAGTCACAAAAAAAATGAATCTAAAGATTATGCCAATATTAATTATATGTTCCAAAACAAAACTGATGGACAATTTATAATGAAAATCCCGTATTATCTTTTATTGTCATTTGAGACTAATATGAGACAAAATTCTAAAATTTTACAGTTACTTGTGATCTATTGACGCTAGACCTAAATAAAAAATACTGCAATTTGTGTTTTTCTTTCCTTTATATGATTATGAATTTAAAAAAATTATTGCTTGTCATAAAAGTAAAAGTAAAAAAATTAAAACCGTCTCATATTATCTACATTCGGTGGGGCTAATATGATACGTCCAAGGGGCTTAAGTGAGACACCTCTGTTTTTAAGTGCTTGTAAGAGCTAAAGAAGTGAAAAAACTTTCTCAATGTTGACCCAAGTTGTTTGGTTTATAACTAAGATCCCCTTAAGCATATTCCAAAGTTTAAAAGCTAAAAACACTCGTCATTCCTTATTGACCAAATGCCAATTAGAAAATATTTTACTTACGTGTTATAGTATAACAAAAGTTTTGAAACCTGACAGAAAAGTTTTTCTCATTAAAAAAGTAAGGTTATGTAATGTATATTTTGGGGGACATATATTTTTTATTTTTTGAGTATCTTCGTAATATTAATAAAATGACGTATTGCTGATAAAATAATATATATGAAGACCATAACATAATTTAACTTATTCAGCCATTTTACATTTCGCTTTAGACTTCCACTTCTATAATAAATCCATTCAATAAATATTGTGAGAGATTTTTTATATCTCACTCAGAGCGCTGCTAGCTAAGCCTGATAACAAGGTATAGGATATCCTATGTGTTTGGGATTTTATCACATATTATTTCTAAGTTCCCAAAAACGTCGAAACTACAAAGGTTTCGCTCAATCGTTATCAATCTTGGTACTTGAAGGTTTGGAGACAACAAGGAGAATAGGCCATGCAAGAAAAATGTCTATCATCAAGCCGATCCCACCGCTGCCACCAGCTGTAATAGAACCAAGGTGTTGAAATATAAAGGGGTAGCGTTAAACCTTTATGATGGATCAACTCCAGTAAAACGTAGAAACGAATTTTATTATAATTCGATTCTCAAATAAAATAAAATTACAAGTCTTCTTGGTTTACGTAAAGTTACACAACAAATATATTTAGAATTCTTTCAGCTTACCATTCTTCTGCAGTCAAAGAAAGTGTCCAGCGTTAACAATAGTCTATATTTTCAATAACCAAACGGCGTCAGCATTTCCCCTACAAAGGTAGATGCGGGAAAAACTGTCAGCTAGCTGTGATAGATCCAAGGAGTTGAAAATATAAAGGGGTAGCGTTAAACCTTTAAGATGGATCAACTCCAGTAAAACGTAGAAACGAATTTTATTCTAATTCGATTCTCAAATAAAATAAAATTACTGTTTACGTAAAGTTACACAAGAAAAATATTTTGAGTTCTTTCAGCTTACGATTCTTCTGCGGTCAAAAAAAGTGTCCAGCGTTAATATTAGTCTATATTTTCAATAACCAAACGGCGTCAGCATTTCCCTTACAAAGATAGATGCGGGAAGAACTGTCACCTTACAATTCTTCTGCAGTAAAAAAATCTGTCCAGCGTTAACAACAATCTATATTTTCAATAACCAAACGACGTCAGCATTTCCCCTACAAAGATAGATGCGGGAAGAATTGTCAGCTTGCCTGACAGTCTATCTTTGTAGGGGAAATGCTATCTTTGTGCATTTATCTTTGTAGGGGAAATGCTGACGCCGTTTGGTTATTGAAAATATAGACTATTGTTAACGCTGGACGCTTTTTTTGACTGCAGAATAATCGTAAGCTGAAAGAACTCTAAATATTTTTGTTGTGTAACTTTACGTAAACCAAGAAGACTTGTAATTTTATTTAATTTGAAAATCGAATTATAATAAAATTCGTTTCTACGTTTTACTGGAGTTGATCCATCATAAAGGTTTAACGATACCCCTTTATATTTTCGACACCTTGGGTCTATCACGGCTGGTGGTAGCGGTGGGATCGGCTTGATGATAAACATTTTTTTCTTGCATGGCCTATTCTCCTTGTTGTCTCCAAACCTTCAAGTAGCAAGATTGATAACGATTGAGCGAAACCTTTGTAGTTGTGCGGCGTTTTTGGGAACTTAGAAGTAATATGAGATAAAATCCGAAACACATAAGAATCTCCTATATCTTGTTATCAGGCCCTAGCAGTGTTCTGGGTGAGATATAAAGAATCTCTCACAATATAATTGCCACTATTTTTTATACTTTATCAATTCATCAACGTGGCACCAACAGAGGACATTGATTTTGAGAATACTGGTGATGCCAATTGCCAGGGGTGTAAAAATTAAGCGCCAATGGGCCGATTGCCACCACTAAATTTTTAGTATTATTCGCCTAATAAGAATACTAATACACTTTAGGCGAATAATACTAATAAAATTTAGAGGTGACAATCGTTCCACTGGCACTTAGTTTTTACACCCCTGCCAATTGCTCTGCGACTAAAATTGAATATAAGTTTTTCAACATTTGGACTATTGGAAACTTCCATTATTGCTGACAACCCACAGTAGAAGCTATGTCTAGCTGTATATTTTCGGCAAAAGAACATGGATCTCTTAAATTTCTATTGGATTTATAGTCTAGAGCAGCATTTCCCAACCTGGGGTACGCGTAGCCCTGAAGGTACGTGGCGGACCAGTAAGGGGTACGTGGCGGACCAGTAAGGGGTACGTGAAAATTATATCGGTAATAGCGTCAAAATACAAAAATAAATGGTTAGAATGAAAAAAAAAGTTGTAGAAAGATTTTACTTGAAGAAACTTATGTAAACTCCAATAGGCTGCTCGCAAAATCAAGGAAAAAGCTTAAACCTTGTAATTGATTCAAATGTTATTATATTTCAAATAAAGTGGAGAGTCAAAATACGTCCATTAGAATTAACTTTTAAATATGCACTACAAACATTTTTTATTTTGCCTAAAAGACGTCAACATAAACATTAAAGATGTTAAAATTTAAAATTTACATGTTTCGATTTGTTCATCAAATCGTCATCAGAATATACACAAACCACAAATACAATGTACATAAAAATCAGAGATTAAATTAATTAAAAACCAGAGAGTCTGAACTGAACAGTCACTATGTGAAAGAAGGTACAATGCCCTCTATACTATTAATTTTAACACCGCTCTTAGATCCATCTACAGACCGCATCCCACTATTATTCAACCACTCAACCCAAAACTTCGGAATAGTAAATGACAACGTATCATTACATGCTTTCGAGCTACTTAAATAAATTTCAATAGATTCCCTCACAAAAAGTTGAAAATAAAAACTGGAACTATAAATCAATTTAGCTTCATTAAATAGGATGTTGATGCTCTCTCTATTATTTAATCTTGATAAGACAGTATTCCCTCTCCCATACTTAATATCTGCAATATGCTCCTTACATCTAACATTGAATTTCCTCTGTGTCATACCAATGTAATAATTCCTAACGGTTTGTTCCATTCTAGTCAAATTCCTTACCAGTGGAAAGCAATTAAGACAGTGAAATACAGGGGGTTGTGTAGGACTCTCATACTGTCATCTTCCAGGTCTGAAATGGACAAATACGAGCCCCACCCTCACAGGTTTATTGCTATGGAAGGGGTTTAGAAAGAGGGGTTTAGAAAGTACGCGAAAGAAGCCTGCGGTGAGAGCTGTCCGTGAACTTGGAGTAAAATTTATCGTTTTATTGCTTTTCTGAGCAAGGTAGTATTATTTGATGTTTCATGTCCACTGACCAATAAAATGGTATTAAGGCAAAAACAACTAGAAAATTCTGTGAAAAGTATCTTCCCAGGGATTTTCTTTCTTTCTTTCTTATTTTCTTTGTAGGATTATTACAAGATCTGATTTTTGCCACAGTTCAGCTTTGTGTCAGTCACAATGGTAGTGCGCTTTATAAATTCGCTAAAAAATAACAAATTTGCGATATACAACGATTATTTATTACTAAAAAATAATCAAGTATGTGCCTATGAAAGATGGTTAAATGTCTATGCATAGTTTCTGATTCTATAAAATTTTTTTACAGATATGTTAATGTGACCCCCCCCCACACACACACTTTCGAAAATTTAAATTTCAAAGTTACCAGGAATTAGTTCTCAATTAGCTCTAATTTGCTCTCTAATATTAAAATTTGCTCTGGTTATGTACCGCGATATTCCAATTAGAATGTTGTGGGGGGGGGGTGGAGGACTAAGTTAACGCTAGCCCCCCCCCCCCCCACTTCCGAATATCGAAATTTCAAATATGCCAAAATTTAGCTCTCAATTAGCTCTAATTTGCTCTCGAATATTAGAATTTGCTCTGCTTCTGGTATAGAGATATTTCAGTTACAAGAAGGGGCCGAGCGTTAAGGGGGCCAAGGGGAGCCCCCCCCCTCCACTTTCGAATATTGCAATGAACAAAATCACCGTTTTTATAAAATTAACTTTAAAAATCAAATTTCCATTTGATCATTTAAAAAGAGTTCATATTCATTTTCACACAGCTTGTCTACGAAAACGAATTTTTGCATGGGTTTTTTTTTAGTTTCGTAAGTACTTTTAGCATTCCTAGCAAATACAATCATGATAGAAATCTAGGCATTCGTGCATTCAACCTCTTTTTTTGGAGCCCAAACCCAGTGACTCTAAATGCGAACCCGAGTCCGACAGTACGCAGCAGAAAATCATTAATAAGATTTTAAAATTGTTTAAAGATTTATTTTGTTATTTAAATATATCTCGTTACATAGAAATATATATTAATCCTAAATACGCTTTCACGTTTCGTGATTTTTCATGTCCCTGAAAATCGGTTTAAAATAACAAATTTGTTATTTATACCCAACCATTGGCAGAAATCAAAATTCTTGTATTATTTTTTTTAATATAATTGTACAACTATGGCAAAAAGACGTGAATTATGTTTCTCAATTATTTTGGAAAAGGGCTTCAAACAGAAAGAAACGATAGACAAAGGATATCCCACGTCTTTTTTATGTTATTAACACTGACCATGCACAGGCTTCAAAATCAGGTAGAATATTTCTCCTTTTGTCTCATCAATAACAACTCAATTCCATTTCAAACAAATTTTTAAATTTATTTAAAACAGTTTAAGAAACTTAGAGTACATTCTTGTTTCTCAAATAGCAAGTTTTTTTTTTCGCTCTTATCAATTTGTGATAAAATAAATTAAATTTTTTTATCTTGAATCCGCCCGAGCCTGTGGACTGGCATAAAATTTACAGACCTAACTAGTTTCGCGCTCAAACTCTGATTCGAACTGATCCCTTTTCATATCTAATGCATGGTTAATAAAAGAAAAAAAAAATTACGCACAAATTTTCAACGTTTTGTAAAATGGTAAATCAATCATTTATTCATGCACGTGTGTGTATGTTTGAAGATTTTGCTATTGATAAACTTTAGTTTAAAAATAAAATTATTAGCATTATTGCCACTTCCAATTCAGAATTAAAATAATCATAAATCAATTTGATTCATAATTGAAGAGGGTTTTAATGAAGAAGAGAACTAAAAAGTTAGTCATGATATTTAGAAATGTTTTACATACATATCATTACTTTTAGAATATTTAATCATTAAATGTATATATTTTTTGATACAATAAAAAAATTGTAGTTAGTGAGAGTATTACAGAATGCTTTTTTTTCAACATAAAATGTTTTATACTGAGTGTTATAAAAATGTGACGTCATAACAAAATATGGTTACGGTTTGAAAATAAAATTATTTTTTAATAATTACGAGAATTATTGTTTTTTTACCTTCTATTTATTCTGTTAACCGATAATGGCATAAACGTTTATAAAATGTTTTTTTGTTCCCTTAAAAATATTTTTGTTAAGCCATTTCAACTTGTAAAATGGCCAACTGCAATTAACTTGATTTCAGTAAATGATATGTTCGTTAAACTTTGGTAAAATTTAATTTTTGTCACTACTTTAAATTTTGTAAACGTAAAAGTTATTTTTCCAAAAATTAGAAAAAAAAAGGAATTAAGAAAATGTTAAATAAAATAAATGTATTTATTTTGAATTTTTTTTTACATTGACAATATTTGATAAATAATGTACCTAACTTCCATATTTCCGCAAAACATTCTGTTCTGAATTGAAATGTTTGTTATTTGAAGCCCTTGCTAATGACATAAATATATGTAAAGATTAATAATCAAAGACAAAGCTATTTCAAAATATTAAATTCCTAGGCATAAATTTTCCCTTTTAATAATAGTAAATAGAAATAATAAGCAGTTATGAAATTTTAAAAACACCTTCTTAAGAATAAAGGAAAAAAGCAAAAATTCGCAAAAATGATAATATTAACTTAGTAAAATCTTAAATTTAAAGAAATTATAATTTTAGATTTATGCTAAGTTTATGAATTTTTAAAAAAAGTTAATCACAAACACATATGAATTTATCAATTGACTGAATGCTAAAAACTTATTTTATGTATATCAAAGTTGGATTTTTGAATAGATTTTAGGCATGCGACAGTCCAAAATGCATCGTCATGAGACAAAATCGTTTATGACTCAATATTTAATCCATGCATTTATCAAAAAATGAAAAATGCTATTCGATTTCAAATGTTTTCAGTAATATTTATATTTAAAACGGACTAATGTGCATGTATGTGTCAGAAAATTTTGTGTTGTTGAGCAAAATCTTCAAACATCTACACATATGTATGAATAAATGATCAATTTACCATTTTACAGAACGTTGAAAATTTGTTACTTTTTTTTTCCCTTTTATAAAGCATGCATTAGATATGAAGCGGGATCAGTTGGAATCCGAGTTTGGGCACGAAACGGGTTAGGTCTATAAATTTTATGCCAGTTTTCGGGATTGGGTGAGTTCAAGATAAAATATTTTATTTTATTTTATCACAAATTGAAATGAGTGACAAAAAAACTTGCTATTAGAGAGACAAGAATGTACTCTAAGTTTCTTAAGGTGTTTTAAATTCATTTAAAAATTTGTTTGAAATGGAATTGAGTTGTTATTGATGGGACAAAAGGGGAAATATTCTATCTGATTTTGAAGCCTGTGCATGGTCAGTGTTAATAACATAAAAAAGACGTGAGATATCCTTTGTCTATCGTCTCTTTCTGTTTGAAATCCTTTTCCAAAATTACTGGGAAACATAATTCACGCCTTTTTGCCATAGTTGTACAATTATATTAAAAAGAATAACATAAGAATTTTAATTTCTGCCAGTAGTTGGGTATAAATAACAAATTTGTTATTTTAAACAGATTTTCAGAAATATGAAAAATCACGAAACGTGAAAGCGTATTTAGGATAAATATTTATTTTTATGTATATATATATATTTATATATATATTTAAATAACAAAATAAATCTGTAACAATTTTAAAATTTTATTAATGATTTTCTGCTGCCTACTGTCGGACTCGGGTTCGCATTTAGAGTCATTGGGTTTGGGCTCCAAAAAAAGAGGTTGAATGCATGAATGCCTAGATTTCTATCATGAATGTAATTGCTAGGAATGCTAAAAGTACTTACGAAACTTAAGAACCCCCCTGCAAAAATTCGTTTTCATAGAGAAGTTGTGTGCAAATGAATATGAACTCTTTTTAAATGATCAAGTGGAAATTTGATGTTTAAAGTTAATTTTTTAAAAACGGTGATTTTACTTATTGCGATATTCGAAAGTGAAGGGGGTGGGGGGAGCTAAATTAACGCTTGGCCCCTTCTTGTAACTGAAATATCTCGACATCAGAAGCAGAACAAATTCTAATATTAGAGAGCAAATTAGAGCTAATTGTGAGCTAATGCCTGGTATCTTTGAAATTTAAATTTTCGAAAGTGGGGGGGGGGGGGGGCAAGTTAACGCATCTCTTTTTTACAGGAATTATTTTGATCGACTTCAACATTGCGCTTAAAAGAATTCTTCGATCGACTTCAACATTGCGCTTAAAAGAATTCTTCGATCGACTTCAACATTGCGCTTAAAAGAATTCTTCGATTTAAAAAATACCTGCTTCAACATTTTTATTTCTATAAAACTACCAATTTTCTTTTAGCAAACTACTAAACCTGTATATGCAATAGTTTTCTTAATATAAGCCACCTCCAATCACAAAATATTTAATTAAGGCGGCATCAGCATCAGCTGCTTTTTTTTTTTTTTTTTTTTTTTTTTTTTTTTTTTACTATACAGAGAAAATTATTGAGATATTATCTGCAAATTTCCACAAATATTAATAAATTTAAGAAGATTACTAATTCGGAAACCTTTTCCTATTTTATTTTCTACAATATTTATATTTACAGTATTTGTTGTAAAATGAGATATCGCCATTAATTGACCACGCACGCACACACAGCTTACTTATTCCCAGCTTTATTAACATCCATTCATATCTTTATTTGAAACAATACATTTCTTTGGATGTTAGGTATATTTTGCGACAAACAAAAGTAAAATAAACACATTTTTGCTCGCTGAAGTTCTTTGTTTCTATACTCATTTTTTGGACAATGGTCAAAAAAGGACTATAACCTTAATTGCTACCAGACCGCTTCAGTAACCTTTTTGACCCCTGAACCCGCGAAGAGGGTTATGCACGCATGAATGGGTGTGACACTCCTTATCTCGGATCCGTATTTTGATTTGTAAAAGATCCCTGAAGTCCCCTCTCTTTTTTCGGGTTGAAATTTTTTGGGGAAAAAGGAAGTCACGTTCCTAACACCCCCCCCCCCTCCCTAATAAATGGAATAACATAAACACCCGAAAGGTCACCCTTACTGACAGGATCAATTCTCGTGCTCAAAACCGTCTTTAACTTCGGCCTCCCCCGTCTTTTAAGCAAAATAAAAAGTGTTTTAGTGTATATTTAAAAGCCTTGTAATTGATTAATAATTCGTTGTCACTAACCCCACTCATCCCTAATAATATAGTGAGATTACGTGTGTGGCCCGCCCCCCTCCTTCTTTTCCAAAATTGTCACTTATTTATATTGTACATTCATTGCCCTACACCTTTTCTTTTAATATTCGTTTTTGTGTAGTAATTATTGAAATGTGAAAAGAAAAATAACCCTAATAGTCTCATTTTAATGTTCAGCCGGGTGGCATGGCATGTAGTCAATAACATGTATTACTGGAATGATTTCGTTCCCTTTTTTATTAACACTTTCCAACCTAGTTGAAAAGTGTTTATGACTTCGGTTTGTCTGGCCGTCTGGCCGTCTGCCGTCTGTCCGTGCTCTAACTCCCGTAAATATGCTCGGATTGCTCTGCAATTTTTATATGTTATTGTCGTTATACATAGCATGTTCCCTATTTCAACGGAAGTGTGTAGCACTTATAGTTTTTTTACAGGGGCACTCAAAAGAATTCCATTACATTACGGTCTATGGG
Source organism: Maratus michaelseni (assembly GCA_963931845.1). Lineage (NCBI taxonomy): Eukaryota > Metazoa > Arthropoda > Arachnida > Araneae > Salticidae > Maratus > Maratus michaelseni. The sequence continues at coordinate 54,524,449 of OZ007595.1, forward strand.
GGAAAATCATTTGCGGTTTATTTAAATAATGTTTCACTATTTTAAACGCATTGAAATTTATATATATCACTAAGGTGCATTAGAAGAAGCTTAACATGGAATAGGGTGTGCATAGCACTTATACTTACTGTACAGGGACAGTCAAAAGAATTCCGTTACATTACGTTTATGGAGAAAAATCGTCTGCGGTTTATTTAAATAATGTTTCCCTATTTTAAACGCATTGAAATTTATATGAGGTGCATTACAAGAGGCTTACTACAGAATATCGTGTGTATAGCAGTTATCGTTCATTTACAGGGACACACAAAAGAATTCTCTACTGTCTGTTAACAATAATTCCTCGAAGTGCGTTTTAAGTTACTGAAAGCGATTTTAATTTTAACTCGCTTTTTGTCTATTACGTGGTGTGTATAAATTCTGTAGATCCTATACAGGGAAGCACAAAAGTTCGCGAACACATTTCCGTATTATTTAACTCTAGACGGAGAATTTTAAACTGTGCTACGCGTTTCCTAACTGAACTAAAAATTATTATCCTATGTAGTATATATACAAATCTATAGATCCTATACAGGGCTGAATAAAAGTATTCGGATTACTTAGATGTTACCTTTTAGCTTATTAAACGGTATGATTTGTAAAATTATTTTGGAAGCGTTGGAAAGTGTTACATAATCTATGCTTGAAGCATGATTTTTCGTTCTTGTTTTTTTTATTATGAGTGATTAATTTGAAATCTGTAACTAATATTTATTGTTTTCAAAATTGTAGAAGGATAGTTGAGGCTACTCCAACTATGGAAATTAGCATGGTTGAACTCAAACTATGGAGAGTAACATAGTTGAGGCTCCAACCTTGAAAATGGTTTATCTAGTTGAAAAAAAAAAATCCTTCTCTTCATTATAATATTTATTATTTTGAACGATTTTCTGTTCATATCTTTTTGTGTATCAAAATGGACAAACGGTTGAAAATTGGATTATTTACGAGAGCTGCAACTGGCATTACTAACTAACAAAAGAACGTTACTAATGAGCTAATATATATATTTTTTGGGACCGGATTTATTCGATAAGGGATACGCATATGTAAAATGCCTAAGAAAGGAGTACGTGAGAGATTCAAAAGGTTGGGAACCGCTGTCTTAGAGGCACGTCTGATCACCCAGAAGATGTCATGGTTGGTATCAAATTAATTACGGGAAAAGATGTTAAGGCTCTGATTCAGTACATGTGCTGCCATAGTTGGATAAGAAAGAACAGCGCTTTATAAGCAAGAAGGAGAATGCACCATGATGCTCGGCGTTAAAAAAAAAGTGTATTTTACGATATTGCCACATGCTGAAAGAAAACGACTAACAGGAAAAAGTTAATAATAAAAAATAAAAACATTTTTCCTCAAAACAGGTTGCATATCATGCGCTTAACCTTTTGATTACAGGCTAGGACTTGCGACAATTTAATATTGACTCGTACCACAATTTACAAAATAATTTCTTTGTGGTAGATTTCTCTTGGATGTATCTTAGTACAAGTGTAAAGCAGAGATGATTTTTCCGAAAGTAGTTCAATAGAATAAAGAAATAATCGCTGGGACGACATATGTCCCAACACCGCAATCAAAGGGTTGAAACTGCATTCAAAGAAGAAACCGGAATAGTTAATTTCAAGGTTAAAGACATGCTATACAGAGTAAAATATTTATTTTATTTTTTTAACTGAATAATTTTTATTATGTGTGATTTGTTTTATAAAATATGTTTCATAATATATAACGTATTTTTTCTTATTTTTTTAATTCAAAGTAATTAGTGAAGCATATTTATATGAAAAGTAAATACGTTTTACATCAGTTTCTAAAGTCAGCCTTTTGTTACTTATTTTATAGAAAGTCATAAAACAAATGTGCAAGTTTCGCTGCACTGTTTGGTTTAATTAAGTCTTAATTAGGAATGGTGACACATGTGTACTTTTTTCAGACATACATAACCTCACTATTTAAATCCAGCTTATACTCACCTAAACTTACTATAATAACTTGTAGCTCAAAACTAAAACAATCGCTGCTAATCCTTAAAGCAGTATTAGTTTAGAAACAGATAAAATATTATTTCATAACAGTATTTTTAGAAAAATGTAGAACCAATATAATTGCAATATGTATTATCAATAAAATCTATCATCATTTACAACCAATTGTATTACTAATGGGTAATTATTAAGAATTTATTATTGCTAATATAATTACTATTACTACAGTGTCTAGAAGTATATTTCTAGACACTGTAACAATTTTAATTTTAATTTTAATTTTAATGCCTGAGGAAGACCACTCGGCTGAGGACGAACCCAGCCGTTGAGCGTTTAATGTCTTCCCCGACTAGCTCCCCGGCACGCAGGGATTAAACGTGGCAGTACAAAATGTCCTGCCGGGCAAAGCCCCACGCGACAGGCGGCAGGAACTAAAGACAAAAAAAAAAAAAAAATTACAATATAGGGTCTGTCGCTGGAACCAGCGTTCCTACGCGACAGGCAGCGACAGACAGGATGATGGAGAAGGTGCGCCTGCACCAGTTGTACAGTCCGCTTGAAGAATGGATGAGCAGTTCAGTGGTATGACTGCACCACTTGTACAGTTCATAGCTGACGGCCCTTTGAAGAGGTGACAGTGCAGGATTTCCACACGACAAGGAGCGCCACACATTTGCGCTGAAACCCGTGCACTGTAGGAAGGCTGATATAAAATACTGAGCCCCAGTGATGATGTTGCTGAGCATAAGAGCGGTCCCAATGAAGAGAAATTAAACAAGTTGGAAATTGTACGTCAAACGTAACAAACGAGGTGCGTTCGTACTGTAGTTATATAAATATTCAGATCTTGATGATTTTTAATTCTGTGAAATGAATTATATCGTCTGCAGATTAATTACAGAAATTAAATAAGTTTCTCGGTCGCTTGACGATTAAACCTCGGAACCTCCTATAACAAAAAAGCACCGATTTTTTTTTTTTTTTTCAAATTTCTTGATAAATATTTTTATTAATATTTTCTAAAGTTTTGATTCGATTTTGATAAAATTTGAAATGTCTCCACAAAATTCTGCAAAGATAATATATCTGAAATTTCAAAAAAATCGGTTGGGTAGTTTTTGCGTTGTTATATGCGGACGGACGGACAGACAGACGGACGGACCAGACGACGACAATAGGTGCTACGTATTTATATTATTACGAACGCACCTAAAAACATCAAAATTATAAGTGGTAGCTTGTCCCTTAGACTAGAAGCTTGAAGACAAAAAAGTTAGAGTTAAGATTATGATGAACTTAAGAATTATGAATTAAGCTAAGAAAGAGAAATTAATAAATAATTTTAAGACTACAACAAATGCAAAGATTAGGTGAGATTTGAGAGATTGAGTAGAAATTTATAAATTTCTAGTAGCTTATGGTTTAAGACTGGCCTCGTTATTATGTTTATCAGCCAGGATGGTGGCGGATGAGACGGTGAAGATCTGAGGTGCCAAGAAACAGTCAGGGGACAGGTAAAATAGTAATGAGTGTGTTCACCACTGGCCCCACACTCGCACACATCGGTTCTAGACCTTTTAAATTTAAATAGATAATTTTTAAAGGGAGGAATGACGTGGTATGTGGAGACAAGTTGTACATTTCTCTGGAAACTTTGGGAATGAGATTATGAGTATGTCTACCTTTTGTGGAGGTGTTCCAGTAGACTTGCCATGCTGGGATGATTTTATCTTTTAGTTCCCTTCTTATGAAAGAAGGGGGAACTGGAAGGGAGTATTCTATTGTTTAAATTTTTGTTGCTTCCTTTGCCAAGCTGTCAGCTAATTCATTTCCTGCGATGCCGATGTGTGCTGTGACGTGTCCCAGGGTGACCCGATTTAACAGAGTATGTAGGATAATTTTAATTTTTTGAATGAGGGGGTGCTTCGTTCGAGGTGCATGGATTGCCTGAAGACCCGACAGACTATCACTATAAATTTTAAAGTTATCCTGCGCGGGGGATGCAGCTATCCATTCCAAAGCCTTCAGAATTGCAAACAGTTCAGCTTGATACACTGAGTTATCGTCTCCAATTCTGGAGGCCCACCCATGGGTCGACACTCCATTTACCATGGCGCAGAAAGCTGCGGCCACGCCGGTTTCGGTGCGCGACCCATCAGTGTAAATGGTAGGATGCTGCGAGGGCCTGTGATTGTTCTTGGCAATGCATACCTGTGTTTGCGATGTCTCCTCAGCGGGGTGCAGTTGCCAACTTGGAACATTTCTCTGAATAGTTGTTTGTGGAAAGTATTGCGTGGTTGTTGGTTCAAATTCTAGGTGTAGGATTCTGTTTTTCTGGTGCTCGTATTCTAGTGATATTAGGACTGGAGGGATCCCCGTTAGTACTGTGAGTGCGTCCGTTGAGATAGTCCTATACCCTCTCACCATTTGCAGCAAGAACATCCTTTGGATCGAAACCAACTTTTCTTTGACTGCCTTGGTGAGATTTCCTCCCCAGACGCCCACACAGTAAAAGAGGATCCGTTCTATGATTGCGTGGTGCCAGATTTTTAACATTGCAGGTTTAATTCCCCAAGACTTAGAAGTTAATCTGCGTGCATTGTGTTGATACTTAGTTAATTTTGTCTTGAGGATGTTGATGTGTTCCGTCCAGCTCCTGTGTTCGTCTATGACGATTCCTAGTAATTTAAGGTGTGTGACATGTGAAACGCTTTTCCCATAAATTCTCATTATGGGTTTGCGCTTAAGCTTCTTGGGTTTAGCGAATGTTAGGGAATGTGTTTTGTCTGTAGAGAGCTGGAGGTGGAGACGTTCCAAACACACTGTAACAATTACTACCATTGAAAAAGTTTATTAAACAATGTTTGAAAAGTTTCGCATGAATTATATTAAAACAAACAATTTTATTTGCATGTATGGCCGTTATTTAAAATTACAATACGAAGTGAAACTCGTAGCACCGACTATTCTGTCAAGCAAGACGCAATTTTCTGAGTGAAATTAAATGCATTGAAACAAGAAACAGATAAGAAAAAAAAAAGTTATGTGATTCAATCACAATTAATCTAGTAAAATTGAAACTAAAGATTAGATTATCAGTAAATATTTCATTTGAGAGAATTTCATAGATTGTCTTTTTTAAATTGAAATTAAATATTATCTCGATAACAAATTACGATTTTTTTTTTAATTGATACGTGTGTTTTATCACTAGTTATTTATTTAATCACTCAATTATCACTAATTTCATACCAATGCCCATTATCTTATGATGATTTTTAATATATTCAAACACAAAATGATATATTTTAGGCTCAGTTAAGAACGCTAAGAGCTTTCAGTTAACTTTATTAATTTTTAACATCCAGATCAGTTAACAACTGAATGATATTCACAGGCGTTAGTTATTGAAACCAATAAATCAAATAGGAAAGAGTTGATATTACTACCATGGCATCGAATGAAAATATTGATCTTAAAGATGCAGGTAATGCAAGTTGCTGCGAAACGACGGTTGAATACAGTAAATTTTATATCGTATGGTATGTCAAAAACTTCAGTTATTGCAGACAATCAACTGGGGAAGCTCTTTCTAGCTGCATATTTTCAGCAGAAGAGTCCGGATCATTAAAGTTTCGTGTCGATCTGTATCCAAGAGGAACAGCTGATTCTCCAGACGATGTTGTTATTGGCATTAGACTCGTCACCGATAAAGATGATCTTAAGGTCTTCGTCAAATATGACTGTTTTCTCGCAAATAAAGAGCAGAAAATGGCACTGCATCGAAAACAAGGTGAGTGTTTTCTGATACCTGGCCGTTACTGCCATCCTGTGAAATTGCTCACACGTAAACAGTTGATGGAAGAGAAAAACAAACTATTTCCCGAAGATGTGTTAAAGCTGGCTTGTGCTCTCCAAACATCTCACAAAGAAACAGCAAAAGTTCCTAAATTTGAATGGAAAAACCATTTGTGATAGTGATTCGCTTAGTTTGCTGGAATACCAATAGTTAATTTGATATTATATGTTACGCTAATTTTTTGTTGTTGTTGTTGCTTAGGTATTAATTGTTGCTGTACTCTATGAAACTGATAGTAGTTCATGAGCGCCGGTAGCAGGAAGGGAGGGGGGTGGGGTCCAGGGAAGAGCCATTGACTCTACTTAGCTTTTAAAATTTGAATAAATTTTCTTTATCTGTGATGATTTTGAATTAAAAAAAAATAAAATTTAGTTTTTCAAATTGACTTTAAATAATTAAAAACTAAGAGAAAAAGGAACTAATATTGTTTTCGTTTAAGGGCTCCCCCCACTCATTGCAGCATAATTTTAGTTATATTTTTCCTTACATTTATGTGTTTAAAAATTATCTTAAATAGTAGGTTGGGGGTGCAGTCTCCCTGAGGAAAACAAAAATGCCTAATAAGATTACTATTTCTTAATTGTTAAATTTTTGTATTACTTTTTATATTGATATATTTAAAAATCATCTTGCATGTAGGGTTCTCAAAAAATAAATAAATAAATAAATAAATAAAATTCCATTTTAAGAAAAGTTTTGAAAGTGATCGCTATTCTTTCAATTTTCAGAAATGGTATTTTTTCGGGGTTTCGAAAAAAAAATTATTATACTTAGACTGCAAACCACATGCACATGTGTTTCAAAGTCTTGTCCCTTCCTGGATTTCGTTCTGCCGGCATTCATGTAGAAGTTTGATTTCGTTTTCAGTTTCATATTCTAAATTTCACATATATTTTATGAGTAAATGCTATTTTTTATGTTTTTCGGTATTTGATACTTTTTATTATATCAGTTGTAATTTTTAGTACAAGAAGTCAATAAAATAAAATATTAAGATACAGTCAAAACTGTCTATCTCGAATCTCTCGGAAGCCAAAAAAAAAAAATTCGAGGTAAACAGGTTTTATATAAACAGACTACGAAAATTTCTTTACACTATATACAAAAGACTGAAGGTTTAAAATAGTAAGTTTTAGTTACATACCTTACGAAAAGTAATCCGTTAGGTGTTTTTGATGTAAAACTCTTTAGATTGGACATTTTTTTCAGTTTTACAACAGCAGAGATTTTCCTGATCAATATTATCCTGGGATTCAAGAAAATTTCTCAATGTTTCAACGGCTTTTTCTGCTTCTTTTGGTGTAACAACTCTTTCTCTATTGATGTTGTCCTCGTTATCATTTTCCTCTTCATCATCAGAAATCCCTCGAACGTTTTCTACAATTTCGGAATCAGTTAGTAATGTCCGCTCGTTACGGTGATTCATCTACGTTTACAAAATCTTTAAATGAACTATCAATATTTAGTTTTATTTATTAGCAACTAGAAGTACAGTTGCACTTACTTTACTCTGGTTGCCTCCTTTACATTCATCTTCTTTAAAAATTGCTGTTTTGTTCGGCAAACATTGGAAAAAAGGCCAGTTTCATCAGCATTAAAAATATCAGCTGGATCATATCCTTGCAACAAAGATGGAAGTGTTTTAAGCCAATCTTCGATAACATTTGTTGGCACAGACGCGCTTTTTCCACAAAGTTTTCGGAAGACAATGCCATGTCTCACTTTGAAGCTTTCAAGCCAGCCATTCCTATCTTTGAAATCTCTAAGTCCCAGTTCTTTTGCAAACTCTTCAGCTTTTTTTTTGAAGTATTAACCCACTGATAGGAACTCCTTCTCCACAGTATTGCTCAAACCATTTTTTTACACATTTGTCCACATCGGGAAAATAGCATAATCTTTATTCTTTATGATGGTGGAAAGAGTACTGGGTGAAATTTCAAATTTAACAGCGACCATACTTTTCATCACAGAAGGATTTTCCTTCAAAAAAGTCAAAATCTCCATCTTTTTTTTCGACTTAATTCTCGCGCAGTCCCTGAGCAACCCCTGTGGTATGGAGAGTGGCATATGTCCTCTAGGAATTTCACGGAAATGAGGACTAGCGAGTTACAAAAGTTTATTGTTGCTACGGTGGGATTGTTTGTTAGTCATAAAAAAGATCGGATCTTGAATTTAAAAGTGGTGTTTCTTCTGAAAATTCGAGATAGGCAGGTTTGGAGAAAAAATAATTTGAGATAAGTTTGGAAAATACGTTGATTTTTGAATGAAAATGCAGGGAAATTTGAAAATTTCGACATAGACAGGTTTTCGAGATAGGCAGGTTTCGAGATAGACAGGTTTGACTGTACTTCATTTTAATGAAAATGTGATTCATTTTATGTTTTAGACATAGATAAAAGTTAGTAAAAACTTCAAGAGGAAAAGTATAAAAAGTTATATGCTTTGTGTTTTCTTTTTTGGGTGCGTTCGTAATTATATAAATACGTAGCACCTATAGTCGTCGTCTGGTCCGTATATAACAGCGCAAAAACTACCCAACCGAATGGTTTGAAATTGAATATATATAATCGTTGCAGAATTTTCTGGAGTCATTTCAAATTTTAGGAAAATCGAATAAAAACTTAAAAAGATATTAATAAAAGTTTTCTTCATACTATTAAATCCTATCATACGTAATTAATTCAATGATATCCCATCATAGGTAATGATTCTAGGTTGCCATGGTGATTACGTCATATTTAAGATGCAGTCTCATTATTTCCGCATTACCGAATTTAAAAACAGAATTTGTATACTAAAATTGTTTAATTATAGCAATCCTATAATCTACCGACAGTTTTTTGTATAGATGTTTCCGGAGAAATAGATATTAAATGGGAAAAAAAAAAAGTCTAAATTTAGATTTCAAGTTCTGAAATTTTCAAAGCTAGGCTTTGGAACTTAATTTCATAAAATAAAATTAACATCTACAATCTGAAAATCTTCACATAAAATAAATTTTGTATTCATGCATTTTTACATAAGAGTGCAACAGCTGTTGCACCAAGATCTGAATATTTATAAAACTAGTTATAGTACGAATGTACCTCATTTGTCACGTTTGACGTACAATTTCCAACTTGTTTTATTTATTTGAAAGAGGAAACTAAATTTTTCCTCTGAAGATGCTGTAACACTGGCTTGTGATCTTCAAATGTCTGGAAGAAATTAAAATCTTTGCTATCTTATAAAGAAATTGCAAAATTACTTGCACGGTAAATAACGAGAAATGTTTCTTGATGTAGCAAGAAGATTTCCAAAAATACAATACTCCTTCCAAGTTACTCACGATTCCGAAACGCGTTCCTTTATCCACAGAAACCAATAAATTTCCAAGATTTAAAGAAGCATTTCTGAAACAAAAGGCTTTTTTTTGCTGCCCGATATTTTCGGAAAAGTTTCAGAGTAATTTTTACAGTGCAATTAATCAGTTTTTTCAGCACGAAATATCGGTTTTTCGGTCAATCAATTCTCAAGTAAACATTTTCAGCTGCGTAACATAATCTATACATGCAAGAGTAACAAAATAACGTTACGCTGTGAATTTAGCATGTCTGTCTGTGAACATGAAAATGTTTACTTGAGAATTGATACAGAAATGTTTCCGAAAAGTGTTTCAGTGCAGCAAAATAAATTTTTGTTTCAAAATGCTTCTTTAAATCTCGGAAATCTATTGGTCTTTGAAGATAAAAGAATGCTTTCCGAAATTGTGGATAGCTGGGAAGAGGTTATATTAAACATTAAACAATCTCTCCTTTTTTTCTTGTATAGAATACCAACAGTGAAAGCATGTTTGAAATCTATTCAGTAGAAGTTAAGTTAAAAGTTTATGTTTATTTTCCAATGATTGAAGCCCAATACATACAATAGGTATAAAAATCTTTTTTCCAACAAATGACTAATGAGAAATGAATCATAAACTAATGAGTAATGAGGAATACACTAAAGAGGAATCTTCTATAATCTTAATCTATAACATAGTATTTTATCTTCATTAACATGCTTTTATAAAAAACAACGTTTTCTGATGATTGAAAGCAATGAGCAAAGGTGGCAGAGGGGACAAAGGTGAGTGACAGAGTTGCTCTCTGTCACTTAAAAGATCTGCTAATATGTAAAAATAAAAGAACAAAAATAATTATATAGATAAAACCAGCATACAGCAATTTCTGCTATACTGCAATTGGTTCGCTGCAAACAGCATATATGCCCTTTTTAGGTGCATTCGTAATTATATAAATATGTAGCACTTATGGTCGTCGTTCGGTCTGTCCTCATATAACAGCGCAAAAACTACCCAACCGAATGGTTTGAAATTTAACATATATAATCGTTGCAGAATTTTGTCAAGTCATTTCAAATTTTATGAAAATCAAATCAAAACTTAAAAAGATATTAATAAAAATTTTATTCATTCTATTAAATCCTATCATATGTAATCTATATAATAATAAAAACACAAATTATGTTACTGAGGAAAGCAAATACAGGCTAACCATTTCTTTTTATCTATGTCAGGAGGCCATTTTTATTAAAAAATATTTTTTCGAATAAAATTGCATAAAAGTTACATTTTTAGAAAGATCGTTCAAAAAAATAGTTTGTTTGAGAGATGAGTTACATGTATAGATTCTGAGATAACTTCAGTTGAAATTATGTTAAAAGCCGAATATCTCAATCCATTAAAGAAAATAAACACAAGAGAATTGTTTATTATGAGTCATAAAAATATTAAACGACAGAGGCAATCATTCGCAAAGCATGGCGAATTTTGCAGCGCTGTCTGGTGTCGAAAAAAACAAAAAATTCACACTTGTAAACTTGGCATACGTAATATCAAAAAGAAAGAAAACAAGAACGAAAAATCATGTGTCAAGCATAGATTATGTAGCACTTTCCAACGCTTCCAAAATAATTTTACAAAGCATTACCGTTTAATAAGCTGAAAGATAACATCTAAATAAACAATTTGGAAAACACATAACATAATTTAAAAACGTAATTTCAGGAATTTCCAACAGATACAATATTCGGAAAAATATCCGATTACTTTTATTCAGCCCTGTATATGATCTATAGATTTGTATAAATACTATATAGGATGATAAATTTTAGTTTAGTTAGGAAACGCATAGCACAGTTTAAAATTATCCTTCTGGAGTTTCTGTTAATAAACGGAAATGTGTTCGCGAACTTTTGTGCTGCCCTGTATAGGATCTACATAATTTATACACACCACGTAATAGACAAAAAGCGAGTTAAAATTAAAATCGTGTTCAGTAACTTAAAACGCACTTCCAGGAATTATTGCTAACAGACAGTAGAGAATTCTTTTGTGTGTCCCTGTAAATGAACGATGACTGCTATACACACAATATTCTGTAGTAAGCCTTTTGTAATGCACCTTAGTAATATATATAAATTTCAATGCGTTTAAAATAGTGAAACATTATTTAAATAAACCGCAGACGATTTTTCTCCATACATGTAATGTAACGGAATTCTTTTGACTGTCCCTGTAAAGTAACTATAAGTGCTATGCACACCCTATTACAAATTAAGCTTCTTCTAATCCACCTTAGTGATATATATAAATTTCAATGCCTTTAAAATAGTGAAACATTATTTAAACTAGCTGTTACCCGTGACTTCGTTCACGTAACATTCATACGGTATTTCTTTGCTATAGGGACCTTGACATAACCCAGTCTTAAAAAAGTGAAATTTCATGCCAAATAATATATACAATCGCGAAAATGAAACTGCAACTAATGAAAAAAGGAGGACCCAGTAAAATCGTGAAAATTGAGGAATTCCTTTTCGTAAAACGAAAAACAACACTGGCAGAATTCTTCTATACAACAGTGCATTTTAGGCGGTATTTGGTGTACAATTTGTATATGTGTGCATTGCAAAATGGGTATTATTATATTGTTTATTTGCATAGACATATGTTATATATTTCTTACTACATTATCTTGTTTATGTATATATTAAATTAAGTGTTTCACCCTAAGTGGTGTAAATAGTGAACAAACTGCTTGTGGATTTTATACATTGATAGATATTTCACAAAGATATAACAATCTGATGCGATTCTAAAATGTAAATAAAGGTTGCTAGAAAGTACTTTATTCTGCCCAATTTAACCTCGATATTTTCTCTATCACGTCAAGAACACTATTAGCAAATAAATACCGACGACACAAATCTGATTATCTAAATTTCCATATTTTTGTTAGTATATATAGGATTATTTTAATTTATTTCATGCTCTTGAAATTTTTTACGCTTTCTCTAGGGTTAGGTGTCGAATAAATGTACTTTCTTGTTATTTTATTTTGCCATTTCTATTTATTCTATTTTCCATTCACTCCATTTATGGATATTGATTTAGTTTACATATTCCTGTCAAAGGATATTCTTTAAAGTTATTATCAGGATTAGGATAGGATACGATTAGGGTTAGGATTAGGAATAAAAATTGAACGACAATAGCAGGACCGATTCAAGTATGAACCATCATGAAGCAATAAGAAAATTATAAAATTATCGGCTAATAGTTTTTAATATGTTTTACAGTCATAGTTGGCATCAAAGGTGAGCGGGGAAATGATCATCTAAAATACCATTAAGTGTTTACCACGCAAAAAACAAATCTGATTACAACAATGTTTTTAATTTTGCGCCAAATTTCACTTGATAAAAAAAAAGCAAATTGACTATGGACTTAATTACAGACCCCTAACCTTGTTATTCTCGGAAATTTTCTACCTATATGTAAAAAAAATTCTACTATATAGAACACGCTTTCACGTTTATAATGTTATGAATTTGCACGATCGGCTTGTTCAAGTTTACACAATTCGGCTGAAGAAAAGATTCATTACTTTTTGATTTCTTCTTTGCTTTTGCATTACGCGAATTTGTTGGTAAAATCGATTTTCTTTTCGATAACATTGTTGTTTTTTAAGATTAAAAAATATTGTAATTTTACTTAAACATTGCTTTAAAATCTATGCAATTTTTCTTATCCTACAAGACTTTACAATAATCTATTATGAAACAACTTTAAAAAAAGCTATATTTAAAAACGACAACAAAGTTTTTCCTATTTTAAAACTAAAAGAAATGTAAAATTAAATTCCGGTTCGAAACGACGATTTAGAAATGTGTTTCGATTGTGGGAAAATGCTGTTACTTCGACACAATCATATTAAATCTTTAGCTTTTATGAGAAAAGCAACTTTCTTTTAAAAAATATAGTTATTTTTATTAAGATTTTCTGATTTTCGATACGGATAATTTTGCAATGCATATCATTGACATTTGCCATCCAATATTTTTTTAATATTTTTTTTAATATTTTTTTTTTACTTTTTAAAATTTAAATTAAAAATATGGTATCTTTATGTTAGCCGTGTGCAGACGATAAATCGCCAACCTATCCCATCATTCATATTGAATTCATTAAAAATATAAATCTGTCACTCATTTCATTTAAAACATAGAACTTTAATTTACAACACATACATTTAAAATACATATATTACGTACATTTAAAATAATTCCTTTCATGTCAAAAAGAAAAAGAAAAAAAAAGAGAAATTAATCACAAATAATTTGATAACCCAAGATCATTTTATTTCAACATCAAAACAAATCTGTTTTATTTTTCTACATATGACACCATATTCGTTTGATTTCCATACTTACTCTTATTTCTGCACTTTGTATTATTATCAAATATTTGAAAACGCACGTTTTGTTTCTAATATGACATCATTTCATATTCTGTTTAATTCTTAAATAATTCATTTCCTTTTCATTTTTCACGTGGAAATTTTTCCCTTGAAAATAAATTGTTGATTAAAAATTATTACTCAGGGGTTTTATTTTATGTTGGCAACGATAAAGTATTAGCAACGGTAAAATAAATTTAACCATTTTAAAAAAAAGCTGCAAAACCGGGCCCTTTGGACCAAACCAACCAACCATTTTAAAATGTACGAAAAAATGTCCATTTATTCTCTATGAAAATAATGAAATTTTGAATTATTAAGAAAAATATTGAAATAAAATAAACAAAAACTATTCTATGTTCATTTGAGGGTTATAATCAACTTATATGCAAAGATACAGGATCATTAAATGCTTCATTTTGACGCTGGCTTCAGCCTAACATTTGCACACAATCAGATTTATAACATTATTAGGATAAACCGCAAATGATTTTTCCCCATAGACCGCAATGTAACGGAATTCTTTTGAGTGTCCCTGTAAAAACATTAAAGAAGTCTACATTAAAGAAGCTTAGCCTGTCAATTCTCACATAAAATCTAGCAATTTTCATTTTTTTTTCTTTTTTTTAAAATGTTTACACTCTAAATAAAACAAATGTATGCAATTTTAATGTTGTTATTGGTTATTTTTATTTTGGTTGCTATAGTGTCACACACTGCAGTATGCATTGAACACTGAAACAATAATTCCTTGTCAATTTCCATACACAAGACAAAACTATTATAGTAATGATAAACAATGAAAAAAATGTCAATACACACTTTCTACAAGCTATGGTAAACACAAAACTTAGGCAACACTGAAGAGATGTTGTACATCAAAAGAACACAAGGAAGTTTGTGATGATGTAAAATGCATCTGGTTATAACAAAAAATGTTGATTAGATATCAACACTTTCATTATTTCTCCAAGAAGACAATTGATGGACTCGAACTTGTCTGTAATGAGTTTTTTTTCAAGAATTAGAGAGCAAAAAAGAGGCAGGTAAAAGAAGAGAAAAGGTAAAGCATTTGGAAACTTGAGGGTTAAACTGATAGGTTAGGTTTCTAAGATGAATACTCATCTGATGAGTCAGTATTGAATTTAGACCTTCTACTGGGGAAGGGGAGAGAGATTGTAGTTTCTAAGGGATGAATGTTTTCCCTTTCCAACCAATAAAACAATAATAATAAAAAAAAAAAGAAATCTTAGATCCCTGGGAAAAAGAAGGGGGGAGCTTTTTGAGCCACTACATGAATTTATCATCGATTAAGATTGAATAATTTTGGTTTAAATATTGAGAAATAACTGTGAAGAGTTTTACTATCATAATCTTTGGACTAGGCGTGGATTTATGCAAATTCTTAAAGTGTACTAGATACACATATTTTTTTCCTTTAGATACCATTTCCCTACATAAAAATATTATTATAAGTAGTGAAAAGAAAATTTTGACAATGAAATATACTTAAATATATTTTTAAATATCTATCATAATACTAAAATAAATAGTAAATAAATAAATAAATAAATAAATAAAAATCCAAAATAATAAATAAATAAAAATGTTTTTTTTTGTTTTTATTAAGTTTTCAGAAGAAAGGATTAAGTAAAGAAATAAAGGACTCAAATGTTTGACATAAGATTGATTTCTAGCAGAAATATCCCAAGAACAATCATGCAAACTTAATTTTTATTCTACTTTTAACTAAACATTTGAATGCGGCTAAATAAGTATAAAAGAAAAAAAGAAACAATCTTTTATAAGCATTCAATGGGTATCTTGAAAATCACACCTAATTTCATGACAGCAATTCATGATTAAAAAAAAAAAAATTCCATTACAATATGTTATTTGGCATAGGTACCGGAATGAAATATGAAAAATTCTTTGCTTTTTTATGCATGGTAAAAAGTGCAAGCTAATTATATTTTAAAATTATTAATTTATATTTTTAAAAGCTATTAATTTATATTTAAAAATATATATAATTTTTGCTCTTTTTTTAATGAAAAGATATGGCAACAGATAGAAAGAAAATAATTAATTAAACTATTTTTTTTTTCTAAATTGATTTTGCAACATATAATAATGATTGAATTAATATGAAACTGTTAATTACAGCGTATTTAAAAAATATATATATGTATTACGTTTTTCACTTTTTATTTATATTTTTCACTTTTTAATGTTTAAAATACGGGGGAAAGTCATAAAGTCAGTCACAAAAGATAATTAAATAATAACTTACAATGATATTCACTTCAAAACTATTTTTATTTCTCAACATATTCTCCACCAATATTTATGCACTTACATCACCGTTTTATCAGTGACCCAACACCAACTGCATAACATTCTTTGGATTGCTGTCTCAGTCCCAATAGGACTTCAAGTTGAACCTTTTCATCATCTGTGAACATCATCTTGTTTCCAAGATGGTTTTTTAGTGGAACAGATGAAAATCGCTTGGGGCTAAGTCAAAACCATATGGTGAATGTTGAAGAAGTTGCAAGACGATGTTCACAGATGATGAAAAGGTTCAACTTGAAGTACTAATGTGGCTGAGACAGCAACCCAAAGAATCTTATGCAGCTGGTGTTGGGGCACTGATAAAACGGTGATATAAGTGCATAAATATTGGTGGAGAATTTGTTGAGAAATAAAAATAGTTTTGAAGTGAATATCATTGTAAGTTATTATTTAATTATCTTTGGTGACTTACTTAATGACTTTCCCTCATGTTTCGTTGTTGCAGTTTCATAGCAAGTTGGCTTCTTTTTGCGAATGTGGTTTGACGCATCATGAAATTCGCATTGTTGTTGTAACTCATATACATTTGTAACAATAAAGAATGTCTGGAGTTTTTAGTTTATCAGATTTTGATAGTAGATCTGTTAAAAGAACTGCCAACAATAGATACCATTACATTAAAAATGCAATTTTAATCTAACAAGCCATTCACAATGTTTTAGATATCTTAAAATAACTATGAAGTTCATCATAGTTGCTACAAAGCTGAAGATTTTTTTTATTTTAATATAATTCATTTTATTTTATTATTTTATCTTATCTGTATTTTTTTTTTTTTTTTGATTTTCTAAGCAAAAAAAAAAAAAAAATAGTGAACTAGTAAAGTAAGCCATCACAAAACATATTAACACATTTTAAAGATGATTATAATCAAAGTTTACTGTATGAACTTCCTTTATCTGTGGTCTTATTACTTTGAAATTTTAAAAACATACTCCAAAGAAATCTACATTAAAGAAGCTTAGCCTGTCAGTTCTCACATAAAATCTAGCAATTTTCATTTTTTTTTCTTTTTTTTTTTTTAAATGTTTACACTTTAAATAAAACAAATGTATGCAATTTTAATGCTGTTATTGGTTATTTTTATTTTGGTTGCTATAGTGTCACACACTGCAGTATGCATTGAACAGTGAAACAATAATTCCTTGTCAATTTCCATACACAAGACAAAACTATTATAGTAATGATAAACAATGAAAAATATGTCAATACACACTTTCTACAAGCTATGGTAAACACAAAACTTAGGCAACACTGAAGATGTTGTATATCAAAAGAACACAAGGAAGTTTGTGATGTTGTAAAATGCATCTGGTTGTAACAAAAAATGTTGATTAGATATCAACACTTTCATTATTTCTCCAAGAAGACAATTGATGGACTCGAACTTGTCTGTAATGAGTTTTTTTTTCAAGAATTAGAGAGCAAAAAAGAGGCAGGTAAAAGAAGAGAAAAGGTAAAGCATTGGAAACTTGAGGGTTAAACTGATAGGTTAGGTTTCTAAGATGAATACTCATCTGATGAGTCAGTATTGAATTTAGACCTTCTACTGGGGAAGGGGAGAGAGATTGTAGTTTCTAAGGGATGAATGTTTTCCCTTTCCAACCAATAAAACAATAATAATAAAAAAAAAAAAAAGAAATCTTAGATCCCTGGGAAAAAGAAGGGGGGAGCTTTTTGAGCCACTACATGAATTTATCATCGATTAAGATTGAATAATTTTGGTTTAAATATTGAGAAATAACTGTGAACAGTTTTACTATCATAATCTTTGGACTAGGCATGAATTTATGCAAATTCTTAAAGTGTACTAGATACACATATTTTTTTCCTTTAGATACCATTTCCCTACATAAAAATATGATTATAAGTAGTGAAAAGAAAATTTTGACAATGAAATATACTTAAATATATTTTTAAATATCTATCATAATACTAAAATAAATAGTAAATAAATAAATAAATAAAAATCCAAAATAATAAATAAATAATTTTTTTTTTTTTTTTTTTTTTACGTGTCAAAAATATCACACTTAATAAAGATGCTACAAAATATCCAAATGATTTTTATTTAAATAAGCTACATACGATTGACAACATATAAATAAATAACAATGAAAGGAAAATCACATGATTGGATAATATAATGCTATTGATTTTGAGTATAATTAAAAAAATTTCATCTGAACCACCTATTAAGACCAAGCAAGTTTTGAGCCTATAATCAGAAATAAAAGAAGGTATTAGTAAGTACTGTTGACAAAAGAATTTCATTAAAAAATATAAAATACAACAGTTATGTGATTTTACAAACAAACAAATTCACAAGTAAAACAGATGATATTGACGACCTTTGTCTTGAGAATTACTGAAATAATGTTAATACTGTTTTTAATATACAGTTTTGTCACTATTTAAACTATTTATTGATTATTTCTCAAGGGATAAAAATATAAAATACAATACTTATGTGACTTTGCAAACAAACAAAATTACCTTCAAAACAGCTAAAATTATTGTAACTTTTTCCCGAACTGATTAATACTTTTTTCATAGTTTTGCCAGTAGATAAGCAAAGATTTCGGAAATAATTTCACGCTATCCTAATACCCAAATATCGATATTTACTTATCTGCCAACCACAAAACACCTGCATCTGATGGATAAGTTGAATAATATCTCATATACACAAATATACAAAAGCAACTTATGAAAATGAAAACTGAAATGTAAACTTACATCCATTTTAGAAATCTAATGTTATTAAGAATTTTGTTTCAGATAAACATTTTTGATGGTCATTCTATAATATTTAGATGTAAGATCTTATCTAAGTACATCCTGATCTACTCAATTGCATTAGCATACTAAAATTCTCCCAAAATAGGCATATTTGGAAACTTTTAAACCTATTGTGTAATCATTCATAATTGTGTCCATTGCCATACTGCCAATTCATTAAATAGCAAATGTGATTTGGCGCTGTAAAGTATATTTTGTGATAGCTTTTTATGTTCTCAATTTCCAGTAATTGTGCTATTTAAGGATTCAACAATATATATGGATGCGTTTACTACTCTAATTTCTTTAGATTAACCATCTTGTTCTACGAGAGATTTTATCCTATCTTTTAAAATAATACGAATTTTTCAACCACGAAACATCCAATTCTTTTCCAGAAAATGAATAACATCTCATGTAAGAAATATGCAAAAGTAAACTCATAGTACGAGACTTGAATCCAAATTACACTTTCAATGTTTTTATAATTTTCGTTTGGAAAAAATATTTTGGTAATCATTCTATAGTTGTTAAATGATAACTCGTGCCAAAATAAATTCTTATTTATTTCAATAGAATACTAAAATGACCCGAAAATAAATTATTTTGCTAATAAAATATTGCAGCAAAATAGTGTGAATTACTTGAATTTTATAGTTTTGATATTCTTTGAAATATAGTTGCTATACAGTGGTTAAATTAAAGAGAAAAAAAAATGCATTTTAAAAATTGTAAAAAATTATAAAATAAAATGTTTATATTATTCAAACAGATGTATAAAATTGCACCAAAAATTATACACCTAATTTAAAAGATCTGACAAATGTATTAACAAAACTTCAAATTAATTGGAATAATTTAAGACATCACTTGATAAATTTTAGCCTTCTTACCGTTTCAATACTTTAATCAAATGTGCCATTCTTTTTTCAAACGAATCGAAAATTTGAAAATAGTCTTAATTCCCATAGGAAAGCATTATGACCTAAAGAGAAATGTTCTATATTTTTTGAACAAATGAACCAAATGTAACTGAAAACTATACAGCTAATTCCAGCTACCTCACCAACATACCTACCAAAAATCGACCTAATCGGATGATTTTTGCAGCAGTTATCACGGGACAGACAAACAGAAACCAAAAACTTTTCGTGTTTCTACAGCGAGCCTTCACTAATGTTTCGGCAATTAGATTATAGATACGGATAGCTGTCTAACACAGATTACATGGTGCATGAAATATTATTAAATAACTGATGAGAAAGAACTAATTATAAATTATAATATGACAGAAACTGGTAGCTTATTACAAATTATCTTGGAGAAAGAATACTTAAATACTTACAGTGATAAAAGCTCCACTCCCAAACTCCATAAAATGCTTGCTATTTTCATTAACCTATAAAATTTCAGAGGTATTTAGAAAAATTGACTACAAAACTGGATAAAGAAAAAAGTGAATAGTGTTTTCTAATGATAGTACCTTCTTGAAAATATAATTGAAATCAATGTTAAAAATTACCTAATTTGAATTTTCAATTTACTATTTAGTACAATTCGAAGTTTCTACACCTGGTAAATTTATTGTGTGTAAAATTAAGTAATGGTAAAGTTTCCAGCACGGAAAAAATAAACAAACTAAAAAGCAACTTTATTTTTCTTCTTCCTGATTAACCAGAAGTCAAAGAGAAAAAAAATTCAGAGTTTTACTTCCTGACCTATAACTGTCTCTATAAACAATAATGTAAAAAGTTTAAACATTGTTGTTTATAACTTTCACTCCCTCTTTAATAACACAATACACATTCTTTTTGTATGCCGACGTGTATAATGTCCTTGAAATCCCTCCTATAATCACAAAAGATTTGTAGGAATGAGAATAGTGAAAGTTTTTACTGAACTGAAGTGAAAATAAATATTTTGTTGAATATATAAATATAAACAAAAGCAACAATGATTATGGACTTCTTCAAGTGAGTGCAGGGCACGGCTAGGAAATTTTTGTGCCCAGGACACTGCCCAGTTTTTGTGCCCCTGTAAGTTGGTAGTTCTTGGTTGCTACAGTCCTTATTAATCACACAGGATGAAATCAAACCCTGCCACTTCTGAATAAGTGAAAGTGTCTTAACAACTAAAAAAGATATTAGGCTTCCTATAAATTACTATTTTCTGTTTTAAAAGTTTTCATGCCAAAATAGAATTCATTATAAACAAAGTTTCATTGTACACTTAGAACAATAAACATTATTTCAGTCATAATTTTAAATCTTATGCTTTTCTGTTCACAGATTTATAGAAAATTGTCCTTTATATAGAATAAAAATAAAATCATGAGACAACAATTTGATTTTTATAAATGAATGATTTATTAGAACAACAAGGAGGTACACAAATGTGTGATTTTGCTAAGTTAAATTGTCATATGAGCAAGAAAAATGCATTGCCTGAAGTGGAAAATAAGTTATAAAAAAAAGTGGGGAATATATGAAAACAGCATTCATTAATTAACTGACAGATTTGTTGAATAAGAAATAAAAGTCTTGACATTTATATTATATTTTTCATACTAAATAATTTTCATAAATATATTAATAACTATGAGAAATGTTTGTGCCCCTGAGTATTTTGCAGTCAAAGCAATGGTGCCATGGACATGGACCCATGTAATAATGAATATAATTAATATTATTTGTAATGTATTCAAGTTTTGTGTACACCAGTAGATTCTGTTTTGCTTATTGTGTCTCTCTTTATTGGTGGTTGAAATTTTGTCTGTTTTTATTTGCAAAATAAGACACTGCTTATAAAGGTGACAATTTGAAAGGTAAAGACCACACTGTATGTTGTATTTTTTCATACAATTTATCTTCTCATTTCAATTTAAGATCATGCATTTGGTTAGTTCAAATTTTGGATAATTTAAATTTTTTGCACCCCCTTGGAGCTTAAATTAAATACACTACTGTATTTTGACGAAACAAACAGTCTCTTTTTAGTTAAAAAAAATTAGAATCCATTATCATAAGAAAGAATGGAAAATAGACAACCGGACGCAAAATACTGTACAGAAAAATAAAAGCAATTAGTAAATAAAAAAAGATAACACAATCACATAAAAAATATGCAACTATTACAAATAATAGAAGGTACTATAATAAATAAAAACAAAACAAGGTATAACAGACAGAATCCAGGGATAAATTAAGTTTGATGAAACATGCAAACATAAACAGATTACACTTTTCATTACATTTAGGGGTAAACATGAAATGATTTTATCTTTTAAATGTTTAAAAATAGTGAAATAATAAATCAGGGATAAAGAACTTTTGGGAAAGAGTGTGTGTGTGTGTGTATGGAGGGAGTCTGGGGAACTGAAATTACAATTTTTAATGTTACTTTTAACATGCATGATAATTTATTGTAATTAATTGAGTTGAAAAAAAGGGGGGGGGGAGGGAGTATCATTATACATTGTTTAAACCCTACTTTCAAAGGGAATGAATTGTTGTGCAAACTCACAAAAATAGGGACTAATTCAAACTCAAATTCATCTTCTGAAAAATGAGTTAAGTCATATATCATTACTCACAAAAGATATGCAACTTATATATATGTGGGAATAATCAGAAGTAACAACAACAATAATATTAACTAAATGAATTAAACTATTCACGAGCAGTGATAAAAGACTATGAGTTCACGCAATGGCAAAAGGAAAGCATGCAAGCACAAGCAGTTGTTCTATAGATTTCGGATATGGTTGTTGGTGGAATGTTCATGCAATGCTTGGAGAAGATTGTTAATTATATTTGTATTGAGATATGAATGTTTATATCTTTTAAGAATATTAACCCAGTTATATAGTCGTGTGTGGATCCAATCTTCAGCTGTATTTATTGTTGTCTTATTAAATCTGTTTTGTTTATATTATATTTAAAGAATCTGTTGTGGTTAAAGTACTTATTACTTATCATAATCCCACATATTATAGTTGCAACTATATCAAAGATATCAACATATTGTTTTATAAGTTAAAAATTTATAAAATTAATCTGCTTAATTCTAACTTACTTCTAACTCACTCATGCTTAAGTTTCATGTAAACAAGTCTATTGTCACTGTTCAGTGCAGGTGCTGAACAAAATACGGACAGATAGAATTACATTACAGAATGGATGTATGCCATACAACAAAAGGAGCACATATTGAACATTTGTGAAGTGTACATTCAAAACTTCATTATAATACCTCTACATGTAAGTATATTTTGAATAAATATATTGATTACATTTTGAATAGTAAACCTTTGAAATTAGGGCATTCATTTTGATTTACCCTGCGTTAAGCTTTTCATGCTTTTTACGAGCTACAAAAGCAGGATCACAGATAATATGAGCAAAACATCTGTTCATTTCAATGTAATTTTCGGCAAAAATTAGGATAGAATTATGAAAGAAACCCCTCTCTTATCAAACACTGTTCTCTCTCAGCGATAATATTTCTACGTACCTTACAACTGTCTGTCAAAATGTAGTAATTTACCAATTTTACCAGAGAGAATTTTAACCTTCAAGGAGACTCTCCATACAAGAAAATGCAAAGGAATGTCCCGAGGTCCATGGGTGCAGGAATCCCATCCAAGCCAAGACTAAAAACTTTTCTGAGTATCAGGAATAACCAAATAGAAACATGCTAGAAGATTTTTATGTTTTGCATTATACCTAAAAATTGATCTCTTACAATAAAAGAAAGGGATTAAAAGTTCGCGATAGTAAAATTGCTATTATTTAAGTATGTAAAGTAGAATTTACTATCAGTCGAAAATCTCTCCAAGACTGAAGGTCTTGCACCCATGCGAGGTCTTGAAAGAATGAAAGAAAGGAAGAGATAAGGACATTTTAAATACCATTCCATTGTAAGATTTACAATTGAGTCATGGAAAAAAATGAGCATAGAAGAAAACTTATTTGTTTCTTTCTTAAACTCTAGACTCTGGATCATATTAATCAGCCTTTCTGTGTCTCTTATTGCACTGTTCAAATGAAAAGAACACGTGAAATCAATATCTCAAAAATTGCAGTGACTATTGCAACGTTAGACGAATTTTTTCAGTAAAAAAGGAAGTGATCAGTTGCATTACTGTATGTTATTCATGTTCTTTGGAATTACTAGTTCTTTAGAGGCTTTGATTTCAGTAATGTGATTTTGTCCTAAGAAATAATCCTTCTAAAAAAATGACAATCAAAGGTAAGAATAAATATTTTATGTTAATAAAAACAAAGGTAATATAAATATAAATATTTTATGTTAATATAAATATATAATATATAATATATATAATATAAATATTTTATGTTAATAAAAACAAAGGTAAGAATAAATATTTTATGTTAATTTTGTGATATTAAGTGTTAATTTAAACATTAAGATGATTACAGCAATTAATAGTAGTAATTAGTTTAATATGTGCGTATGTTTAAGATTTTTATTACCTTCATGGGTATTACAAGTAATGGTTAATATGAGAACTTTTATAATTCTCTTGCTTCTCATATTAACCAAGTTCAACTGTATAAAATAATTTATAGAAAATTCAGTCTATAACCATGATATTTTTCATACTACTTGAATAAAAATAGTATAGCAAATGGGAAGCAACAAGAAAAAGAAACATTTCCTAAATTTTTCATCTACATAAAAAATATTAAAAATCTCTTAGTTAAAGTTGTGGTTTCTCAACTTAGTAATTTACGATTTTTATGGAAGTCAAGTATGCCATAGAGCATAAATATGATTTTCTAATTTGTAATAACAACTTGCAACAAAAGAGAAAATAAAGGTAATTCCAGGAAACAAAACTATGACTAACTTTGAATTTATAATTTTTTTATATTATGAACAGCCACATTAAAATATAATGATGAATACCTTATAAAAACATACTTCTGTTTTTTTTTCACTTTTTAAAAGTATTTTTTACATAAAAAAGAAGTACCAACAAAAATAAAGATAATTTGTTCTTAATTTTTATAATGCCAAGAATAGAAAACAGACGTATACTAAATTAAAATCTGCGATATAATTAAGTTGCTGCAACATATTTCCATTTTTAAAAAACATAAAATATTACCGAATGAATAAAACTGTCTGCTTCAACTACATTCTCAACTCTCTTTTGCAAAAAATTAAATGTGTCAGAAAAGCCTTCTGATTTATCTTGAATCATACTTAATTCACAAGTTTTATAAGCAACAGCTAATGCTATCCTCTTACTGTACCATGACATCTGCAAATAGATGAAAGGTAATGATAACTTATTTGTAACAGGATATAAAAACATTAGTAAGACATATTCAAGATAAATACTGACATAATAAAATAATAAACTAATAATAATTAACTTTAAACATTGGTAATTTTAAGGACTTTCCTGGGATTTCAGAAATCATATACATAACAGAAATAAGCAAGATAATCAAATTGTGTAAAGAAAATGAGACACATGATAATTCTCTATTGTACTTCAGATATTTTATTTTAAAGTACTTAAATGTTATGTATTTAATTATATGTTGCAGAATCAAAATAAACACAAATGAAAAAACATTTATTTACAAATCCATTATTATTATTATTTTCAAGTTTTAGGTAACTTTCAATACAAAAAAGTATAAAGCTACCTATTGCAGCTGTTCGGAGGAAAACAATTTCGGAAAATTTTGGTATATTTTCACCGATCATGACCCCCAGACCCCAAAACCACCTTCCATTCAAATCTTGATTTATATATATATATATATATCTGACCTATGTCATACAATAACACTCGTATTTATAAATCAATTTGGATGAAACTAATTGTGTGTATTAAGCTCACCAATGTCTCGACCGAGTTCGTTGGCCAGCTTGTTCCATCATTTTGTTTCAAGATGGTGGCCATTTAAAAATTTAAAACTAAAATAATTACACAAAAAAGTTAAAAATTCAAATTTATTTTTTGCTTACATGTTAGGCTTTGGTACAAGGATTCTGGAGCATTTTTTGTTTTAAATCTATCTTAAAAAATGGCTGAGATAAGAGCAGTTTGAAATTCTAGGGTGGCTGACATTTTGAACACATTACAAGACAGCACATTGCAAAAAAACCAACGATTAATTTATGAGTTTTAGTGAACGCGATTTCTTGCAAATTATTTTCTTTCATTGTTGTAATCATTTTCCCAATCATACGCATAAATCATACGCACTATATATTCGTATCCGTTAGTGCCAAATTCTCGCCAAACTTGCCGACAATTGGCAAAATATCGCCAAATTTGGCAACCAAAATAAGTCTTCATAAATGAAGCCAACTTGGCTGTAGCTCAATAATTTGACGAATTTCTTATTCAAATTCAGTATTAGCGAATCTTTTGTAAACGGTTTTTTTGCATTTTAGCTTGCTGTTTTCGAGTAACATTAGCTAAAATTTTAAAACAAAGCTATAGGAAAGCTACCTTTTCCTCCCGGTACAGGCCAGAAGGACTTTTTTAATATAAAGCAGATTTTTTTTCAAATTTTCTTTTACGCCTTTTTCTAAAATAATTTGATGTAACACCAATAATGTCCATTCAGTTCACAGGTACATATTGCTTTGTTTAATGTTACAATGAACTTTTGGTCATAAAAACAGCCATATAAGCAGGGTTGGCTATAAACTAAAAGTTTTTTATAGGTGGAGTTTTTCTTCAATGTATAATTTAATATTAATGAATGGTTACCTGTCAATTAAATAAAGTCTAAACATGTTAGAAAACTAGACACAATATTTTATCTTTAGAAAAATCTAGAAGGAAAGCATAAAAGAGTTATATCAAAGAGGGATAAGTAATGAGATAGATGAATCATTTACTGGGACAGCAGATGTAATTTATGAATATATTAAACAAAAAGTAAAAAATGTAGCTTATGAAATTCTAGGTATAAAAATGAGTGGTAAGAAAAACAGATACTGGATAACAGATGACATGAAGGAAAAAATAATAAAGAAAAGAGAGACATTTATAAAACGGATCAGCCCAAAGAGGAAGAAAATAGGACAATTTACAAAATTTTAAAAAGTATACTGAATCACATGATCAGAACAGTGAAAAATGAGTTTTAGGAACAGAAATGTGTTGCTGTTGATATTAATGTTGATATTAATGAATCTTATCAAAGACTCAGATTTTTGTGGCAACAGAAAAAAAAAACAGTTCAAAGCGATCACTAAGTAATTTCCAATTTCAAAAATTATCCAAAGTTTAAGACATTAACCTATCACAGTGAAGTTTGCACCGTAAGACTTGGCAAATAGTCAAAGTTTTTGTAACAAAAAAATAGTTCAATTTTGAACTTTTCCGTCACCCCCTGCCAAAAAAATTGACATTTTCACAAGTCTTATAGTGCAAATCACACTCTTACAGGACACTTGTTATACACACAATGAAAAAAAGGCATAATTCTCAATCAAATAGTATTTTTTATTTTTCTCTGATATAATTTGGTGATTAAATAGTCTTTTCTCAGTACAATTTCAGTCTCTTTTCTTTTCTATTTTTGATGGAATGTACAAGATTAAAAATACAGTAAACATATCAATGAGAAGTATTTGTAGAGAGAAAATAAGGAAACAAAAACACTTTGAAAATTGAAACAGAAAATGAAAACAGTTTAAATACAGAAAACTTTGTTGAACTTACATTTAAGGAAGTATCTCCATAACAATGCCAAACAGTATCCACTAGATCTAAAACATTTCTTGAATGTGCAGGTAACTGAGTTGGTAAAGCCATTAGAGCCATAGCCTATAATAATGCATACATTTAAAATTTTTATAAATGCAAAAAATATTTAGGCCATCTATACAACTTTCTTTATCAATGAAAAATAATGTATAAGAACATAAAAGTATATATGTGACAGTGTCTGAAAAAAAGGACTTTATGCCTAAAATAAACTTTTTGAGAAAAGCATTTTTAAAGTTTGACAACACTAACTCAGCTTTCAAAATGTAAAAAAGGCATCACTTATCATTTCATTGTGTATCACTTCTGATGTTTCCTTCTTCTTTTTTTTTTTTTTTTTTTTTCATTTTTTATTTCTGTATGCTATATTATCTTCCTATACATTTGAAGTGTTTCTCCCATATGGCTGCTATTTAAAAATACTGGTGATGAATACAGGATGAAAATAACAACAATAATAAAATATTAAAGGAAATTATAAAATAAAGAAGTTATAAAATTAAAAGGGTAAGGCAACTTAGTACTGATCCGGCAAACAGCAGATCACTGTTTGACTGTTAAAATTAGATAGTTTTAAATATCTCTTATGAGAGCGTCTTTAACTCCCTATCAATTGAAACAGAATTGAGATGAAAAAATGAGAAAAGAAAGCCAGAGTGGAAAGTTACCTGCACATAAGTTAAATAATCATTCAACAATCAATTTGCTCTCCTTTTAATTTTTACTTTGTGATTAAATACATTTTTACAGCCATTCTATGGGATTATTTATTATATTACTGTGGAGTCCTTAATGAACAAACACTTTAACACAGAAACCTAAAAACAGCCTATTAAGAAGAAAAAAAAAGGGTGGGGATGTACTGAAAATGAGAAAGTCACACACACACACAAAAAGTGAAAACCTAGCCAAAAACATGTACATCACAAAAGCTAGTTTAAATTTTTAGGCATAAGGTTATCAAGCTCTGTCACATATTTGGGACATTAAAATGGAAAAATAAATAAAAATTAAATAATTATTTTTTATTAATATAACTATCAAAGTTTATTTAGAGCCAGAAAAATTGGGCATAACACACAAATTATGAAACGCTTCTCTTTCCATTAATAACTATTATCATTTATTTATAACAAGAAAAATTGTGCAAAACACATAAATTATATAACATTTCCCAATTTAATTATAAAATGAATATGTACAAAATCTTTATCTTTACTTTAGGTATGAACAATGAAATGTGTAAATAAATATTTTGGTTCCTGCTTACTGTGGCTTCTTATTACAAATAATCATATGAATTCATATTACAAAAAAATGGAAATATTTTTGATAATTCAGCTCTTATATCTTATACAGGTTTGATACCTTACACAGCTTTAGCACCAAAATTTGATCCCAAATCAGTCCCTAAGTTTATTACCAAGGTTACCAAACTCTGTACTTGGTAATGTTTAGAAACATCATTTACAAATGCCTGTAAAACTCATTTTGTAGCAACAACTATGCTAGTTTTAAGGCATCAATTTTGGGTTTTTGCATCAATAATAAAAAATTCTTTCAATTTAAATCAAGTAACATCATAGAAAATTATTTAAAACAATAACTGTCCAGAGATGGCAACACATTCAAATTATTTTGAGTAGCTTTATGTCTTGATATATACATTTGAACAACATACTAAAATTTCTATGCATATCCAAATCTCTGCAAATAAAAAATTAATGCTACACGCACCATTTTCAATAAGAAACATGTTGTGGCAAAATAACAAAATTTGTATATGCCCAGTAGCATATATTTACCCTATATACATAAAATCCTAATGAAAATTATAAAATGACTAATACATGAATTCAAATTTATGAGATGCTTAAATTTGCTGTTTGTTGTATAATACAGAGAGAGAGAGAGACAAAGAGTTATAGACAAATAGAGAGTGGGAGGGAGGGGGAGAGAGACAGGCAGAAAAAAAGACACAGAGCGAGAGACATACAGACAAAAAAAGTCTGGGGTTTGGTGCACTAAGGAAGAAGGGAGCAGTTATGGTTACCCAAGTATATATATAATTTTGTGACTTTCCAAACATATTTAAAAAAGTTAAAATAAGGACAAACAGACATACAAATCAAAATCATAAACACTTTTCAATAACATTGGAAAATTATATCCATGAATGAAAACATTATAATGTTAACTGCACCATCCTCTCAGTCTTATTCAGCCAAAAATTAATTATTTTTTGCACACAATTTAAACAAACTGATTTATGAATGAAATACAATAAAAACAAACAAAACAACAAAAGACAGTGTTATATAAAATATTGATATATAGAATATAAAGAAACCCTTGCAATTATACATAAGAAATAAACTAATTTTAATGCAAATTATAGCAGTAAAATAGAAAAATAAAACAAATATTTTTATGATGCTTACTTCTGGCCATTTGGGGAGAAAAGGAATAATCATTTTAAGTCGATTTTCTAAAGCATCAGATAAAAACTCTTGAAGGTTAACTCTGCAATTTAAGAAAATTATTTTTTAATATTATAAATAGATACTTGTAAAATAAATAAATTAAAATGAAGAATATATATGAAAATATAGATTAGAGGAATGAAAAATCTTTATTTTAATAATAACATTTGTAAGAAAGCTGAACAATACTCCCAAGAGAATGTATAACCCAGGTCATTTTAAAAATTTTATTAATTCCCTTTACACATCTGCTTTTTTTTTTTTAAACCATTTTTCAAGGATTTTTTTTTTAATAAAAAAATAAAGTTTGATGGCAGTTCTAGGTCATGTATCTATGAAACTAATACATGAATGGACAGTGAATCTATTAATTCAATAATGCACACAAGGGGATGGTCTAGGTGTCTGGACATTAAACATTTTCTGCTGATATATTATAATACCATGTATAGTCCCACTGATAAAAAAAATAATAGTATAAAATCATTTTTTCAGTGTTAAAATAACATTTGAAATCTTCAACTTTATATATACACATTTTAAATAATTTTCAAACTTTAAATAGGCTTAAATAACTTTAAATTAAATTAAACTTTAAATATTTTTTGTTATTGTATTTGAAGATTTCTTCAATGATAATTTTTTTTCTTTTTTTTTATGGATGGTTAATTTATCAGACAGGAGGTTTACTCAACAGTTTGCTAAGTTTGTATAAGGAATTCTTTGATTGAACAGTGATTTTGCCTTATGGAGACTCGATTGAAATTGACTTTTACAACTTTCTTAAATGAATTTATATCTATATTTTCATATTGGTATTTAAAAGTATATTGATGGTCATTAGGAAGAAGTACAGTAATCCCTTAACATTTGCGAGGGTTAGGTTCGCAGAAATCTCCGCGAATGTCAAAATCGCGAATGTTGAGACTATCCTCCCGTGCATAAAAGGGGGTTAGGTTTTACGGTTTTTTTTAATGGAAAAAACATTTGAAATGTAAATAGTATATTTATTAAATATTAAAAATACATACTCGAAATAAGTTTGAACAATTATAAACATATTGTATAAAAGATTATTTGCTGGTTGATGGCTGAAAAAAAGTAGTAATATGCGATTGCTCTGCAGAAGAGACCTTTTGTTTATGGATTTCTATGTAAGGAAAAATTACAGCCTCAGTTTCTCTTTTAAATTTAAAACTCCTCACTAGCGATGGATCACATTATATCGCTTAATTAACACGTTGTTGTAATTTTAAAATTTCCGCGACATTTTTTTCAGAAAATATTTCACCTGCAATAAAAAATTTTAATTTTAGAAAATTTATTTTATAAAAAAAAAAAAAAAAAAAAAAAAAATTACATTTTGCATTTTCTGAGACGCTGTCTCTTATAGCCTTTTCATTTTTTTTAATTGATCGAACTGTAGATTCATTAATATTAAAATAATGTCCGACCGTGCACGCTCTTTCTCCCATTCGCAACTTATCTAAAATTTTACATTTTTCGGAAAGGTTCAAAACTTTTTTCACTCTTTTAGCTGTAGGCGACATTATGAAGTTTCTCTTTTTTAGGTTTGCTGAATGCTGAGAAGAAAAAATAGACAGGCGAATAGAAAGAATTCTACAGGAACTTACGTAATTCAAACAATAAACAAAACTTAGAGGAGTATGCACATTACGTACTTCGAAGAGAAAATTTGCGTTTTGGTCTTTCAATATAAATTGGAGAAATGGCAAGCTCAAACAAACAAAGGGGATAATCTATTTTTAGCATAAATTCATGTTTCGGGTAAAACAAAGGAAGTTTACTTTAAAAAAAATTTATTTATAAAACGAAATCTGCGAATAGCCAAGTTAAGTATTCGCGAATGTTGAAATATTCTTCATTTTATATTTCGCGAATAATCAAAACTCGCGAATGTTAAGGGATTACTGTATAGGTAAATATGTACACTGGACAAAAAATTAGTCACCCTCTAGAGATATCTCTCTAATCCAATGTAACGCCACATCTGACCACGATAACTGCCTGGATCCATTGAGGAATGGGGTCTACAAGGTTTTACAGGCATGACACATCCAGTTGTGATGCCACATGCTTATGAATATATCATGTAAGGCCACCAAATTGTGGGGATGCCTTGATGTCAGAATTTTAGTTGCTATTCCAAATAAAACACCAATATTTTTTATGCAGCTAAGATCAGGTGATTCTATGGGCCAGTCAAGATGCTATAGTATCTGTCAGTATTCATCAAATCAGTCATGTATGCATTCAGCCCTGTGAATAAGGCTGGAGTCATATCTGCTCAGAATGACATCAGTTTTGGTTGCAAAAATATAATAGCCAGTGGGTTGGATTTTTAATGGCTTATAAAAGCAAAGTACATTTGCAATCATTTTTTTTTAATCTTACAATGCTTTTTATAGTGTGGCAACAGGAAAGAAAAAATTGTATTAGAAAATTAAAACAAAATAGATTTGTATAAAAATTAAGTATATAAGGTGATTAAATAAAAGGATAAAAAGTGATCTGAGAAATTTGTAAAGTAGCCAGTAATTGTACCTGGGTTCTAAAATGTACATATATATCGAATTCAGGGTTCATACAGAGTTGGGAAGAAAAAATCCAAGGAGTCAAAAAAATGTTAAGGATTTGCAATTTTTTGTTGTTGTTGTTTTTATGTGCTGCATCGTTATGTGGTATGCACACTCCAATTTTTAATGGCCAATTTGGAGACAAAAACAAATTTTACTCTATTAGAATCTAATTGTTAGTGCTGGAATTGCACAGTATTCACAAAATATTGCTTACTGATTTCGTAAGTTTAAATACAAAATAGACAATCAACTTTTTTATGCAGCGACCAATGGTCATATAAACAGAGATTAGTCAAACCTCAAACACTTATTATGTATATCACATACAGGATACATCTTTAAAAAAAATTTTAAAAGGAAAAAAAAAATGCTAAACGCAACATACAAGAAAAAATATAACAAGTTTTGAATTTATACTTTTAGAACAGCTGTAATCGATTTCGTTGAAGGTGAAACTTTGACGAAATTCACATGTTTTTTGCAACCTTCTAGGGGAAATTCGCAATCTTCTGGGAGAAATTAGTGTTTTTTTGTGATCTTTTAATGGAATTCTCGTTTTATTTCGATCGTTTGACGAAACTGACGTTTTTCTCGCGATCTTTTGATGAAATTTGCATGTTTTCTGAGATATTTGGAGAAAATTTGCATGTTTTTTGCGATCTTTTGAAAAAATTCGCATGTTTTTTGCGATCTTTTGAAAAAATTCGCATGTTTTTTGCGATCTTTTGAGGAAATTCGTGTCTTTTTTCACGATCTTCTAGAGGAAATTCACATCTTTTCTCGCGATCTAGTGGGAGAAATTCGTGTTTTTTTGCTATCTTTTAATGGAATTCGTGTTTTATTTCGATCGTTTGACGAAACTGACATTTTTTTTCCCGATCTTTTGATGGAAACTGCATGTTTTTCGCAATCCTTTGACGAAATTGGCGTGTTTTTCGCGATTTGACGAAATTCGCATGTTTTTTGTGATCTTTCGAGGAAATTCACATTTTTCGCGATCTTTTGAGGAAATTTGCGTGTTTTTCGCTATATTCTGGGGAAAATTCACGTTTTTTTCCCATGATCTTCTGGGGGTAAATTCGTGATTTTCTAGGAGACATTCGCATTTTTTGCGATCTTTTAATGGAATTCGCATTTTATTTCGATCGTTTGACGAAACTGACGTTTTTTTTTTGCGATCTTTTGATGGAAACCACGTGTGTTTCACGATCTTTTGAGGAAATTTGCGTTTTTTTTCGTGATTTTCTGGGGGAAATTGTGTTTTTGCACGATCTTTTGAGGGAATTCGCATTTTATTTCTATCGTTTGATGAAATTGACGTTTTTTTCGCGATCTTTTGATGGAAACCGCGTGTTTTTCCTGATCCTTTGACAAAATTCGCGTGTTTTTCGCGATCCTTTAACGAAATTCATGTGTTTTTCGCAATTTTTGAGGAAATTCGCATGTTTTTTGCGATCTTTTATGGAAATCCACATTTTTCTCGATCTTTTGAGGAAATCCACATTTTTCTTAATCTGTTGGAGAAATTAGAGTTTTTGAACAATCATTTTTACAAAATTTACTCATTTTTTCGCGATCGATTGACGAAATTTGACAGTATTTTTTGGGATATATTTGCGAAAAACGTGATTTTTCCGAGATTTTTGGCTAAAAGCCAAACATTGATAAAATTTAAAGTAAAGTACAGTGTTGAAGAACGGACTTTACGGACCTAATAATTTAAAAACGGACCTAGTGGGAGCCCTGCTATAAGATTATCCTAACCAATCAATGCTGTGCTTCAGATAAATGACGTGTATAAAGGATTTACCGTGCGTTTTACAATCCTGATTTTTTCCCCTCGGCAGCAATATCGCTTGCGTCCGAAGCCGCAATACAATTTAAGGAGTTTCTAAGGAGTGGTTTGCTTATCTAAGTAGTTCTAAGTACTACTTGGGAATGTTTTCATTTCTAAGGAGTTTCCAAGGAGTCTAAGGAGTCTGTGAGAACCCTGCGAATTTTGTGCAAATCAGTCAAAAATTCTAGATTTGTATAAAATAAGGAACAAACACACTGACTTTCATATAGATAGACAGATTATATAATGTGAAAACCAGTAGCTTTTAATATTTAGATTTTGGCATTTATGTTCTATAATTAATTATTCCTCAGAAACACAACTTTTTTGTTGTTGTTTTTTTAATGCAAACCATGACATCTATCACTGTACTGAATTACACAGTCATCGACCAAATAGTTTAGGAAGAGTAGAGTCACAAAAGCACCATTGGAGTGGACACATAAGAGCTTTACTTGTTCAGCTCAATGAGTATGTTTTTAGTTCAAGCTTATCAGTTATTGGTGTTAAGTAACACAGACTGGCAATGAGGATATTGGCTATGGAAAGAGATTGATGAAGAAGTAAACAAATACCATAAATTCTCTAAAACATAAAAGATAATCTTTTACATAGTCATTAATATATTACAAAATTTAAACCTTACTTGATAGGAGTGGATGCGTTCCTTTTCAGATGATCTTCTAATTCAGCATTACAAGAAAAATTAAAGTATTGAACTAATTCAGGTCCTCCACCTTGAATTAAAGTATGTGAAGCTGCTGAAAGACCTAGAGACTGAGCACCTACATAAAAGGCATTTTACTGTAAAATTTAGTGTCATTAACATTTACATAGCATAATATTAAATAAATGAATTCTCGCAAAAATAAATAAAGATAAAATTGATGAATGAAATTATATGTCTGATAAAAGAGTTAGGTACATTAGCATTGATTTTTTAGGGCAAATTTTTCTTTTTCTTTTTTCTAAGATGTTTTAATTTCTTATTTATACAATAAGGTATATACTTACTGCCTCTCTGGTTGATGTTTGTTTGAAGATTGTTTACTTTTTTTGACAAAATCAGAAACATAGGGCTTGAATTAGTCAGGACGATGCCGCCTTTGGCGTAACATAAGTCCCAAGCTGTGTGCCAACCAACCAACCAACCACACAGGTTTATTTAGCAAATTTTAATGCATTTCAATTATATTTTTTTTTATGAAGTACTTATGACACCATGAAATTTTTTTTTCTGTCAATTGGGTATAAAAAAAAAAAAAACTATGATGATGTAATGATGCTGCATATAAAAAAATCAAATTGATATATTGTAATTTTTGAAAGATGAACCACGGCTCATATATGAGCTTAAAAATAAAAAACTGCCAGTGCAACCCATTCAAAAACCACGCGTCATACTAGAGACTTTTTTGTTTTCCTTCCCTTCAATGCATGGAAAAACGTCAACTTCAGAGTGAGTCAAATATGAAATGCTGCTTCAATAGCATTCTAGAATCCTCCAATGGGTCAAGTAACCTAATTTCACAACATTTGATCAGTGGGTTGAGACAGGTTGGCACTAACTTTTTTGTTGCAGGTTGAGTTGATTCCAATTTCTTTGGGTTAGGGTGATCCCAATTTCCCAAAGGAAAGCCCAGAATATTGTTTCAGATGAAGAACTATATATTTGAATATGAATGAGCAGGGATGTAGTATGTAGTAGAGGATATATAGTGGTATATGCTGTATACCTTCTGGATTTTTTTAAGGAACTCTGTATACCCTTTGATTCTCAAATAAAGCTGTGTATACCCCCTGCCTACAGCATCATATCATCTAGATTTTTATGACTACACCACCGGGAATAAGTCTTGACATGTTCATTTTTCTACATAAGGGGGAAAAATATATTAGAGACATGATTATAGATTGTTTTTCTATATAGTGGGGTGAGATAGCTGAAAATTATACCAAAACATTTCACATATGGCAACCAATGCGGCACTTTGGATTCAGATAGTACATGGATAGACGAGTATAAAAAGCCCGGGACACAAATTTTTTTGGCCCTCTAGCGGCGTTGATGACGTAATCAATATGGCCGCCAAAGTTTTGTGATTCGCTTCTATATTTCTCTATATAACTCGGTATAATATTTTGATATTAACCTATATTGTTAGTGATTATTAATCCGGAGAAAACGCGCTTTCCAACGGTATATTTGACATCATTGTTTAGGTTCATAATACCACAATTATTTATAACTTTATTAAAATTTTTGGTTTTGATTTTGATTTTTTCGAAACATTTTGCTAAATAACTTGAAATCCGTTGCATGCAGCTGAAAATGTGTAGTATACTTTTTGTTTGTCAGAAAATTACCTTTTGAATGGCATATATGCCTTCTATTTTATCACAAATATTTGCTGAAATTTTTCCAAAACAACGTAGCGTTGCACAGAGAGTCGTTATGGCAACAATGTAATTTATATGGGTTCCAAAAATTAATACAGTGGCTTTATAACTGTTTAAGTATCAAATGTAATTCTTGTAATTTTTTATGTATATGTAAATAAATTATAGTTTTTTTAGGGCTATGAAACTTTTATTTCCGTTTTAAAATCAGTGACATGAGGAACACTTAAGGCAACTGTAAAATAAGTTTCAAACATTTATATGTACAAGAGTGAGAAACAAAAAAATGTACAATACAATATTATTCCAATTTAATCACATCCTATAGATTGTCAAATACACTAGTGTCAGCCATAATATCTAAATAACATAATATCTTGCTGTCATATGCAATAATATCCAAATGATTTATGTAAATTCACCTGTGATTTCCAATCACTGTCGGAGAACTGCCCTTCACATACACAAAGTTTCGTATATCGTATTCCCATTTTAACGCATTTACAAGATGTGCATCGCTTGCGGCAAGTACAGGAGGTACGTTCTTCACAGTGTTTTGCCATTTCTGGAATTGTTGTCCACACAGGTCGGTATGATCCTCCTGAAGTTACTATCCATCTCCACTTGGTTGGCGAAGGTATTGTGTAATGTGAAACGAGGCTGTTTTTCCAAATTCTTGCTTGGAGAGTAGCTCGTTTGATGTGTTGTGTCAAATCATCTGCTGTACGAAATATGTTTTCGATGGCTCGATTCTTTCTTGTAAATAACACTCGTCTGCATTCATTGCTGCTCTGAAGATCTCATGCTTGATCATAAAGTAGTGTAACAAATCCTGACATTTATCATCAATATCAGAGGTGCCTGTACAGAGCTGATGCCATGCACAATCAATTTCACGAAATGACATCCAGACCTCCCAAGCTGTCTTTTTGCCAATGCCACAAAATGTGGAAACTGTGTCGCAACTAGTTACAGAGTGAAAATCCAACAAATTTTTGGTGAAAGTTTGGCACAGATCTCATGAATTGGAATGAATTTCCTGTAATTCCCACAACCATACTCAATCCATAGTTCATCAATATCTTGTATTTGTGGGAACAGTGATAACCACTACATCTGAGCCCACAGTTCGTTTTAAGATGCGAGTATGTACACTTTCTACTGCATGCTTAACATGGAGAAGTAGGCGGCCATATGCTTCTTCGTGTGAGATGGGAGAAATGCTTGATACATCCCAAATGCTTGAGGCGCAGACTCGTTCATCATAAGTACAGACAACATGCTTTCCTGGATACTCGTCTCCCACCATTTTCTTAGCTAGCAACTGGAACATTTGGGTCTTGTTTTCGTTGACACATACGAATTGCTGAAATTAGTTTGGAATTGCAGTTGAGTCTGAGACTTTAAAACTTATGCCACTCTCTCTTGTTTCTCGGGTATATGCCTTCATTCTGTTACTAATATATCTGTCGGATACAATATCTAGTCGTGAACTGTTCTTCAGTTGATTAATGAAATATGGTTTGAAAACATGTTCATAGCAAGGGATGACCGCTCCGGGAACCAAGCTTTCAGTGTTCATAGCATCCGGAAAATGTTGTCGCAATACCAGGATTAAGCATGTGTATTACGGCTGCTCCATCAAATATTTTAGCTGTTACTTTCGGTTGGCTGTGATTAAAGGTATTGTCATATTTTGTTTGAATGCAGTAAAAGATATCCGACTTGGTGGTTGGTTTTCAGAGTACATTTGGTCTTTATGTGAAAGAAGAAATCATCAATGTTGTCATCCTGTGCTTCAGATGCAACATACAACCTGTAGAATAAGTAGGAGTCTTTACGCGAGTAAGCAATTTTGGACTTTGCCTTATGTGTCTTTCTTGTTATAGTCTTGAAGACGTGAATATTAGTTCGAGGAATAATGTCATGAATTGAATTTTGAACTTGATCGAGACGGGACACAACATAATCATCATACTGTTTTAGTCATACAGTGAATTCTTTCGTAACACACTTGACAGCTTCGAAACTTGGAATTATTTTGGAACTCCTTATTAACACTAAATCGGTTTCTTCAAATGGATTTCCTCGTTCGGTTAAGACGTTAATCATTTCTTTGGCATGGGTCAAGAACCTTTTCTCATGTGCACTGTTATCTTCATGATGCTTTGCGCCCACGTTTTTGTCATCTTTTAAATTTGATTTCTCTTCAAATTCCTCAGTTAAAGAACTGATCCTAGGGCCTTCTACCATCCACTTAAGCATAACAGTTTCACTATCAAGGATTCCAATAGCACTTCCTTCACCCTTTATAACTTTGTTATTGTGTTCATGAAGCTAATCGTCAGATATTCAAGAAAACGGTGTAGCAGTTTTGCTGCTCGTAGAGTTGCCACGAAGAAATTCAGCATGTATATCTGGATGTTTTTCTGGAAGGTCCTGTAGAGTGCGCACGAATACTGGTAACCAACGATAATAGTGGACTGCGTTCAACGCAAATGTCCACTGACATAACTGAGCCAAAGTATCGACGTGCATTGTAAAATTAGATGTACGAATACTCAATACAAGATGTACTAGAAAGGACCCCAGTTTGGTGACTGTGTTCCAATACTGAAACTGCGGACATTCAGATGTTTTCGATGAAATCCACAACTCAATCGAATCTTATTTATTTAATCTATTTTATTTATTATTACAATTTTTAAGTTGACCTCCCAAAATTTAAATTTGGAGGGAGCTACGATTTTAAAAATTTCTCCTTAAAACCCTAGAATATATTTACATATACATAAAAAATTACAATAATAACATGTGCTACTTAAATTGTTATAAAGCCACTGTATTTATTTTCGGAACCCATATAAATTACATTGCTGCCATAACGACTCTCAGTGCAACGCTACATTGCTTTGGCAAATTTTCAGCAACTGTTTGTTATAAAATAGAAGTCATATATACCATTCAAAGGTAATTTTCTGATTAACAAAAAGTATTCGACATGTTTTCAGCTACGTGCAACAAATTCCAAGTTATTTAGCAAAATGTTTCGAAAAAATAAAAATAAAAACCAAAAGTTTTAATAAAGTTATAAATAATTGTGGTATTATGAACCTAAACAATGATGTCAAATATACCGTTAGAAAGAGCGTTTTCTCCGGATTAATAATCACTAACAATATAGGTTAATATCAAAATATTATACCGAGTTATATATATCTCTTCTATATAGAGAAATATAGAAGTGCATCACAAAACTTTGGCGGCCATATTGATTACGTCATCAATGCCGCTAGAGGGCCAGGAAAATTTGTGTCCCTGGCTTTTTAGACTCATCTATCCATATACTATCTGAATCTAAAGTGGCACATTGGTTGCTAGATGTGAAGTTTTTTTAGCTATCTCACCCCACTAATAATTAAATTAAACTGAATTTTTTTTTTTTTTTTTTTTTTTGTGTTCTCAGGTTGCAAGTCAACAGGAAAATCTTTCTTGGGTTTAAATAGAATTGTAGACTGACATTTTTTTTTGGGGTGGGAAGGGGGGTTAGATCAGGTTGATTTAAAATAAAATTTGTGGGTTCAGAACTCTAATGCATGCCATTGTTCTTACAGCTGCTGTTACAATTGTGCGAAATCAAATATACTGCTGAAAAAAAAGAAAGAAAATTATGTGCCAAATTATTCTTTCTCTGTCACTGATTTTTCTGAGTTTCATTTTGACTGCAGAATTAATCGTAGATGTCAGAAAATCCCCTTTACATCACATATTTGAGGAATTCGTTTCCTAAATAGGTTTGCCCTAATCTTTCTAAATCTAACAAAAAATCCAGAAATGGTAACATTCTAAGAAAATCCTCATTATGAAAGTGTATAGACAATGTTTTTTGTACTTTCTCCGGTGTCATATGCAGTGATGAATTCTAAGGGATGCTCAGGGGTAGGACTTCCCGTTCCAGAAAATTTGTGATTGGTAATGGCCTAAAAGTGCCCCTAACTAGCAATTTCTTCCCTGGAATTCCATTCTGTCTTAATCATGTATTTTGTTTGCTACATGATAAGCAATAGTTTTACTTCTAAAATTAAGCTTTCATTAGAGAAAAGTTTTTTTTTTCTTGTAAAGGAGGTGGAGGGGAGGGAGGGGGGAGGTAAATTATGGTTTAATTTTTTCTCTTGGTATAAAGTAATTGTTTTGCCTGGCCCAATGCACGAGTCCAGCCTAGTGAATGATCATGCCAATTTTCTTTCAATAGACTCAGGTCTGAAATTCATTCTTCCCAGGCCGTGTCAGGTTGGATTTGTTTGTTTTTGTAAAAATAGTTGTGATACATAATTGTTTAACAAAATATTTAGAAATTTATTTTGGCTTAATAATTTAAGGAAAAATATTTTTTTTAAAATCTACTTTGTTTTTCCTTACAGAGTATTAAAGTTGTGATTTTTTAAACTATTTTTTTTTTTTAATTTAATTCTTTGAGCATTAGGCAATATTTCTGCATATCTCTGGTTTCATAAAATAATATCTATGCAAAGTATCAGTAGATTGATATTTTTATAGTTTGTATGTTCATTTATTTTATGGAATTTATCTTACTTAGAAACTTTATGTGGGCTGGAAGCTCATTGAGTTTTAAACTATATTAATTTTTCGAATGAATCTTTCTTTTAATGCATTTGTCTTAGTATTCAATAATGTTGTTATTCCGCATTCCATAGCTTGCAGACATATAAGATGAAAAATGTACTTTTTGCATAAATATGTATGAAATATTCTTTTAAAAGACTTTTAATTTTAGGAAATGCTAGTTAAAAAACATAGGTCCTTGTCTTAGAAATTAGGTTGGGTCTGGGTTTGTAAAATTTCAGCCCATGCAGACCTTTAGTGCAAGCCTAAATTTCAGTGAAAATTGTTGTAATAGCCTCAGCAGTATGATGCATATGAAAGTTTAAAATTCTGTTTACTCCTAATTAATTATCTGCAGCTCATATGCAAGTGCTGCGGTTCATCCAAAAATTACAGTAAAGGACACACATTAAAGTTTCTAAATAAACCCATGTTTTTGATTTTGTAGAACACATTTAAACAATTTTTAAACAAAAATCAATCTAAGAGGGAATAAACATAGACCCAGGGTAAAAATCAATGCTCATCTACCTACCTCTTTATCAAAGCATAAATCAATAGAAAGCAATAACTTATTAACTATTAAGGGTCTGAAATGTAGTACAGTAAAACATGAAAACAGAACCTGCGTATAATCAGGAGTAAAAATAGCCAAATAGCAAAGAATGCTTTGCACTCTTTCCACTAACATATCTACATATTCTCCCTTTTTCTGATGAAGCGAGTGAGGAAGGGAAAGAATTTAAAAGACTGATAATTTTCATCACTGCAAAATAATAAATAGAACAAGAAAATTAAAAAACATATATAGTTTTAAAGATTTTGGTTTGTGCACTGGGGAAGAAAGATGGAAGAGGAGGAGCAGAAATTTTGGAAAGAACGTAATTTACATTATGATTATTTATTTATTGTCACAAGAAAGCAATGGATAGATAGCTCTAGAGCAACAAATCATAGAAGAAAATTTTTCTTTTAATAGACAATTTTAAAGATTTTAAACTTTGTACAATGGGTGGGGTCAAAAAAGGAAGGGAGGTAATTTAGATGATTGATTATTTATTTATTGTTACTAAAGAACAACGAAAGTTTTTTTCTTTCTTTTTTAAGTAAAGGAGTTTTAAAGATTTTAAACTTTGGCAAAAAAAACAAAAGCTGAAATTTCATAAAGGTAAAGGAATTTTGATCAAATTATAAAAATGGTGAAAATCTGCTAAAATGCAGAAAATTCTCACTCCTGTCTAATAGGGTCCTGCTTTATACAAAAGATTTGATGGTCCTAACAAATTTTGAAATATTGGAAGATTTTAATAAGAGATTACTGGGTATAAATCAGGGCACATTTCACTATTTTTAAAAAGAGCAGCACGCATTTTACTATTTTTAAAAAAGACAGTGCACTGTGCCATTAAATAATATCAGGGCACATTTCACTATTTTTAAAAAGAGCAGGGCACATTTTACTATTTTTAAAAAAGACAGAGCACTGTGCCATTAAATAATATCACAGCATAAACACTACTAATAATAGGACAAACTGATGACTAAAATATTGTTAGCAGCTAGCAAAAGTTGGTACTTCACTTTTATAGGGATCTTGGCAAGATAGATAAAATGACCTTGGCAAGAGAAGGAAAATTTTTACATATATTTTCTGGTAACTTATTCACTGTTTCATACACTCAAGCAACCTTTTCACTATTTATATAAGTTGCTTAACCCTTTCACCATTTGAAGATTTTCCAATATTTCTATAAATATGCTTGTAAATCCCAGAATATATATATTTTTTAATCGCTGTTTGATGCTATAATATCTTTTATATCTCCTCATTCTATATACGGTTCAAAAAAGTATTATGTTAAAAATATTTTTGTGAACAGCCATTTTAACATGACTACATGAAACGGAAAAACACGGGCCTAACGCTTAAGGATTTACAGAAGCCATTTATCTGTTATTATATACAAACCGAACTAATTTATCTAAATACATGTTAGAAGCAAATTTTTTAAACAAGCATTATGTTAATTCATTAGTTTTGTTTCATGGTTAGTTATATCATTTGGCAATAAATCTCAGTTTCTGAATCTAAAATTGCAGTTTTTTTTAAAAAGCACCAAGGCCCCTATAACACCCATAATTTTCTGTATAAATACAGAAGCCCCATCAATTATATTGTGCATGATAGGAAACAAAATAAATTCAAGATATATCAAATATGTAATGTAACTGATGGCATTAAAAATATGTGCAGAATTCAAACATACGCAATATTCAGCAATGGTGTTGAACAGATCATATGCTGAATAGTGCCGCCAGATATTCATTATATCTCAAAAATAAATAGAATAAACCTACATATGTAATAATAGTAACAGAAGAATTATTAACAGATAAATTATTATTCTTTAATAGATGAATTTACCAAGAGCTAATGACTTTTCACTCCAACCATGCTCAGGGACAAATGCTAAACTAGATTGCAGGATTTTAATTTTCAACCCTTCAACATCAACTTCCTTGCATTCTTTTTGAACTTCAGGTTCATCTCCATTATATTTATGGGTGTCTTCCTTTGCAGCTGTTACATACTGTCTTGACAAAACTTGTTTGTGAAACTGAGTACAGTAACTTTTAAAAACTGAAAAGAAAAATGTATAATGGACTGTTTTAGTTTTATATTTGACATCTGATTTATATATAAGAGACAGTTTAATTAAAATAAACATATTAAAAACAAAAGATTTTCATAGAGCGTTTCTTGAAGATAAAGGTACAGATTTCATATCACAGAGGGCATTTTTGCTCAATGTTTAACCTAACACAAGAACGAAAAATCATGCGTCAAGCATAGATTATGTAACACTTTCCAAAATAATTTTACAAATCATACTCTTTAATAAGCTAAAAGATAACATCTAAGTAATCCGAATACTTTTATTCAGCCCTGTATAGGATCTATAGATTTGTATATATACTACATAGGATTCTAAATTTTAATTCAGTTAGGAAACACGTAGCACAGTTTAAAATCCTCCGTCTGGAGTTAAATAATACGGAAATGTGTTCCCGAACTTTTGTGCTTCCCTGTATAGGATCTACAGAATTGATACACACCACGTAATATACAAAAAGCGATTTATAATTAAAATCGCATTCAGTAACTTAAAACGCACTTCCAAGAATTATTGTTAACATACAGTAGAGAATTCTTTTGTGTGTCCCTGTAAATGAACGATGACTGCTATACACACAATATTCTGTAGTAAGTCTCTTGTAATGAACCTTATATAAATTTCAATGCGTTTAAAATAGTGAAACATTATTTAAATAAACCGCAGACTATTTTTCTCCATAGACGTAATGTAACGGAATTCTTTTGACTGTCCCTGTAAAGTAAGTATAAGTGCTATGCACACCCTATTCCATAT
Organism: Maratus michaelseni; assembly: GCA_963931845.1. Classification (NCBI taxonomy): domain Eukaryota; kingdom Metazoa; phylum Arthropoda; class Arachnida; order Araneae; family Salticidae; genus Maratus; species Maratus michaelseni. Next base: position 54,569,399 of record OZ007595.1, read on the forward strand.
TAAGCTTCTTCTAATGCACCTTAGTGATATATATAAATTTCAATGCGTTTAAAATAGTGAAACATTATTTAAATAAACCGCAAATGATTTTTCCCCATAGACCGCAATGTAACGGAATTCTTTTGAGTGTCCCTGTAAAAAAACTATAAGTGCTACACACGATTATAACATATAAAAATTGCAGGGCAATCCGATAATATTTACGGGAGTTAGAGCACGGACAGACGGCAGACGGCCAGACAAACCGAAGTCATAAACACTTTTCAACTAGGTTGGAAAGTGTTAACAATAGTATGATCAGCTGAAATCCCTTGATCTATCTTACGGCAAACATGTTTTTTGCGGATCAACATTTCTTCTTGCATCTCGAAAATATTGTTTTATGTTATCTGTGCAGAGCAATATCTGACAATAAGAATGTACCGATTTGTTGGAATTGGAAAAAGAGCATATAAAAATTAAATGAATTAAACTAGAAGTTCATATATCAATTTATAAAATTGGAATACATCAATAAAGATTTAACTTAGTCGAGAAAAATATTTGCTCTAAATCCTACTCCAGCAAATCGATACAGCTTGTAGTCATACCTAGTGGTTTAACATTACGAAAAGAAATATTAATTTTAAATATGAAAAATGTTAAAAGTTAGGCTTTAAATTTAAATTGAGAATTACTAGAAAGAAAACTTTAAAGTCAAAATTATTATATTTATTTTAGACTCATTATTACTATCTAATATTCAGTAATATTATTCTGCTGGAATAAAATGTTAGTTAAATAATTCTACATCTGTAATATTCTGTAAAAGTAGAATAAAAATTTCACTATATGATATCCTGTAAAAATAAAGTAAAAATTTCACTCACCCAGTCAACAGAAATGAAGGTAGAAGAAACTTGTTATGGCAAAATCATTTTTATTCAAAAACACACTACAACTGAAAATTTCTCAAAAAGGAATTCCTTTCAGAAACAATAGTTATAAAAAGGAATTTTTTGAAGTTACCATTTGTAATTAGTAATAAAATTTTGCCGTAATTCAGTTCAGATTAAATGTTCGAAAAAGATAAGCAAAGTGATTGGTTGATATCTAGAAATAGTCCTAAAATAAATATGTTAATATCTGAAAATTTAAGTTCTGAAATAACGAAGTTTTATTTCTAAAATGAGTCAATTGGATGTATGAAAGAAAACTTGACCAATAAAATAGCATCAAGAAGTAGAGTTGGTGTCGTATCTTGAAAGTCAATTAAATATCAGAAAAGGATTTGATAATTAAAATACATAGAGAAGTGGACCAGGCATCGTATCATGAAAGTCAATTAGATATTGAAAAAGGGCTTGATAATTAAAATAACGTAGAATAGTAGATTTAGCTTTTGTGTCTTGGAAGTCTTACACACTGAAGTTAAAAACGGATGTAAATTTAGCTGACCGATGATAAACGATATGACGTCTAGAGATTCTCTGAAGTTGAAAACCAAATCGTAGATTAGTTTAAAAATGAGCAAGAAATGTTGAGATTATCTCGTAGTATCAGCAACACCTTCATCTTCTATGGCATACGTGAAAAAATATTTACTTTCTGCTTTACGGAAAATTGAAAAAGTTCATAGAACTTGTTTCTTTAAAATAACACCTATGATCATAATTTTCTTAGACACTTGGAAAAAGGAAATGAGAAGTTTTACATCTCAATTGAATTTCACCAACGTCGCTTCTCGTTGAAACTTAAAAAAGAGATGAGATAAACATTTCTGAATTTTCCTTAATTACGCTTCTTGTTGAAATTTAGAAAATAAAAGTAGGCAAGACAAACATCTCATAAAAAATTTTGTCGAACTGCGCCAGGCCAGGTGGCCTGGTGCAGGCCGGAAGGGTTTTTTTTCTTTTGAGGGGGTCACTGCTCCTCCCCACCCCCGTCAGTCTACCCCAACCCAAATGGAACCCCTGATCGCAGTGTGATATGATATAGATATTGCATTTAAACTTCCTTTTACTTTAACACTATTTTGAGAACATAAATGTAGTTTTTCTTAGATTTTCATGCAAAATGAATAACAAACAGAAAAAAAAAAATTTCCTCCACTATCCGTAATTTTTTATACAGATCTGAACAACAGTAAGCAACTATTAAAATTTTGCATTGAAGATTAAAAAAAAATAATAATAAATATTGGGAATATGTGTGGTCCACCTCTTCTTTAAAAATATACATTAAGTTTAGCTAAAAATATGCACTGAAGATATTTTTATTCTATCTTCTAAATTAACTTCTAACTACTGCTAACATCAGTGTTGAATTCAGGAGGTGGCCCAGGGGAGGGGGACAACATTCCCCTCCCCCTCCCCAGAAGATTTGAGATTTTATGCTTTTAATGGTTAAAATCTGCAAATTCTCCCCCGAAAAATGTTGAAATAAATTTTTAAAAGAATGATAATTAAATAGAGCACTGTTGTTAAGAGAAGTAAGTCAGAAATATGACGACAAAATTACAGGAATTTTTATTCTATAAATGAACATTTAATAGTTAAAAATTCAATAATTTATTTATTTATTCAAGAATAATTCAATTAATGTTATTCAATTATTAATTTTAAAATTTATTGTTATGAGAAGAGCAAAACATTCAATAATAAAAAAAACCCATGAATTCTATAAAGTACATTTTCGTATTTCTCTCTTACCAGTTAATAACAATTTTTTTTACCTCTTTCAAGATATTCATCTGCTTCCAATCAGATTTTCGAAATAACTCTGCAGTTCATTCAAATAAAAAGATGCATTTATAGAATTCTTATTCAATAAAGTGAAAGTAGTACATATATATATGTTCTACATGCCTTTCGGAAGTCAGATAAAATTATTTTTACATATTTTTAATACATCGAAAAGTGTCAAACGCTGGTTAAATTGTATTATGTTCTACAGCGATCTGTTGAATTTAGAACTAAAATGGTGTACATTTTGTCTATGTCCAGTCTTTCTCCATTCAGTGTCAATAGTCAGGAGAAGACTATGGTGCCTTCTATGATTGTCTAAGAAAACTAATTTCTGTTGATAAATTCAAAGCTGAAATTTAAGGTGTTTCAAGGTGGGTCATGTTCGAATATGCCTCATCTTCTCTTAATATAAAAGAAGCATCACATGGTCCATTAAATTTGAGAAAGAAAATTTTTAAGATAAAATATTTCCCAGAGCACAAGACAGAGAGAATATTGCATTTTCTGAGAATAATTTGTATGAAAAGCAGGGCAGGTAAAAGTAGATTTAAAAACTACATTTTTTCAAATGTTGCTTTATCAAGAAGATAATTTTCTGAAGTTAAATATTTTATTAAAAAACAGAAGGAATATTATTTTCTGATTTTCTATAACAAATAAAATAAGTCAAGCTAGATTACTGTACTACAGTAAATTTATCAGACAATAATCATGATTTCAAAGTACTGTAATAATAAATTCAGCAAAGGTTGAAAAAAATATGTCGCTTATTTAAAAAAGAAAAAAAATAAATATATATATATATATTTAAACATTACCGCTGGGAAAAGGTGTGCGGGAGTTAGGCATCGTAGCAAAAACATATTTCAAACTTATCAGAATGTACATACATTTATTTATTTTTTCAATCTGAAGCACAAATGATTTTTCGGTACTATAAAAAAATAGAGGAATTATTAAATAAAATGCTAAGTGACAAAATATTTCTATACTGAAGGTAAATAGTATTGTAAATGAGTAATTAAAATACATTAGAAATGAAAATTTAATTTAAATTACCTTGGAAATTTAACTTGTTCTTGGAAACAACCTCTAAAGACAGACGAATTGTAAACAAACAGGGCCGCGCCATATTTGTTGTTATTGTTATGCAATATTTACGGTTCAGGTTAAGCGGTTTCTTTTATGTTCTTAAATAATGCACTGAAATATTTAAATGAACTGTCGTAAAAAAAAAAAAAAAAAAAAAAAAAAAAAAAATCATAAATTTCAAAATAATTTACTTATTTGTAAATCTTCAATATATTTATAGTCATTTTTAAGCAACGATTAAGTTCCCTTTAATAAGGATTTTTTAATCATTTAAATGACTCTAACCGCAAGAAAAATGTAATGGATTGAGAGGGGCACTCCCTCCTAATGTTGTGTACTTGACAAAATAAAACACACATTATCAATTTTTTTGTTTTTAAAGTTACATGTTAGAGGATTTTTTTAAAATAAAGATGAAAACATTTTATTCGTTTAATTAGTAAAACTTCACAATGTCTACAAAAGGCATCATATCGCGTGAACTTCACGGTAACACATATTTTGTTTATTAATTTTTAACCTTTTATTTTATCCTTAAACAACTATTTTACTGAGTTTTATTATGATATTTATTATTGCATATTCATTCATCATCACATTTACGTGATCTGTAATAAAAGTATTGATCAGTAATTAACATGTATTGATTTTTATATCTGATTGATGCGAAATTAATCAGACTCTTTTTATAATTGTGATAATATCTGTCTGTTTTCTTATATATTTATGAATGTTTTTCTTCGGAAGAACTGTAGTGTTTGGACTGGTGGGAATACCGAAACTTTATCAAAAAACTACTGCAAATCTATTTTATGAATTATAAGATAAGAAAGCATTATGATAAAAAAAATTCTTAAAAATGTAAAATAAACCAAATCATGGTATACCCCTCTTTTGGTAATTTAATGTTTCATTTTTATATAGAAAGTAAACATAAGTAATGCATTAATTGTGTCACAATTTTTAAACATATTAAGATTAAATCATCTGTCCTTAAAAAGTCAATGCATGGCATAATTTACAAAATCAAGAAATATTTTGTTAGGTTAGATACATACTAGTCCATGTTTATACGTACTGAAAAAAAAAATAGTGATAACAGGGTTCCCAGTGACATGAGAAATCTTGAAAGTCAGGGAATTTCAAAGTAGTCAGAGAAAATCATGGAAAATTTAAAATATATAGGAAAAGTCAGGGAATTTACAAATATTTCTTAAAAAGTCATGGAAAGGTCTAAGAGAAAAAAAAATTGAATTTGAAATCATTTCTTTTTCAGAAAAGTGTTACTATATTTCTCGCTACATGGCGCCTCTGAAAAATCTCTAGACTCAATTGTTGGTTTCAAGATCAAGAAATTCCTTCAAATGAATTCAGAAAAACCATAATATGGACAAAAGTTTTCTACATTTTTGAGACTTTTTCATGACATTTCACATTCTAGACTTTGTTGTATGGCATTCTCTTGAAAACTGGCAAAGATGAAGTTTTTTTTTAAATTATAATATTTTATAGAATTTCATTTTGAAATTTTTTTGAAAGGTGCTTGAATTTTCTCTTGGGAAAAGAGCATGAACCCTGTTATTATGATACAAATTTCTGATTTTTATTTATTTTTTATGCTGCTTGTTATTTTATGTTATTTAAAGCAGATTTTGTGTATGCCCGTTTGGGCATGGAATTTTTTTGGATTTGGTCAGGGAAAGTCAGGGAAATTGCCAGACATGTTTTGCTGGGAACCCTGGATAAAGATTCAGCAATTTTGTCAATTTTCTGTTTCTCAGTTCTATAAAAGTTGTAACTTTAAAAAGTTTTCTTGTTATATTCACCTTTGCATTGATCTTTCACCTTTTTGAAAACTATTTCTGGTGAATGGCCTAACTCTCTCTCTTGACATGTACTTAAATATAGCAGCATATGATATATCAGGAAAAAACTTGTTGAATTTTATTTATGAAATGTAATATAGCCAACACTGTGTTTATTCATCATCAATTTTTGAACTGTTTTAAGCTTTATGTTTTGCTTAGTATTATTTTATTTGATACACCAAAGAGATGAAGAAATTTCATCTTTTAGCAGTTATTTATCTATTAATCCAACTGAACAAAACACGTTGGTACTAAAGTTCTTATTACAAACAGAGCTGTCCTTAGTAAAAGTGAGATCTAGTGAAATAACTTTTGCGTAGCCCTCTCATTCCAAACTAGGGAACAGATGTATTACACTCATGTACCGATGTTTGGCGACTTTCTGATTGGCACGATTTCCAAGCTCGCGTCAAACCGATAACTTAGTACAATAGCCAGATTACCATTACAGGAAAAAATTCCCAAAATTTGGCGACTTTTTTCCTGGTTATAACTGATTTAAAAAAAAAAAAAAAACTGCGTGAGTGTAAGACATCATATCCCAAACTAGTTAATCCATCCCCTTTCTCCATTTCCTACAGTGCAATTATCTTTAGAAAATCTTTTGCATGACATACAACATACATATGTGTGTGAATAAGAACAGGAATATCCATATAATAAAAAGATAAACTTGATTAAATATTATAATATTCAACATTATAGTAAAATAACGTTACAGAAATGTGTTATTTCATTACAAATGATCATTGAAGTAGTAGCTGCCATTTATCAAAATTCATCAACAGCACCTTCTTCTCAATAGTTCATATTGAAACTTCAAAGAGTCATAGGTATTTATTTACATGATAAGTATGACAGCATGTGAGCTCAGTAGCTTATATTGTCTTGAGTATAATGGCATGAACTAGTAATTAGATTTCATTCCTGAAAATATAACACTTTTATAACCTGGTCTCAACAAATACAATCGCCATTGGTTACCAAAATATCTTAATTGGTGACTGGAAGCATGAACTTTGAATGATCTATAGTGATTTATTTGTATGGTTTATTTAATGACTACAAAACCAAGGAAAGCTATAGATAGGTGGTACTTTGGATTAATAGAAAATACAGACTTGCACAAGAACATATGACAGTAGTTTCGAGGGGGAGGGGGGATGCAGATTTTGAAGAACCATGACAGAAAAAACTGTTTGTAAAACACTTGACTTAAGTATAAGGTAAAATGTCCTCAAGTTGAAACTTTTAGGAAATTCATCAGTGGTTTGCCTAAGTAATGTTTTCCAAGATAATTTTTGGAACAGATGTGTTACACTGACGCTAAAATGTAAACAAAAGATTGGCGACTGTTTGGTTGACGCGATTTCCAAGACTGCGCCAAGCTACTACGGTAACTAAATATAAGATTAATAGCCAGGTTGCCATAAAAGAAAAACAATCCCCAAAGTTTGGCGACTTTTTTCTTTTTTTTAACCGATTAAATTTTTTTTTTTTTTTTTAGCGTCGGTGTAAACCATCTAAGCCATAATTTTTGCTACTTTTCGTTTGGCCGGGTGCGAGTGAAATATATATAGTAAGTGTATATATATATATATATATTTCACTGCCACTTGCCTAACCAAGAAGTACCTTATTTTCTTATAAAAAAAACTAATAATGATTTTAGTAAAAAAACAATTGTTTTTCTTATGAAACTGCATACTTTATTGTCTACATGGGTGCAAGACCTTCACTCTCAGGACTGATTTTAGCCTTGGGAGAGATTTTTGACTGATAATACATTCTACTTTATGTAGTACTTAAATATTAGCAATTTTATCATCAAGACTTTACTTTTACTTTCATTTATTGTTAGATATCAATTTTTAGCTATAATTCGAAACAGAGAGATCTTCTAGCCTATTTTAATTTGGATATCCCTAGTACTCAGAAAAGTTTTCAGTCTTTGCTTGGATAGACTCCTTGCACCCATGATTGTCTATGGTTAATTTATTTGTAGAATTATAATTTTAAAGATTTTGTCACGAAACTTAATTTATATTAACTTTCTAAACTTTATTAATTGAGTTGAAAAGTTAAGGCAATTTAAGATGTATTATTACTGTGCCTTACTTTTTCAATCAATTCATAAAATAATTTTAACAGTTTTTGAAAAATCCATAATGAAATCAAAAAGTGGGAAAAACTGACAGTGGTGGGGAAGGAGTAGGTAAATATTTTTTACTGATGACCAAAAATTTTTGCTGGCTACCAGATTTTTTTCAATTTGTAGAACCCTGCTTATAACCATAACATTATAGGATATGCTGAAAAAAAAAAAAAAAAAAAGGTATCAACTCTCTGTTAAGTTAAACTTAGAAAGTAAAATACACAATGTACATATTTTTTTTTTTTGTTGTTACATAATACACTTTCTCTTGCAATACTATCCTTTCTATTGAATTAGTGCCCAGGTTTTTAGTGGTAAGTATACGATGGTATATATACCATATATATATCATCTGGGTTTTTTATAGATACTCTGTATACTGTCTGTTTTTCAAGTAAAGTTATAGTGTAATGGTTAAAATTCCTGGTCGCCACAGGGATTCTAAATGTAAAAAATTGTGACTTTATGCTATGCATCTGATCGCCAGTGTGGCGATTTCTATTTTTCATGTAGGATATATCGGAATTTAATTGGAGATAATCCCCATTGTTGTATAGGACATATAAAATCTGTGAATTTGGTCAATCAGCTGCGAAAAAAACAACCTCATGCATTTCCTCAATCGTTTGCAGAAAAGTATGTGAATTTTGTCAGTTGGTCGTAGAAGAAAATTGAGAATTTCGTCAATCGGTCACTGAAAAAATTGCAAATTTCAATAATCTCGGGGGTGGTTGAAATAGAGAGTTTCGTTAGTGTTAGTTTCAGAAAGAAATTGCGAATTTTGTCAAACAATTGCAGGAAAAAAAGCTGCAAATTACATCAATTAGCTGCGGAAAAAGACCCACGAATTTCATCAATCGATCATGGTTGAAAATCGCGAATTTTGTCAATTAGTCGTGAAAAAAATCTTCAATTTTCGGAATGTGTGGCGATTTCTATTTTTCATGTAGGATATATCGGAATTTAATTGGAGATATGCCCCATTGTTGTATAGGACATATAAAATTTGTGAATTTGGTCAATCAGCTGCGAAAAAAACAACCTCATGCATTTCCTTAATTGTTTGCAGAAAAATATGTGAATTTTGTCAGTTGGTCGTAGAAGAAAATTGCGAATTTCGTCAATCGGTCACTGAAAAAATTGCAAATTTCAATAATCAATCTCAGGGGTGGTTGAAATAGAGAGTTTCGTTAGTGTTAGTTTCAGAAAGAAATTGTGAATTTTGTCAAACAATTGCAGGAAAAAAAGCTGCAAATTACATCAATTAGCTGCGGAAAAAGACCCACGAATTTCATCAATCGATCATGGTTGAAAATCGCGAATTTTGTCAATTAGTCGTGAAAAAAATCTTCAATTTTCGGAATCTGTCGCAAAAAATTTCATTACTTTATCGTGGAAAAAATAGTGTGTTCCATTAAGTGGTCTCAGACAGATGAAATTATAAATTTTGTTAATCAATCATGGAAAAAAATCACCAATTTTGTCAATTGATCGTAGAATAATATTGTGAATTTCGTTAAACTATCGCAGAAAGAAATCTCAAATTTCATCAAGGAGTCTCAGGAAAAGAATCTTGAAAATTGGCAATTGATGACGAAATTTTCAATTTATTTTATCCATAAGGATTTTTAAAAAATCCTTAATAGTTTAATGCCAACAAAAGTCGCAACGAGGCTTATAGTGTTTGATTTTTCTCCATCCACAATATGAATGTCAAATTTATTTTATTAAAATCTAAAACCAAAAAGAAAATAAAACCTCTACACATTTCTTGCATATATATTTTTTATTTTTATCTTTATATACATTTTTTTGTCATGTTAATAAATAGTAAAATTGATTATTGAGTTCATTGAATCTATAGCTGGGTTACCTCAATTGATATAAAATACTGGGAAATAAAAAAAAAGTTTTTTTGCTAAATAAAATAGTATAAGTTTTCATATGCATCATAAACAGTATTTAAAAGTGCAGAGAATAAAAAGTTTGAGGAGTTTAACTTTTACAAAAAAAAAAAAAGAAAAAAATCAGTTTTTGTTTTCTTTAAGCCAGTTGAAAAATAGCTTATTTTTTGTTTATAATTTATCTAATTAATTCTAAGCAATGTAGATTACAAAATTCATACATAAATGTAGAAAATGTCGTAAATTTTACTTAATGTGTAATTTTATCTTTTTTGTCTATTTTCTGTGTGTCATCCCTGAAAACTATTTAAATCTACAAACCACGGTAATAGTGCTACCAGTTTGTCTCTATTTTTCTAAAAGGTCCCTATTTTTTAACTTGGTTTCTAAAAGTCTCCTTTTTCACTAAGAAATCCCTAAAAGCTCCCTTTTTCACTATAATTGTTTCAAAAAAATATTTTTTTTTTTGAGATTTTTCAAAATTTATCATGAAAATTTGGATTTGTTTAAAATTGAATGCTGTAGATGGTAGTATGTAATTGAACATAAGTAGAAAATTTAAAAGCTCAACCAAGGAGAATTGGAAGTGAATAGAATAGATTCATTTTAAGCGACTTAATGCAAAACAGGTAAATTGAGAACTAAAATAACCAAACCTCTATATGTTTTTGAAGAGTAGTCTTAGTTTGTACCATGGCAGTACAGAGTAGAGCAAGGATTTTCTGTTTCACATCAAATTCTTACCGAAAAACGAACCTCTGTGAAAGAACGGATGCTAAATCGTATGCTAAAAATGGCAAATGTTTTAAAACATTATGAAAATTATTCTGCTCTAACAAATAAAATGATAAACAAGAACGAAAAATCATGCATCAAGCATAGATTATGTAACACTTTCCAACGCTTCTAAAATAATTTTACAAATCATTACCGTTTAATAAGCTGAAAGATAACATCTAATGCATAACATATTTAAAAACGTAATTTCAGGAATTTCCAACATATACAATATTCGGAAAAATATACTAATACTTTTATTCAGCCCTGTATAGGATCTATAGATTTGTATATATACTACATAGGATGCTAAATTTGAGTTCAGTTAGGAAATGCGTAGCACAGTTTAAAATTCTCCTTCTGGAGTTTCTGTCAATAAACAGAAATGTGTTCGTGAACTTTTGTGCTGCCCTGTATAGGATCTACAGAATTTATACACACCAAGTAATAGACAAAAAGTGAGTTAAATTTAAAATCGCGTTCAGCAACTTAAAACGCACTTCCAAAAATTATTGTTAACAGACAGTAGAGAATTCTTTTGTGTGTCCCTGTAAATGAACGATGACTGCTATACACGCAATATTCTATAATAAGCCCCTTGCAATGTACCTTAGTACTATATATAAACTTCAATGCGTTTAAAATAGTGAAACATTATTTAATTAAACCGCAAAAGATTTTTCTCCATAGACGTAATGGAACGGATTTCTTTTGATTGTCCCTGTAAAGTAACTATAAGTGCTATGCACAGCATATTCCATATTAAGCTTCTTGCAATGCACTTTAGTGATATATATCAATTACAATGTGTTTGAAATTGTGTAACATCATTAAAATAAACCGCAAATGATTTTTCTCCGTAGACTGTAATGTAACGGAATTCTTTTGAGTGTCCCTGTAAAAAAACTATAAGTGCTACACACTTCCGTTGAAATAGGGAACATGCTATAGATAACGACAATAACATATAAAAATTGCAGGGCAATCCGAGCATATTTACGGGAGTTAGAGCACGAACAGACGGCCAGACAAACCGAAGTCATAAACACTTTTCGGAACAGATGTGTTACACTCACGCTAAAATGTAAACAAAAGATTGGCGACTGTTTGGTTGGCGCGATTTCCAAGACTGCGCCAAACCAATAACTTAATACAATGGCTAGGTTGCCATTAAAGGAAAAAATCCCCTAAATTTGGCGACTTTTTTCTTTTTTTTAACCGATTAAATTTTATTTTTTTTAGCGTGAGTGTAAAGCATCTAAGCCCACTTTTCAACTAGGTTGGAAAGTGTTAAAAAAGGCTAATGTTGCATATATCAAAACTATCAGAGTCGCCTAGAAAATTAAAAGAGAGAAAAAGAAAGAAAAAACAGTAAAGTGCAACTTGAACTGCAGAAGGTAGCAGAAACTAGTCGAATGTGCCAATCCCAAAACTTTCTTCTATGTTATACATGTTTCACATACACCAAAAACGAATCAGCACCAATTTCTATCAAGGTCTAACTGAATCTAAAGCTTTCTTAAATTCCGTGCATTAGTTCTTGAGATATGACTTTCTCTAAAATCGTGTAAATCCTGTAAAATGCAACATAGCTGTGCCACCTGTTAGGAGATTTATACCAAAACCTAATCAAGAACAAATTATGTCAACGTCTAACTGAATCTGAAGATTGTTGAAAATCTGTGCATTAGTTCTTGAATTATATCTATCATAAAAAAGTAGTACAGCAGCGCCACCTGTTATGCTATTTACACCAAAACGTATTCAGCGTCTATTTATGTCAACGTCTAAGTGAATCTGAAGTATGATGAAATTCTGTGCATTAGTTCTTGAGATATAGCTATTGTAAAAAATGTAGTATAGCAGTGCCACCTGTTAGATGATTTACACCAGAAACTAATCATTACCAATTTATATCAAGGTCTATCTGAATCTGAAGTTTTATAAAATTTTGTGCGTTAGTTCTTGAGATAGTGTCCACAAAATTTGTGTTGCATACAGATACACACAGACATACTCACAGACAGATATTTTTCTAAAAACAGTCAAATTGTGTTCAGGACTATCTAAAACATATAAATCCGTTGAAAACCATAAGTCGACATTTTTCATGATTCCAATACTTTCTTCTTGTAAAGGTGGAAGAAAGTAAAAAGGAAGCTGAAGAAAATAAAAATGAAATTTAGATCTTGAAAAAAAGTTGGAAGATTTAACAAAAATGTGAGTGAAGAAATAGCTGTATTGGGCAGCATGAACATAGATCTAAAGAAGGACTTCTAACGAAATAGCCTTTCCAAGAAGAAAATCGCTCCTCGAAAAAAGTCTCAAATAAGTGCCGCATGTGGTAAGACAGATTCTCCATATGTCACCAGTTCGTCTGCTTCATCTTCAAACCGTCTGTCATCTGGTGGGTCATCTGATATACAGTTTCGGTTTGAAGTTGTAGGTGGCGTTGCCTTTATAGGGATTCTCGTCGGCTGCGCAGAACCATGCGTGTAGCTGTGCAGCTGCTGTTTCGTTCCAAAGTCGAGACACAATATTAACACTATTCTGTTGGAAGTCCTTCTTTAGTTCTATGTTCATGTTGGGCAGATTGATCGCTGAAGGCAATCAAATGTTGAAAATTGCTTTAGAAGAAGGAAATCTAACTGAAGCTAAAATTGCACAAAATTTGATTACAGATTATATAATAACTAACAAGGAACTGAAAGTGGAAAAGGATAAAGCTGATAGCTCATCTACTGTTATAAATAAAAGAAGAAATAATTTAATTAAAAATTTTGTGAGTAAGAAACTTAAGGTTCATTTATGAGAAATCTGCAAATATTTTTTCTAATTAAACAAGTTTGAAAAAATATTGGGTGTACTTTTTCATTGTTAAAAATTGTATTTAATACAGTATGGAACCATTTATCCGGAATCCAGTTAACCAGAAAACCAGTTATCCAGAATGGTATTTCCAACTGACTGATTTCAGAATCTTTCCAGAAAAAGTACCATGCAGTGCCAATTTGACATGTGCATTGCTTGATAGATTACCACATGTATTGTACAACTTGATCAATATCTAGGATTTGAAATGAAAGCATATTTAGTTATTCAGTATTTTGAGTTTTATGCAGCATTATTGTTTCTAAGGTATTGCCAGAAACTGCCTTCTTTGAAACTCTCTTTGATCTTGATAGGATATGAGCCTTAATCAGAGTAATCAAATACATTTAAATTGCTAACAATGTTATAGCAACATATAGTCTACAAATCTCATCCAATGGATGTAGCTTTAATATCCAACCATTTATCCTTAATAGATCTGGCGACGGCCATTCTGGATAAATGGTTCTATACTGTATATTATTTGATTTTCATAAATATTGAGTTTATTTTATAGGTCCCTAAAGTCCCCATTTTAGACTTTCTGTCCCTAAAAAGAACCTAATTTTTAATCATTAGGTCCCTGAGTACCTACTATTTTCGACCAAAGTTGCTGACATTCCTGCAGCAATAAGTGGCCACTAACTTTAAAGTAGTGGCTACTAAACATACAGCCTTTACCGTCCACTGGCTTCTAATGCAAATTTTGAATTTTAACCTTTGCTATAGTGTATACTAATATGCACATAGATTCTGGTTTATTTACGACTACAAGTGACCTTTTTTCTGCTTTAGTAATTAGCATCCTGCACATTTTTTTCTATAAAAAACACTAGGTACACCTTTCAAAGTGACAATGTATAAAGTAACTTATAAAAGTTTTTACAGTAGATTTTTTTTTTCCTTTATGAGACATGATATAATCTGAATGTACGATATAACAATGGGTTACTGTGATATAAAATGAAACCTCGTAATATAAAAATAACCCATCTCACTCAGTAGACTAGTCCATCCCCCTTCTCCATATGTTGGTTTCACTTTCTACTATTTAAACAGCTTACATTCCGGAGGTTTCAGAATTTTTTCTCATTTCTACCCTTTGATAATGGCCAGATTCTGGTCGAAAGCGCTCGGTACTCCGATGAAAACATCCTAAAATGGTTTTAATGTTTTAGAACCTTTTTATTTTTACACCTATTTCAGTAATTACACATATTGTGATCCATTTTAATGGTTTCATATTTTAATTGATATACTTCACTATTTTACTTTGCACGCAAAAAAGAAAAGTTGTATTTTATTTATTTATTACAAATTAAGGTATTTGTATATTTTCTTAGCAAATCTTGCTATTATTGCTGAGGTATTAGAGCCAAATATAGCAGACCTTTCTTTTTACTTGTCGGCATTTTATACTTAGTTGTTAGTATTTTCTTTCCTTTTTTTTTCTTATAAAATCTTCTATTTGAATCATATAGACAAATATGAGAATTTGTTTCATATATGTATCTAATTTTTATTATTCTTTTTCAAAAATAATTGTTATATGGCAACATTGATATGTTTTACAACAAACTTGCAAAAGAAAGACCAAATTAATTGTCAGTGCTCCAAGTAGGGTTGCCAGATTATATGTTTTCTCTATAAATTGTATGTTTTTCAAGCTTGTATGGTGTATGCTTAAACCTTTCCCATACAATAACTTTTTTTTTTTTTTTAACAAAAAAAAAAAAAAAAAAAAAAAAAAATCTGACTTTTGTAATTTTATAATTTTTTTTTCAGTTTGTCTTTTGAATTTACTTAAAAAATTTACCTTTGATGCATTTTTTACACAAAAGTGTGACTGTAAAATTAATTAAACAGTGTTATTAAAGTATTGTAATACAAATACAGTTGGAAAATAATAATTATAACAATGATTTGTTTTTAAGAAAAAATCTTTAAAGACATTATTGGCACATTTAACATAGTTCAGTAGGATTTAGGCAGTAATTTTATAAAACAAAAACAAACTAGTGTCAATAAAAATCTCCCCCCCCCCTTTTTTTTTTTTGAGAGAGAGAGAGAGAGAAATCTGGCAACCCTGGCTCCAAGTGAATCTAAGAAAACACATTAATTTTAGAAGTATAAGTATTCACAGTTACTCCCCAAGGAATTTGAATTATTCAGTTATGTCCCAAAGGGGATAAACATGTTGTTCATGCATAATCCTTAGGGAATTCATAAATTCCCTGAACTCCAACATATTTCTATAAGGAGATAAAGGAAAGTGTATCACATGATCTACTATTAAAAAATTCTATTCTTTGAGGTACAATAAACTCTGTTTATGGTGGAATCGATCAAAATTGAGAAAATTTTCAGTCAGAGAGAGTATTCCACTGTAGAGCCTAGTAGCAGAAATTATGCTGCATGACAGTGAATACTGAAGATTATTTTAGACCTTGCAGATTAATCTATTAGCTTAAAAGAACTGCTAAATTTTACTTTGCTTCTAGATTATTGTATTTTCTTGCTATACTTTCTATGAAAGTGCAAGTTTTGCTCATTTTATGGGTTACGGTGATTTCTTATGGTAGTAGACATTGTTGAGTAGCAGATAAATTTTGGTTTGCTGCAGATTGATACAGAAAAATCTGCTACTGGGCCTTAGAGTTTACTGTATTTCTACGGATTTGCCAGGATTTGAAAATCTTTCTGCATTAGACAGATTTCAGTCTTACACAAAGCCCAGTAGCAGAAACAGTGCAGCATGGCAGTGGGTGCTGCAGATTTTTTTATACCTTTCAAATCAATCTAACAGCCGTAAAAAAATTCTGGACAAAAAAAAATGCTAATTTAATTTTGTCTCTAGATTTATTGTATTTATTTATTATATTTTCTTTGTAAATGCAAATTTTGCTTATTTTATGGGCTACTATAATTTCTTATGATGGTAAGTTTGGTCCAGCATTCTTGGGTTGCAGATAAATTTTGGTTTGCTGCAGATTTACACAAAAAATTCTGCTACTGGGACACAAAGTCTGCCTTTAGGCAGAGTTTATTGTATTTCGTATTTCCCTAATGACATCAATGATCATTTCCCCAAATACTCAAGGAGTTGAGGAAAAAAAAAACATAAGCATGGTCTATAGATTTTGCTGATAGAAAGAACACACATGAGATAGTTGAAATACTTATCTTTTTTTTAATGAAAATTGATACTTATTTTTACGTTGAATCATATCCTGTAAAAATAATATAGTAATTATAATTTTGTCTTAAGTTTTCTTCATTATAAAAATAATAATGTAATTTAATTTTCTTATTTTAGAAAGCATTCGCCATATTCTTGGTAGGAATGTTAAAATATCATTAAAATGCGCTGTGCGCATGGAAACAAAGCCTGAAAAAACAGAGAATCGAGTTCTGGTAAGAGTATAATTTATTTTTGTGCATATATTTTTAATTAGTATATCTTATCCTGGAACAAATGTCGCAGACACACTAGGGTTGGCACAAGTGTTGGTTTTGCTCCATTTTGGTAAGAAAATGTTTATAAATACATGTTAGACTTAGCCTACGAAAAAAACATGTTATATTTTATTACAAAATCCCAACAATTTTATTATAAAACACACACAAATTTTTTATTATAAAACACAATTTTTTTATTATAAAACACAATTTTTTTTTATTATAAAGCACAATTTTTATAAACACACATAAATTATTTTATTATAAAACACACACATTTATTTTATTATAAAACACACACATTTATTTTATTATAAAACACACACATTTATTTTATTATAAAACACACATAAGTTATTTTATTATAAAAAATGCACATTTATTTATTATAAAACACACAATTTTTATTATAAACACACATAAATTATTTTATTGTAAAACACACACAATGTTTAATTTATTATTAAACACACACATTGTCAAGAAAACAACTGACTTAGCTATTAATACCAGAGGGCTTTGATTAACACACACTATCTGATATACTGACCAAAATCGCCGGGTTGCATTGCTATTTTGGCACCAAAGAGAAATCCTTTTGAGTCTGTGACATCTCTACCCTTATTCTTATGCATATTGTTATAAAAAATTGAGGTCCTTTTCCGTTATACGGACACTTTGCCAAAATGTATGTAAATGTATGTATGTATGAATGTAAATGTGGGTGATTCTCAAAAGGTGGGAGTAAAGCACAGATTTTATTTTAGATCTAATACAGGAGATGCTTAATTTGCTTTAATTGCATTCTGTTTTTGAAAAAGTGGTTCTTGGTGGTGTCAAAAACAAGAATACAGATCATTTATTTTAAAATTTTACTATAAATATATATATTTTTAATATGATTACCTACAAATATTCACTTTTGAACATCCATAATGTTAATTGACAAAATAAAAAATCATTGTATGGTTAATTTATGAGTTTAAAGAAGAAAAAAGTACATGAATTTTAAAAAAGGTCATATTGTTTATATCTTCATGCAATAAATTGTAGCACTGAGGGTTATTTTGTAGAATTAATAAGGAATAAATGTGTTGATGTATATTTTGTCAAACTGTAATGATCTAAACAACAATATTGATTTTGGAAGTTGGATGAACACAAATATTGGTAAGTACTTTAATCATTATTTATTTGTTTTTAAAATTAATTTTTAAAAGCTTTTTTTATAGCTTTGACATTTTAATAGTAGTAAATCTCTTGTTTATTGCTTACAAAATGGGGATGTCAAAAGCATGTCTTGATTCCGATTTTTTTCTGTGATTTAATTTATGTTTAATAAACCCCACTGTCCTAAAATATCAGAAATATAATATAATATAGTCTTATTTCTTGAAATTAAGTGCTTTTTCCATGAAATACATCATATTAACTTAATGGAAAAGCAAAAACTTTGTTAACGACATGTCAACAATGATGTATGATCGAAACAAGATGGCAACCATCGCGATCGTTAGCCATTTTGGACATCTCTTTTTAAAGGATATACTAAATATTTAACATTTTTTATTATTATTTTGAATAATGTAGTAAAAATTATGATTTATCTTATTTAAACAAATTTAGAAAATATATCAAAATATCTTTAAATAAATATTTTTGTTTTCATTTCTGAATGTACTGTTGGAATTATTTAGAAAACCTGTGATTTGAGTATATGGCATATACTGTTTCAACTGCTAAGAGTAAAGAAATTTTTACATAATAAAAATCTATTGCAGATTATTTTTAATATTGAATTGTAATTTGAAAGTAATGTAAAATCTTTCACTAAAAGTTAAGAGAAAAACATACATATTTTTTTAATGTGTGTAAATAAAAGTTGTCTAATTCAACATTTTTTTTTTTTTTTTTTTCAAAATGTTTAATATAATTTTGTAATTTGCATTCAAACATAAGTCAATTACATTTTTTAAAATTCACATTAAAGTATGGAAAAGTCAAATTTATGTAACCTGCAGTTCATCCAATATCCAAAATGTGTAACCTACAGTTCATCCAATGTCCAAAATGTGTAACCTACAGTTCAGCTGATGTCCAAAATCTGTAACCTACAGTTCAGATGATGTCCAAAATCTGTAACCTACATGTACCATAATTAAATACTTTAATTATTAATTTTAATGCAATTTCCTGTCTTTAAATGAACATATACTATATGATGAACTTGTAAACTAATGTGTTAAAAGATTTTTTTTTTAATTTGATGATTTTTAAAATTTATTAAAGTTAACATTTAGTGTTATCACATTTTGAGAATCATTCATGTATGTATTAAATGTATGTAAATGTATGCTTGGCAATAATGGTGTCCATATAATGGAAAAGTACGAAATTGATAATTATGAAGATTTGTATCTGTGTTACACATTTAATGTTTTTTTTTTTTTTTTTTTTCCCATAGTTTAAGCATTTTTAGTTAATTATTATGTACTACTGATTTCATCTTAAATATTAATTGTTATTATACTTATTGTAAAACAGAAAATGCAATGTCTTTAAATCCTTGTGTATCATTAAAACTGATCTGTCTTAATTTAACTGAAAGAATAAAATATTAGTATCAGGTAAAATTCTTTTACCTGCACTTCTGGAATTCTCAATGACAAACAATTTTCATCTTTCTTAAAATCCGTCTAAACGCCTTAGATTTAATATCAATTTATTATTTTTTTAATGTTATGGTAAAAAATTTTGAATAAATTTCAAAGCCCTGTCACATTGTATATACAAAAAATAATAAATTAATAATTCCTTTAATTCGAATGCCACCCAAAAACTTGATTAATTTCAAAACAAAATTTTCACTCCATGAAAATTTCTATCTATGCTGACATTTGTTTCATGTGTCCATTTTCTCATAATATTTTTCAGTACGCACAGAATTGTCAATTTTACTGCTCCTGCACTTAATTCTAAGAGTATGAATCATAAACTGTATCTTTACTGTGGCTTTCTAACGGGGAGATTGGTTATGACCACAAGGAAAATATAAATCATTAGACATATTTTTCTGTTATACCAACACCATTGCCACCAGCCATAATAGAAATTAAACATTTAAAAAAATTACAGACTTTCTTGAACTATTTTATTAAAGCAATACAAATATATGCTTAAAATAAAACTCAATTTAAATTGCAGGCATGAAATTGTAAATGTCTCTTACCATTGCAATAAACATTTCATTTTTCAATAAATCATTACACTGGCATATGAACTCTATGAGATAGAATTGTGAATAATGATAAACAGTGGGATGCTGTCTTTTATAACTCTATTTTGCAATGCTCGCATAATCTCTCAACAAATTGATACATGGCATCCAGTGTTAGAGTCAACAAAATTATATTTGTGATTTACTGTGAAATGTTAGTAGCCAGCATTTTGCAAAAAACTTTTGCAAATTCCAACTTTTGCAATAATTCCATAGCCTTGAAACAATTTTATTGTAGCTTTCTCATCATCAAGTACCTGCCACATGATAAAATGCATCTCAGAATCAACAAAAAATTAAGTTATAACTTAGTAAAAAATATTTTTGTCTTGAAAAATAACGAATTAAGATTTTTGCATTGTTATGATTAAATAATTTTAAAAGATTCATATTCAATAAATAGCAAGTCACAAGCATGGTTTGCAATAAAATTCCTTTGCACAGTCAAGATTGAAATAAATGGCACATTAGCATTCATTTTGGTATGGTGCTGGCTGGCATAACTGAAAAGTACCTCACTAGATTTAACAAGTGGGTAAGTGTGATCGAAGATCGCACAAAGGGTTTCATTTAATATTCCTTTCAAAATATTTTATCCTTTCTTTAATAAAGGAAGCAAAAAGGAAGCTTTAATAAAAGAAGCAGGCGAAGCCCGCTATTATACTCTGTCATAATAATATCTGTAATGTTGTCTAAAAGCGATATTAAAAAAAAATAAATTTCAAAAATAAGCATGCTGTATAGAGACCTTCAAAATGTTAAAATAGCCAATATTTCCATAATCTGATTTTTATCATGATTCTATACATTCCTCAAACTCATATGACGTTATAATCACTTGCTGATGTCATATCTACTTGCTTTCTCTATTACTCATATTGATACTCTCTTTGTATTATTCTCAAACATTTGAAAAAGTCCATTAAATGTCCAATATGACATCAGATTAATTTTCTTTTTAATTCTCTAATGGCATCATATTAACCCGCTTTCTGTACTTACCTGCTTTTGTACTCATACTCCTTGTATTATTGAGAAATGTTTGAAAAATTCTGTTTTATTACCAATATCATGTCATATTAATCTTTTTTTTTTTTGTTTAATTGGTGAAACTTTTTATTTCATTTTCAAATCTTTCAATAGAAAATTAATTATTGTAGAAATAATTTTACTGTTGATTTTTAATTGTTGGCAACTGCTATAACGAAAAATATTTAAATTTAATAGGAAAAGGCTGTTAGATTTTTGCTTTTTTTTATCTCTCTATATTAAAATAATATGATTTTTTCAAAATTTTATGATTTTGAGCTTTGTAGTAGGTATTCAGCTATAAATGCACAAAATTTCATCTGTGTAAGTTATATAGTTTCTGAGAACCGGCTCTGTGATGGACAGACAACGTAGCAGGACTAATAGGGTTTCGTTCATCTCACGAAACCCTAAAAACTAAACCTAAAATTCTGGGAAAGGTCAAAAATTGAGTAGTTTTGAAAGGGTAAGATGCTAAAATGTTAGGAATAAAATCCCGTACTTTTATAAACTTTCATTTAAAACTAAAATAAGTTGAAACAAAAAAAAGATAAATACATTTCATACAGCAGGCAACTAATGTGTACTGCAGTACATACACATTTTGAATAAATGTTTTTTTAATAGAAAAAAATGTAAATAAATCTTGAAATTTGCATGATGAAGTATTGAATCCACTTGATTGTTAATGTGGTATAACCTAAACTTGATCTTTCATCTCATTATTAAATGTAGTAAAGTTGTCTTTTAAAACATGACATGAAGTTTTTCAGATACTACTGAATTTGATTTAACAGGATTCTACTGTACATAGATTCTAACATTAATATTACACATTAATTACAAATATAATTTAAAAAATCCCATGATGGCTCGGCCTACAGGCACAGGTAGATTTCGAAGACGCAGACCGTGGGGCGCCTGTTTGTTGGGAATTGCGGAAGAAATTACCTTTTTGCTGTGATGCCGCAGTTGGGACTGCCCACTTCGAAATCTAACTTGTTTCCAGGCAGAGCCAGCTGGGATTTTTTTTTAAGGGTTGGTCCTATAAAAAACTTGTCAGTATAAAAGTTTTAGATAATATTAAGAGGATTTATAATAAATTTAAGCAGATTTGATATCTTGTGAATTGACAAAGTTATAAATTTTTTCTTTTAAACCTCCCATCTTTTTTTTTCCCCTTGTGAGGCCATTTTTAATGATATCAAAAATCTGTCATACATAAATTTTCGGCCCTGTTCTTAGAAGTAATAATAACTTTATCCGAATTTTATCGTATCATAATTAAGAAGTTATGGGTTTTTTTCTGTTTTTACAAAAAAGCTCCCCCCCCTCCCCCCCCCCCCCCCCCGCCTTGGTTTGATTTTGCCCATTAACGAACTTGACCGAGATTTTATGCCCTTTGATTTTATGTATCAGTTTGGAAGAGATTTGTTCAGAATTATGTGAGTTATCTTGTCCATAAAAAAATGATATATATATATATATATATATAATATATATATATAATATATATATATATATATATATACATATAAAGTTTTGAACTGGTGAACTGGGGGTGGTTTTGGGTTCTGGGAGTCATAATCGGCTTAGATCTGCAAAAAGTGTTCAAAAATTCCAACTTAGGAGAGAATGTAATAGGTAGTATTTCTTATGAAATCTACCTAAAAAACTGTTTATTAGCACATGCTATGTTCTTAAGTATTTGTCTGGGAACTTGGGAACTACATCAAATTCCAATCAGAGTTTGAATTAAACTAAAATAATTCTATCCCTAAGGGCATAAGTAATAAGTATGAGAGGAGCTATAACACATGTTTTGATCTTGAAGTCTAATTTTTTGGAAAACCAATTGTTACAGCTGATGTTGTAACATCAGGTGCAGGCTTTTGCCTTTATTAGTGACAGTATATTTTTATTATACAGTAAAACCTTCATAATCGACACTCCCCAATAGCAGACACATCTTTTTAGCCAACACATTTTTATTCCCTGACACACGTGTATATTTATCTTTTAACCATTGAAAAGCAGACACCTCAGTATGGAAGACAAATTCCATGCTGTGATGGCTGCTATTCCGATGTTTCACTGTATGTATATTTATTTTTATTCTGAAAATGGTTCTAATGTGTATTTTTTATATTACTTTAATACTTGTCAATATAATCTGTACTTTTTTTGTTTTGATTTTATACCTGTTGGCAGCTTTTTGATTTGTTATTCCATATATTAAAGTAAAAATATTTTTGACTTTTTTTTCAGGCATTTTCTGCTTGCAGACTATTTATTCTAACCGCCAAAGTTCCAACAAAAGTAAATACATATGTCTTATTGTTGTTTCCTAAAATTGCTATATTGTTTACTTTTATTATTATATTTCCTTTTTTTTTTTTTAACACTGGAATTTAATCAACTTCAAGGCCAATTTAGGTTGGCTTTTTTAATTAAATGGTTTATGAAAATCTTGTTATATTGTCAATCAGGACAACTTCGTTCAAAAATTAGTTTTCAGTTTATTTTATTTCTGCCCTTTTTTTTTTTTTCAAATATTTAATTAGTTATACTCACAGTTAAAAAAATTTTTAAGCGAAAAAAAACTTTTTTCTTGTGTCATTCATGAGTCTTTTTTCAAATTCAACTTCGTTACTTTTTGACACATTCATAAAGTGAATTTCATTCGTAAAGCATAAATTTTCTTGAAAGAAAAAATATTTTAAAATCATTACTTTAAACTAAATATACATTGTTTGAAACTCACCATGATTGTGTGAATTTTTAAAATCTGAGCATTATCTTGAAAAATGACTCAGGGTTTGTGTTTCACTTAAAATTTTATGAGTTAGCCTGACTCATTAATCATAAAACTATGATTCAGTAAACAAAAAAATATGAGTTAATTGAGAAAAATCACGAGTTAGTTTTCAACAAACTAATAATAATAATAAAATCTGTACATTTATTAGAATACTGACACATACTAATAGGTGTTATAATTTGCGGCTTTCACTAGTAGCTGCTATATATAAATAAATAAATATAATGAAAAATGATATGTTACTTTTGTCTATTTTTCATTTCCTCAAAATCGTTCAAACTCTCAGATATAGAAAACAAGTAGTAGCAATTTTATCACACATAGTCACATACTCAAAGGTGTCGACACTGACAAGTTTTCCAATAAGTCATGGAAGATTGAGTTAAATTTAGAAAATGTGAAAATTGAAACAAGTCAGTTCTTTATAAATACAGGTTGCAATTGGATTTTTGGAAGACTTTTCTCTTCTAACTCAGACACTAAAACAATCCATCATTTCTCAATTGCTTTTATTGCTAGTAAAAGAGAGAGTGCTGATGGGTTTGGGACAGGGTTGCTATTTTGTTCACCTTTTTTGTAAAAAGTCTGAGCACCGGAAGAAATTGGATAAAATGGACAAAATGAAAATCTGCTGATGGGTCACTGTGGGTCAAGCTAATTTTATCTAAAAAACGGCTCAGAATATTTAGACTTAATTTTGCATCCTTTTCGGGCACAAGAAGACTGTTAGGCTAGATCACATGTTTGAGAAAATTCAAGTAGTGGGTCATTTTGGTCATGGGTCATTATGGGTCAAGCTATTTTTATCTTAAAAATGGCTCATTTATAAGGGAACGAGAATACTATTGGGCTAGATCACATCTTCGAGAAATTTCGATTAGTGGGTCATTATGGGTCAAGCTATTTTTATTTTAAAAATGGCTCAGATGATTTGAACTAAATTTTGTATTCTACGGTTTTTGGGCACAAGGGTTATTTCACATGCTCAAGAAAATCTGATTAGTGGGTCATTTTTGGGTCACTGAGGGTCAAGCTAATTTTATTTAAAAAACGACTCAGACTATTTGATGAAATTTTATATCCCACGGGTTTCGGGCACGAGAAGACAATTGGGCTTGGTCACATGTTTGAGAAAATTTTATTAGTGGGTAATTTTGATTATGTGTCATTATGGGTCAAGCTATTTTTATAAAATAAAAGGCATTATAGTAGTATAATACAGAGAGAAAAATATATCGAGTTGAACTCAAAGCTAATTTTGACCGAGCATACCCCGGTCTTCCCTGCTCATGTAATATAAGTGATTTCTCAAAGTTGGTTTACTGGTCCTTATTGTAGGTCAGTAACTATGGTAATACCACATGTGGCTGATTAGTCACATATTTTTTCCCTACCCTATTTGAGATCAGTAGAAAGCTTTGTCCTTTGTACAGTTATAGCAGTGGGGGTAATGGAACCAGGGGCTCGCTCATTCTAGTGCCATGACAAGACAACGAAGGGAAGAAGTGGAGAGGGCAGATGTCTTTGAGAAGACAATCGAAATTATATAAAATATTGTCCAAAAGTTTAGATCAGGGCTGTCCAACGCGGCGCCCGCGGGCACCATGGTGTCCTTTGAAGATTTTTATGGCGCCCTTTCGATTGAATATTTTTATTAGAAGTTGTTTAAATAAAAATCCATTTTAAAAAATGCCTCTTTAAAAGGATTAATGTTTCACACGATTTTTTATTATAGTTGGCATTAAATTTTCGGCTCTAGAAAATATTTTGATATGCTCTCAGGAAATTTAATTCTAAATTTGCTATGATTATGTTTTTATTCTGTAATTGTTTTTCCCAACGAGATCTGCATAATAAGGGGCTTTATGGCTCACATTATGAGGTGTTTGTGCGTTTTATAAGATGTGTGTATATATTTACTCCCTACCAGGGTTTGTCAGTATGGCTTCCTTTTTTGTTCAGAAAATCTGAATCTCTACCATTAATTCCGAATAGTAATTTTTATTTTATTTAATGACAAACATTTTAGGATTACTTAATGTACAAATTCTCTATCAGAATTTTTGAATAAAAAAGGAGGCCAAACTGGCTATTCCACCCCCTACTAACTAAAGTAATATTGTTCTATGTTTCTAGACATGTGAATAATGGCGCCCTTCAATGATTTCCACTAGATGAGGTGCGCCCGTGCTTACTGAAAGGTTGGACAGCCCTGGTCTAGATAATCCAAATCAAAATTTATCTGAAATTTAAAAAAAAAAAAAAAAAAAAAAGTCTTAGTAAAGAAGAATATTTAAAACTTAGTTTTAAAAACTAAAAATATTTGTTCACAATGCATATTATTGTATTACTTTGGAAAAAGACAGAAACAAACGTTGTTAAATTATTAATATCCTTTAAAGGACTCATTAATGATTCTCTGAGACAAGAAATTTTTCAGATTTGCCTGATGATGAGTCAGTGAATCTGGATAAGTGAATCAATAAAAATATCTTCAACATTGAAAAAGCTTATCAATTTCATAAAAATTAATTTTGTAAGCGTAATTAAATAATACATAGCAATAAAATAAGTATATATATTTAAATATACAAATGCTGTAATGATCGTGGAATAGGAGGTCCCTTCCCTCGGTTACCGACCGGATTGGTAATAGGCTTGATCATGGAAGATGCCATCGGAAAAATTAAAGCTAAATTCAATAAGTTTAAGACATCGAACAGCGGGTCCAGGTGGGCTAGGGCATTTAATACATTGGAAAACTCTGGCGGCTTCAAGATCATTATAGCTCTACAGTTTAAAAACTAAACTTTGTACAATTATTTTACTCGAAAAACTTATTTTACAGTTTAAAAATAACAATAAGAGTAAAAGCAAACAATTTAGCAATAAGAACGTTAATTTGTTAAAGATGAAATTTTTTTTTGCATTGTATATTTTGTATAATATTTAAAATTCTAGTATTTATATAATAGAATTGTAATTTGTACATTGTGTTTGATTTCAACATTGATTTTCTCTTTCTTTGTTAATTTAGATTGAACACACATTTCACTACCTTGATATCCAGGCTATTGAGAGTAAGAAAAACAGTCAGGTATTTTCATTTATTTCTTTTCTTTCAATACTTATAGTTTCATCTTTTTATTATTATTTGTATTGCCGTAAGAAGTTTTTATGTGACAGTTGATATTTATATATGTAATATATTTGAGTTAAATAATTTTCCACAATTTAGCGTAGAAGAAAAATAAATCAACTTTCAATATGCAAAAAGGTTATATGTGACAAATTAAATACATAGCTAAAAGTTAATACATAAAAATGATTTAAAACATAGTTCTTGATTAAAAAAGAATTAGGCTTGGGCTGATAAGTGTTAATTTTTAGCCTACTATCTATAGCCTTAATATTAAAAACACCAATAATAAATATGAAAGAAAAAAAAAATACAAGTTAAAGTTTCAAATCACATTTTATTGGTTTCATGTGACTCATAATAATTTGTTACCATATTGTGGCATAAATACAAATAAAGTAAGTTTTGAAATGAAAAATAATCTAAATAAGTAAAATTAATTAAAAACTTTTAATGGAGATTTTTTTTAAAATCATGTATATGAAAACAAATTAGAATCAACAGATAATGTAAGATGACATGATTTAAAAATAAGAAAAGAAAAAAAATATCTAACAAAGAGTAGAAATTTCAAATTTTAAAAACAAATGATATTAATGATACAGTTGTTTATTAGATACAATTAAGTTAGCAATCTCTATACATTGTTCAAAATGAAAAGAGACTTGGGGTAAACAACAGGGTTGCCATTTTACAACGAAGAGTACCAGTTTTTCACTTTCTTCACAGAAAGGACTGTTTTATAAAATTTAAATAAATTTTTGTTTTTCTGTGAAATTCTATTAAAGAAAAACCAAAGTTTAACCCATATTTGTTCAAATGTTTTTTTTTCTCTTGGCAAATTTCCCCTATTTCTATTTTTAATTACATGCATGTTGCAATTTTTTATTATTATTATTATTATTTAAATCTTTGAGGTTAAAATAATGAAATGTAATTGTTAATTAAATATTTGTACTGACATTTTTTGTATTATATTTTTGTTCATGTACATTGAATTTCTCATTTTCCCACCCTTCCCTTAGCTGTCCTTAACTGTAGAAAGTCGGACATTTATCTTCCATTCCCATGATCCTGAATCTGAAGATGTAAATCACATGATTATTCAGTTAGGAACTGCTGTGAAGAGTATTTTTCCTCAAGTGCCTTTAGAGTAAGTGACATTTTATTTATTGTTATTGATTTTTTTCTTTTTTTTTTTTTTTTTTGCATAATACAATATTAAAGCTGTTAATAATAAAACTGAGAATTACAGAAATGAGTACCCTGAAGATGAGTGCACTTGTTATTACAGGGGTGATTCTGGTCCGAATTTTCTGAAAATTCCGAAAAATTAAGGCAATAATTTCCGAAAAAAAAAAAAATATATATCGGTCAAAAATCAGAAAATTCTAACATAAAATGCATAGGTATTTCGGCAAATGATCGCCGAAAAAAATCAATCTCGTCATTCGTTCGAAGAAAAGTAGCATATTTTGTCAAAGGATTGCAGGAAAAACGTGACTTTCGTCAGAGAATCACGGAAAAACGGCAAATTTCATCAAAAACATTGCGAAAAACGGCAAATTTCTTCAAAAGATTGCGAAAAAACGACAAATTTTGTCAACAGATTGCGGGAAAAACGTGACTTTCGTCAGAGAATCGCGAAAAAACGGCAAATTTCGTCAAAAATATTGCGAAAAACGTCAAATTTCCTTAAAAGATTACATAAAAAATGACAAATTGCGTCAAAAACGTCAAATTTCGTCAAAAGATCACGAATAAACGACAAATTTTGTCAACAGATCGTGGGAAAAACGTGACTTTCATCAGAAAATCGCAAAAAAAGGCACATTTTGTCAACAGATCGCAAAAAACGGCAAATTAAAAAAAAAAAAAAAAAAAAAGTGGCGGGAGTGGACACCTCCTTCTGTTGTAACTTTTCAGAACTTTTTTTTTTACTCAGAATCGCCCCTGTGTTATTATAATCAACTCTTCTGAGTCTCAGTTGCCATTCAGCAAGTGACAAATAAAAATGTTTAATTAGATGGTCACCCAAAACAGTGGCAAGTGATATTTTAGTTGACATGCAGATATCAAAATTCCTCTCACCAACTACAAATATACGTAAAGGTAGAAATAGGTTTCCTATTTTGTCATTCCTAACCTCATTTAGAAAAAAATTATCCTTCATTGCAATTTTTTATCTAGAATTGGAGGTTAGTCAAATTTTAGAACTCATAGATTTAATTCAACTAATATTCATTTAGAATATCTGTGAAATTTTCATCAATGAAAAATAATTGCCGAAACATCAGTGAAGGCTTACTGTTGAGACCCGAAAAGTTTTTGGTTTCCGTCTGTTTGTTTGTCTGTCTGTTCTGCAATAACTGCCGTAAAAATGATCCGATTAGGTTGATTTTTGGTAGGTATGTTGGTGAGGTACCCGGAATTAGCCGTATAGTTTTTAGTTACATTTCGTTCATTCATTCGAAAAATATAGAACATTTCTTTTTAGGTCATAATGCTTTCCTATGGGACTGCAGACAATTTTCAAATTTCATTTTTAACTGAAATGGAAATCGCATATTTGAATAATGGATTTCAACGTAAAATTATGGATGTTGATTTTCGATATGGAGGTTTTAAATATATCCAATAATTTTGAAAAATTGCCGATACATTTATTAGAATTGAGATATTAATTGTTTAGATGATTGGAAATTTTTTTGCATCTGTTCCGGAAATATAAAACTTTTATTTTCATGTTTTTTACAAATTTTAAAATGCATTTCTTTTTACTTTGCTCTTTAATTTATCAGTTGCCTAGCAACGATATTTCAAAGAAGATAAAAATAATAAAAGTAACTCGCACTATTTTGTTCCAATAATTTATTAGCAAAATAAATTATTTTTGTATTCTATTAACATAAATGAAGAATTTATTTTAATACAAGGTTTTTTAAATCTAAAAAGTTGCATGAATAAGAATTTCATAAGAATTTCAGAATATCATTGCATAAACCGTGTTTAATTTAATGTTTCTAATTTCTGAAACCTCCGAAGAATTGTATATGCCTATAAATATGTATGCAATAGAAAAAAATTAAATTGCGGATTGTAAAATGCTAAATAATATGAAAAGTGAGATTAAAAAACAGTGACTTGAGCTGATGTTGAGGCTCCTGATCTGCAGATTTACTAATTAAAATAATTTTTCATTATCTGTGTAAGAAGTGCATTGTATGATTTAATAATGGTGAAAGGCAATATAATGTCATTGATGAATACAATCTTTATCATAATATCATATACAGCTATAACTGTGGTGGGAAGATATTAATCATAAACAAGAACGAAAAATCATGCGTCAAGCATAGATTATATAGCACTTTCCAACGCTTCCAAAATAATTTTACAAATCATACCGTTTAATAAGCTAAAAGCTAACATCTAAGTAAACAATTTAGAAAACGCATAACATATTTAAAAACATAATTTCAGGAATTTCCAACATATACAATATTCGGAAAAATATCCGAATACTTTTATTCAGCCCTGTACAGGATCTATAGATTTGTATATATACTACATAGGATGATAATTTTAGTTCAGTTAGGAAACGCGTAGCACAGTTTAAAATTTTCCGTCTGGAGTTTGTCAATAAACAGAAATGTGTTCGCGAACTTTTGTGCTGCCCTGTATAGGATCTACAGAATTTATACACACCACGTAATAGACAAAAAGCAAGTTAAAATTAAAATCGCGTTCAATAACTTAAAACGCACTTCCAGGAATTATTGTTAACAGACAGTAGATAATTCTTTTGCGTGTCCCTGTAAATGAACGATGACTGCTATACACACAATATTCCGTAGTAAGTCTCTTGTAATGCACCTTAGTGATCTATATAAATTTCAATGCGTTTAAAATAGTGAAACATTATTTAAATAAACCGCAGACGATTTTTCTCCATAGACGTAATGTAACGGAATTATTTTTACTGTCCCTGTAAAGTAACTATAAGTGCTATGCACACCTTGTTCCATATTAAGCTTCTTCTAATGCACCTTAGTAATATATATAAATTACAATGCGTTTAAAATAGTGAAACATTATTTAAATAAACCGCAAATGATTTTTCCCCATAGACCGCAATGTAACGGAATTCTTTTGAGTGTCCCTGTAAAAAAACTATAAGTGCTACACACTTCCGTTGAAATAGGGAACATGCTATAGATAACGACAATAACATATAAAAATTGCAGAGCAATCCGAGCATATTTACGGGAGTTAGAGCACGGACAGACGGCCAGACGGCAGACGGCCAGACAAACCGAAGTCATAAGCACTTTTCAACTAGGTTGGAAAGTGCTAAAAAAAGGAGTCACAACACACACGCACACAGTTACATAAATGATAATTTCTAAATATTTTACAAAAATTAATTTACATTTGAGTGCATTAAAAAATTTCGAATTTTGTGATGTTTCTGTTATATTACAAACATTTCATCTTTATCATGAGGTGGCCTATAGATTCTGGTAAAAAAATATAATAGCCTTGGTGATTGGAAGAATTTTTTCACTTTCAAAAGGATTGGCTGCAACATATGTGTTATTCCACTTACAAAAAGAAAGATTTAGCATTAAATATTGCGCAGGGAGTTGGATTTAAGCTATTTTCAGTTTCATAGTTGTTAAATATATGGAAAAAAGTGGTAATTCAGCGAAGTGTGTGTATGGAAGGGGGTGGGAACAGAAGCAAGAAGGC
The DNA here is from genome assembly GCA_963931845.1 of Maratus michaelseni. NCBI lineage: Eukaryota > Metazoa > Arthropoda > Arachnida > Araneae > Salticidae > Maratus > Maratus michaelseni. Next base: position 54,601,269 of record OZ007595.1, read on the forward strand.
AACATCTATACCTTCCCATCAGATGTGCAATTTGAGAGAGGCTACGGAGGGGCAGTTGCTTCCCTTAAGGAATTTGATACTCCAATGTGTATCAGTCATCACACATCAGACTCAAAAAATTATTTTTTGAATACAAATGTGTGTATGAAAAAATCATATACTGTTGGAATGTCATATTCGCCTTGAAAATATATGTAAATAAAATTAAAAAGACTGGCTAAAAAGGTGCATTTAATGTCACAAATATAAAAAGATGTCACAAATATAAAAGATGTTGTAACATGTAACATGTTGTAGATGTTGTAACAACATATTTTATATTTGTGACATTAAATGCACCTTTTTAGCCAGTCTTTTTAATTTTATTTAGATTTTTTTTTTAATTGCACAGAAGCTAAAATAACTTGTCAGATTTGATTAAATTAAAAACATTTGCATTAAATAAACACTTTAAGTACAAAAATTAATAATTATTTGTAATATTTGCTAAAGCTTTATTATTAAAACATTCTCAAAGTGAGACACATTTATCATCAATGAGTATTTTGCCTAATTTTAAAAATTTATTTGAGAATAAAACTGTATCAATTGTTTCTCAGATGTGCACAATAAGATAAAAAAAAAAAATCTCCCCCCAACTTAAAAAAAAAAAGTTTTGAAATGACACTCCTGCTTTCCATGATTGTTTTCTGGTGAGACTTTCATTGAGAAGCAGAGCTGTTATATTCACTGACCTGAAAAAATTTTGAGGAAAGTATATTGTGCTACAAATAACTATTCATATAGAAGGAAATGACTTTTTAGTATAGGTTGTGTGCACAACTTCTTATAAAAAAATATATATATATTGTAACCCCCACGCCCTTTTCCAAAAAAGAAAGAGAAAAATTGCTCACCTCCAAGTGAGAAATAAAACAGAAAACTTAGACAGAAAACAACTGAGGAATATTGATACTTTCTGCTTTATCAAAATTTGATTACTAAGGTTAGATGCTGTAATATGTGTCATTAAACATTTGGAAATTACCATTAAGCATATATTAGGTTAGATTAACTGTAAAATATCCTGGGGATCAATATTTTGTTCACACTAATCTCAAAATTTACTTCATTGTTCTTAATGAAATTTATACAGGAATATATTTTCTACTTTGTTTTATTTTCATGTGAGCAAATCAAAACAGAGATGAGTTATTAAAAGAAATAACAAATCCATTGTATTAAGTTTGCATATACGGTCCTTGAACTAGGATTCTGTGTATTTTTTTAAGAGAAGGGAAGGGGGGGGGCTCCATTTTGTGGGGGGGGGGGGAAATTATATGTGAAACATAAAATTTTGTAAAAATATAATACAGTTACTCAAATCCAAAACAAGCATTTATTAATAAGTCTTGCTGGTGAAGTTTTCTTTTCTGGACAACTGATTTTGTTTGTGAATTACACATTTTGAATTCCAACAAAATAAAAATAATGAAGAGTTTGCTTTTATGGAATAAAATTTTGTGAAGGGGCTTGTTTTATTAATAAGAATTTTGTGAAGGAACCTGCTTATTAAATGGAATTTTGTAAAGGGGCCTTAAAGAGTTTCCAATTTTTGCTTAAATCAACGCCTGTGATGAAAAAAGAAAAAGAAAAACCTCATTGATTCTGCCACAAACTATAGTAGAAAAGAAAAATTAAAACAGTATCAGTCAGTTAAGATAAAATCTATTTTTGTTTGACATTTTAAATTTTTTCTTAGGGTACTATCTCCATGTTAAAATGAATACAAACTTTAGTAAAAGTAAACTTCAAATTTAACACAATAAAAAAATTCTACTTCCTTCAGTTAGACTCAATACAAATTTTTACAAAAATTTTATGATTAATTTCAGTGTTATTAACTACTTAATAAAAGTCTGATTTCAGGAGTTCTCTTCAAATTGAAATCCGGTATTTACATCAAGAATCTATCTCATATATCATCCTGTAAGCCTGTATCATATTTTTAAAAAGATAAGTAGAAAAAACACACTTGGAGGATTAAGCTAAAATTTCCTATATAGATATAGGAAGCCTTTTTCTTTTGCGAGAGGGAGGGTCATTTTAATAATTCACATTTCATATAAAATTTGTAATGGCATTTTCTTCAGCTAAGGGACAGCATCACCTCAACAATTGATGGTTCAAACTCTACTGACTCTGACCAATACAATCAGATTTTTTTTTTTTTTTTTTTTTTTTTTTTTTTTTTAAATGGGGTCTCCAAAATAAAGTCAGGAAAACTTTTAAAATGATGTGCTGAAAAAGCAACTGCCATTTTCCGAAAGAAGGAATAAATTATGCTGATAGCATAATGTGTTTGACTCTGGGAGATACCCAATGTCTATCATCAACTTCAATTCTTTAATTTGTGCTTTGCGTATGAATACATATAACAGTGGTTGGTTGTCTTCTTTGTGTAATAACAACAAAGAAATGAAAAAGATGTTATCCTTAGAAAATCAAAAACTTATAATTAACAGTAGAATTGAACACATAATTACAAAATATTTCCTTATTTTAAAAAATGAATATAAATGTATTTTCCATGAAATGGAGATTCCAAAATGTAAAATAACAAAAAAGAAAAAAATATAAGCAACTTAATTTAATACATATATATTACATATTAAAATACATAAAAAACTGTTTTCAAATTAAAAAAAGGATCTTAAATAATTCATTAGCTACATGCAGAAGTTTTAACTGTAATCCGAAATCGATTTTTAACCTTATCTTGGAGCAGAAAAAATGTGAAAAGTCCATGGAATGCTATGGGAACATGCGTAGAAAAGTAGTCTTATTTTTAAACCAGATTATATAAGAAACCAGAGTTTTTCTATTTAAGCTGATTGGTAAATCGCTTCAGCGACAACAGATTAATATCATATTAATTTTCAAAGTATCGTCCAAGCAGATTTCAAGAAAAAAAAATCTTACAACATGACAACATTACATGAGAACACTGTCCATTTTACTTAAAAATGGACTTCCAGATCTTAAAATATACTGCATGTAGAAATGTAAGGATAGAGTTAGACCAGATATATAAAACTGTTGTGAAAAAATTAGAATGATAGCTGAGATATTAAATGTCTGCGTTTAGCTTTTCCTTTGATCTGAAACTAGCTGTATATATAACAGCGGGTCTTGGGTTTTTGCTGCGTCACTCAGGATACTACCGTCTCTCATGATATGATAATTTGTGGCAGAAATCATGGATTTTTTTTTCCCTTTAATATCTGACTTATTTTGTAATTAAGATCAGAAGACATTAAAACTTTTCTGACTGTAAATTTTGGTTTTATCGTTTTTATATATATTTTTGATATATATATATATTAAAAGTACAGTAACCACCACTGACAGTGATCACTGGTTATAAGAATCAAAGTTGAAATAATAACGAGTGATTCTTATAAGTAGAAATTATGGTTATCAGTTTTGGTTACAAGAATCAAAATTTTATTAACAAATGTGTTTTTTATAAGTAGAATTTACTGTATAGCAGAGAAAGATAGATTAAAAATTATATATATATTGATTTTATGTTAATATTTTAAACTTTATTATAATCTTGAAATGTGTTGTTTGTATTTAATATAAATTATCACATTGGTGATTTTACTATAGGCATGTAATCAGGAAGATAGAGGTAACTCCACCTACTAGATTACAGGCAATGCTGGAGTACAACTACAACTTAGAAACCAAAGATACTGGACCCTGTGGTGGATATTCAACTCAGTATGCTTGTATGTGTGACTACCATTCGTTACCATACAGAGAAGAAGTTGCTTGGGTAAGTTATTTATTTATTTTACAGATTTTAACTGTAGCAAATGTTTGAATTGTTTATTTCAGAAATCCCGTAAATTTCAAGTTTTGAGATAGTTAAGAAAAATTATCTAAATAAGCTAAAAGTAGATATTTTTATACTTAAAAAATCCATAATGTAAAAGACAACTCTCTGTATCAAATGGTAAAGTAACATAATCATTAAAGTTCGGAGGAGGGGGATAAAAAAATTTCCTCTTAGCAGTTATAATACATTTCACCTCTGTATTTTCCTTCATTTTTAAGATTTATTAAATTGAGTAAAGGGTAAAAACTAACAAATATAAGCTTTTTAGTAAGCTTAAACTTTATTTTGTTCAGTTATAAAAATGTAAAATAAATTTAATGATGATCTGATAATATGAACAGCTACAGATAGGATTATGAAGGATTTTTTAGAAAGTCTAAAGTAATTTAACTTTTTTCTTGTTCCTGTGGTGTTTGGTTTATATATTTTACAAAACTTTCCTACAAAATATCGCTTAATATTTTATGTGAAAGTTTCAGATAATTGTTCTTTATTTAAATTCTTTTTTTTTTCTTAATATAAAAATTTTACTGTCAGATATTGCTATAATTTATTTTTCATTAGGTAATTCTGATGTTATATAACTGATAAATTGCAATCATAGATTTGTACATTGCTATTAGAATATTTATGTAAAATTGAAAACATTGAGAAACTTGACACCTAGTGGAACTCTTTTAACTGAAAAAATGTTTAATATAATTCTCTGTCAAAAATTATGTTAGCTATTCTAATATTTGTGTGTATTAAAGGAGAATTTAAAGAAATTTTAAGTATTGTTACTGAAACAAAGAGATTTTTAGGTTTAGCAATAGTGGTTGTAAGCCAGTCAATATTTTATTGGCAAAAAGTTAGAATATAGAAATCATGATTTTATACTTCTACATAAATGGAAGTAATTAATATATAAGGATTTCTTTTATTTATCAAAATATTTATTTAGTAACAGTTTCTTACTTGTTATATATATATACCATTCTGATTTTTTGGGGAAAGAAAGAGAAAGGTTGGTTAAATATTTTTATCCCAGTGGCAGAAACACCGCGACACGGCGACGTAGTCTCGGACAAAGAAAACCTCTTGCGGACAGTTTTTGTCCGCACTAATGAAATTAATTTTAAAAACTGTCCACAACTTATAAATTTCGGCAAAGGATCGCGGTAAAAACGCGATTTTCGGCAAAGGATTGCGGCAAAAACGCGATTTTCGGCAAAAGATCGCGGTAAAAACATACGAATTTCGGCAAAGGATCAAGGTAAAAAACACGTGAATTTCGGCAAAGGATCACGGTAACACGTAATTTCGTCAAAAGATCGCGGTAAAAACACGCGATTTTCAGCAAAGGATCGCGGTAAAAACATGCGAATTTCGGCAAAAGATCGCGGTAAAAGCATGCGAATTTCGGCAAAAGATCGCGGTAAAAGCATGCGAATTTCGGCAAAAGATCCCGGTAAAAACACATGAATTTCGGCAAAAGATTGCGGTAAAAACACGCGAATTTGGGCAAAAGATCGCAGTAAAAACACGCGAATTTCGGCAAAAGATTGCAGTAAAAACACACGAATTTCGGCAAAAGATCGAGGTAAAAACACGCGAATTTCGGCAAAAGATCGAGGTAAAAAGACGCGAATTTCGGCAAAAGATCGCGGTAAACAAAAAAAAAAAAAAAAAAAAAAAAAAGTGATTTTCATCAAACGATTTTGGAAAAAAATAATCGTGAATATCGTCAAAATTTACTGCATAAAAAGACTGTTAAAATATTGAAACCAAGTTCCTTTTACTAATGTTTCAAGATCGTCACAAAATGAGGAAAAATGCTAAAAGTTGCATAAAAAATTCGAAAATAGATGGAGGAATTCCGGATTCCTTTTACTAATGTAGAAGATTTGCTGCAAAAAGAAAAAGAAACATAAAAAATTAAGAAAACTAGTCCAAAAGTAGGCTTTGAGGTGCATAACTTCACACAAAAAAAACCACTTCAGACTCTTCCTGCCAAATCTTGCAGCTCTGCATTTAGCGATCTCTTCAGAAAACATCACACACAGACAAATATCTAAGTTTAATACATAATTTTTTAAATCTGAAACAATATACAGAACCAACTTTTAAAAGATTGGATTAATCCGAATCCAAACTGCAGGAATCTAAACTCAGCTCGAACTGAAAACAGTGTTAACCCGATCTGCATAGATGATGCAGGACTTTAATTAAGACATTTTTCTCCAGAAGGAATTTCTGTAGCTGCATCACGGGAGGGAAATTTCTCTTCCCCCCTCCCCCCTAAGCTTATCCTTCCCATTTTAGAAATCCCACAAGAAGTGAGATGATGAACTGATATGTAACATCAAAAGTTATAAGCAAAATTAATGAGAATGCATCAAGCTTACCCTATTTTAAATAAAATGATGAAAAATTCCTAGTTTAGTGTATTTTTCATTCATTAAAATTACACTCAAAATTTGCAGACAGATTATGAAATTTTAAAAGCTTGTCGCAGACAGCTACAGAATTTTCTGCCACTGGGATTTTTATGAAATATGTTTTTTTTCTATAAATTTTTTTATTGCTTTTTATATTTGTTTCAGGATGTAGATACTATTTATCTGTCACATGATAGTAAAGAACTGTCTCTTTTAGATTTTGACCATCTAGATGGCAGGTGAGAGAAATGTTTTTACTGTTTTGCTTTATATATACACAAGTGAATGGAAATCATCAATATATTATTACTTTTATAGATATATTTAAGTAAGAGGCTAAATTATAACAATTTTAGGTACACAATTAAATGAATTTATTATGTATAATTAGTCTTCCCTCTAGGCCAGCCATACTCAACCTTTTTTTACTCGCAGGCTACAAAGACATGTTTGTGATGTTATACAGGCCACAAAGACATGTTTGTGATGTTATGCAGGTCGCAAAGACATGTTTCTGACGTTAGGCGAGCTGCAAAATTGTAGAATAACACAATAGTATAAAAAAACAGTATAACAAAATTAATATTATCAGTAGGGTTGGATGTTTATAGCGTAAGAAATATTACCAAAAAAAATTAATACAGCACTGTTTCCAAACGATAAACTTCGTCGTAGATTTCTATTGTAAATGTTGTAGTAATATGCCACAAAGTTTATTGTTTGTTAATAGTGTTGTAAAAATTTTCTGGTGCCAATTTTTCCACGACAAATGTTTAATCCTAAAAAGAAGCAGCTATATAATAAATATAAATGTAATAAAATAACAATGCAGAAGTTCTATGTTCTAAAATAAAAAAACAGGAGATTTTCTTTAATAAGTCAGTCCTTTACTCAATACAAAAACTTTTTAATTATCTTTTTTATTGTAGAAATATATAGAGCAAATTTAATTAATTTGGGATAATGTTTGATTAGTGTTGAAGATTAAGATCGGTATCATCACTGTAGCACAAATACGACTACATGTAAAAAGAACTTCTGTCTAAGCAAACAGCATTTAAGATGTTTTCCCACAATTTTAAATTAATTATAAATAACAGGACAGATTATGTTTTCCCATGAACATTTATAAACAATAAAGAAGATCTTAAATATTTTTATGCACATCTCAATTAATTTCATAAATACGGATTAAGGATGGTGTGTCTCAGGCCATATATGAAAGGTCGCCGGGCCGCAGGTTGAGTATGGCTGCTCTAAGCCATTATTTAAGGGTTCAGTCCCCTTCTCTTTCTAAAATTAGTAAAATGTACCCTGTCTTTTTTTAAAATAGTTAAATACACCCTTAGTTCTATACAAAGATCTCTTGAGCTTGCAAAATTCATAGACCTTCCTTATTTTTAAGGAAAAACACTAGATATTATTAAATCATGTTGTATTATTCCAATCATATTTTTAAATACTCATTGAATCATTCAAAATTAATGTTACTTCACTTATCATACCTAAAAATATTTAAATTTTTTATTGTTAATTAACACAATTTTTCTTTCTTGAAATATTTTTTTTTACTGAACTAGCAGCCTTTTTCTGCTTTAATAATGCCTTTATTAGTGGCTAACACTCTGTCCCTTTTCTTTCTAGAGGGTACACTAGTATAATCTAAGACTTCTTGCACATTCCTATTCTTTTAAAAGAGAATTTATAGTACTATTTCTCAACTAATTTGAAACTTTAGTTACTAAGGATAGTTTTATAACTGCAGCGTATCTTCCATAATGGATGTCAATTATATACAGTACAGAACCATTTATCTGGTATGGTTGGGGTCACACGTATTCCGGATAACTGGTTTTTCTGGATAACTGGTTGAGCATTAAAGCAACATCTATTTGTAGAATATATGCGGCTGTGGCATTGTTTCTGATTTCAAATTAGTTATTAGACTACACAGATTAAGAATTGGATCCAATAAGATCAAAGATTCATTCAAAGTTTGAGAAAGGACAATTTATTAGAATCCCTTGTTTCTGCATACCACTTCCCCAACAACATTTCTGCATAAAAATCAAAACTCCCAATATCTAACTATATATTCTTCCATTTAAAATCCTAGATATTGGCATTAAATTATACCATGCATGTGAGTAATGTAATCAAACAATGAACATGTCAAACTAGCACTGTGGCACTTTTTTTTGGAGAAATTCTGAAACCAGTCAATTGGAAATATCATTCTGGATAACTGGTTTTCCGGTGAACTGGATTCCGGATAAACGGTTCCATACTGTATAAAGTTATTCAACCATCAGAATTGTTTAATAGATTAAAACCAAAAAGTGAAATTTCATTCTAAATAAAGCAAATTGCAACTGTTATTAGATGGCTATAATCGTGGCATTGAATATCTTTCATTTAATGACTATCAATTATATTTGAAGTTATTTTTAATCAAAGTTGTTGTTTAACAGATTAATAGAGAAAAGTGCAATTTCTTTCTAAATAAATCAAATTGCAAATGTTTAAATCAAGGTTATTGTAAGCATAATATTTTTGTAACTTTGTGAATACCAATATTTGTGACCAGAAAACTTTTAATCAGTAATTTTATCACTAATATACTAATTTTAATGTATGTCTGCATTTAACATCCATGTTTTACCTTCACTCCTGTGTTGCTTATATCATTAATTAGACATTTTTTGTTGATATTATTATGAAATCAATTCCTGCATAGATTGGCATAAGTGCATGTATTCTGCTACATGATGCATATCTTTCATAAAAAATAGTCATTTCATATTCACAGCTAACATAAAATTATATTTTAGTAGTAATAGTTTTGTTTTATAATTTTATATGCAATAAATTTACTTTTAAATGATAATATTAAAAGAAGTTTATTTTTAAATAATATAAATTTAGCAAGGATTATATACTAATATTAAACATTAAAAAATCATGTAGTTTTGAAAATAATCAAATTCTGTGATAAAGTTCTGATCAATATAAATTGTTTATTTATGTTTTAGGGATTTAATGCCAATAATATCAGCTCTAATGTTTAACACATGGTTTACTAAATTCCGAGCCAGTGGTGTAAAATTGGTATGATTTATATTTATTAAATATATATTTAAACTTACTTTAATTTTTCTGCTTATTCATGTTTTCAAATTAAATTTTATATAGGTTTCCGAAGCCCTAGATGTTGTGTTACTTGTTTTACGACGGTCTGTTGCACTTGAAGAGTTGTATTTAGATAATACAGGGATTAAATGGTATTTTTATTTCATTTTACTGGTTTTATTATATACTTAAAAATAGTTTTGTTCATGTTGAAATAATAAGTAAATTAGCATATAGTTGCTTAATTACTATGAAAGTTTAAAAATTATATTTTTTATTATATTGTAATTTTAATTTTTAATTGGGTTTTGTTCTGTAAATTCATTTTTAATCCACTAAAGTCAAAGGATATTTTTATTTTATTTTATAGGGTTTTTTCTTTACTTGCATGTATTTATATATAAATACATATATGCATATGTGCTCAATAGTTTGACAAATTTGTTTAGCTAATAATTACAATTTTTTTTTTTTGCAAAATATTGCCAACTTTGGTACCAAGAATAACTAGTTATAAAAACATAGCTAACTTTGCCAATTTAGATATTTTCCTCTTGAAACATATTGTAAGTGATCTCTCACCTGGTTTTTATTATTTCACAATTATTGTTCTCCATTACACACAGTTTTTTAAAAATGTGCAGAAAATCTACACCATTCTCTTACAATTTCATTCTGAGTTACCACTGCACCGTAGTGCACAGTACTTTAAGTTTAATGTATAATAGTTAGCAAAACATTATATGTTACATTAGAAACAAAATGTACATCCTTATGTGTAATTTTTATAAAATGCATTTAAGTAAAAATAAATTACTTTCCTTCATATCCTTTTAATTTATATTTTGTTTTTTGCAACTTCAACTTTTAGCGTGTTAATGCTTCAACATTCAAAATTGATCTTAAAATTAAACATTGTAATTTGTAAAGATTTTTATTTTTTACATTTGAAATAATCGTATTGTTTTGCTGATATGAAAATGACATACGTAAGTGTTTTTTTTTCTCTTAAGTATTAATTTTTTTATGTTATCTTGTGCTATTTAATATATATGTGTGTGTAATCTTTCATGGAATTTTTTTATTTTAGGGAATTTGCTTACAAATTATCTCTGGCTTTGATAGCCAATCCACATACACCCCTTCATACGTTAGACTTATCCAATAACCTTATAGAAGATAAAGGTAAATGTTAAATGTTTTAACACTATATTTTCTGTTTTTATTCCCAGTAAACTTCTTTCATTTTTGTGTGTTTTCTTTTTTCTCCAAGAATATAATTTCTTTTATTAATCAGAATTTATTTTACTGATTTCTCTTTATAAAATTCTTGTTTATTATTGTTATTTGAGAAATGAGCTGTACTTATGTATGTATAGTTGACCAGGGAAAAAAAATAAAGGAACACCCCCATACTATATAATCATTAAATTATTGTAGAGAGATACATTTATTTGGGAATTGTCTTCTAAATTCTTTTTGAACATTGTAAGCTTAAGGGGCCCACTTTGTATTGAAATAGTGGTCATTTATCCAAATTCGTTGTAAAATTACAGTTCTAAGGCAAATTTGGTAAAGAATTTTAGAAATTATATAGATGTAAAATTTCGCATTCCTAATGTTAATTTCTTTTTTCTTTCTTTTTATTTTATTCCATATTTCCTGGAATTAATATTTTCATTCTACTTTTTTCTGTTAGGTTAGTACTAATAGTAATTTAAACATAATTATTTTACTTTCCAGCATTAAAAAAATATATATGTATAAAATATGAATTATAAATTAATATAAAAAAAAATGAATTGTAACCTATAAATATTATAAGAACTTTTTTTCAGGAGCCTTCTAATGTGTTTATACAAATTTTCAGCTCATATTTCAAGGTAGTTTTTAGCACTTTCCAACCTAGTTGAAAAGTGCTTATGATTTCGGTTTGTCTGGCCGTATGGCCGTCTGTCCGTGTTCTAACTCCCGTAAATATGCTCGGATTGCTCTGCAATTTTTATATGTTATTGTCGTTATCTATGGCACGTTCCCTATTTCAACTGAAGTGTGTAGCACTTATAGTTTTCTTACAGGGGCACTCAAAAGAATTCCGTTACATTGTGGTCTATGGGGAAAAATCATTTGCGGTTTATTTTAAAAATGTTTCACTATTGTAAACGCATTGAAATTTATATAGATCACTAAGATGCATTAGAAGAAGCTTAATATGGAATAGTAGGTGTATAGCACTTAGAGTTACTTTACAGGGACAGTCAAAATAATTCCGTTACATTACGTCTATGGAGAAAAATCGTCTGCGGCTTATTTAAATAATGTTCCACTATTTTAAACGCATTGAAGTTTATATATATTACTAAGGGGCATTACAAGAGGCTTACTACAGAATAGTGTGTGTATAGCAGTCATCGTTCATTTACAGGGACACACAAAAGAATTCTCTACTGTCTGTTAACAATAATTCCTGGAAGTACGTTTTAAGTTACTAAACGCGATTTTAATCTTAACTAGCTTTTTGTCTATTACGTGGTGTGTATAAATTCTGTAGATCCTATACAGGGCAGCACAAAAGTTCGCGAACACATTTCCGTTTATTGACAGAAACTCCAGAAGGAGAATTTAAACGGTGCTACGCGTTTCCTAACTAAACTAAAATTTAGCATCCTATGTATATATACAAATCTATAGATCATATACAGGGCTACATAAAAGTATTCGGATATTTTTCCGAATATTGTATATATTGAAATTTCCTGAAATTACGTTTTTAAATATGTTATGCGTTTTCCAAATTGTTTACTTAGATGTCATCTTTCAGCTTATTAAACGGTAGTGATTTGTAAAATATTTTAGAAGCGTTGGAAAGTGCTACATAATCTATGCTTGACGCATGATTTTTCGTTCTTGTTAAATTATGCTTTGAAAACCATCATCACTACCTGAAGAAATAATAAAAACTAATGTAAAAACTATTAAGGCTATTATAATATATCTTAAATTTGTCACATTTAGGATATAAACTATTAATATATGTATGTAATATTAATATATGTAATCAATATCAATTATTCGATTTTTTATTTTTCTATCACAAATTATTTTCTGTTGAAAAATAAAGTCATTGTGTCTAAATGTGATGTAATTTCTGATAGATTTGTCACACTTAGGATATATTTGACATTTTATTAAATATATAAGCAGTAACAAATTGAATATATGCTTTTAATTCTACACTAATTTGTTTTGAATTGATCTTTTGTTAATTGAATCATATAGCAAAATATATCATTGTCTTTTTTACAATAGTAAAAACTAAATGAGATGTCCAAAGTACCTAAATGGGGAAATGTATTTTAATATGCATATCAGTTGGACTAATCAGTTTTTGAAATATAATTAAATAATAATTCATTTATCACTCATACTTTAAACACTTTTAACTTAGACCAATTAATAAATAAGAAGTAACTAATGAATGACCAAAACAACATTAAATTTACCAATGTTCTGATTATGTCCTGTATGTTTTTCATATACTGTATACTTTGTTTTTCTGGAATTTAACAATTGTGGTAATGTAATAACTTGTTTAATTTTATCCAGCTCATAAAATATTTTATCACACTATTCTGACCATTTCCAAGGTTTGGGATCACTTATTATCATTGTGCTTACTTTGACTTCTTTATCTTACTAGTAACAATACCTAGAAAAAAAATGTATCCTCATACTCAACAATTGCATGGCTGGCAACCTTAATATTATCATTGTACTCTCCAATTAGCATTTTATCAGATAATTTAGAGTAAGGTACAAAATTTTTGTTTGTCAGGCTGCTATTGGTGATCAGAAATTTGAGACTGGTGAACTTCGCAAAAAAAAGTGGCTGTCCATTTCCTTTGTACACTAACAAGGGGACCGCCAAACAATGCACACAGATTTTGATGATTTTAAGGTATGTTGTAGGGATCATACCCCTAACTATTCAGGTCAAAGGTTTTCTTCAAATGGGCTTTAGTTTTCGAGAAATTTCTTGTTAAAGTTCAGCATACGTTTCAAATACCCATTAGTTCGCGATCTTGAACAAGGTGTCCATGGTGCAGAGCTAGCACTCGTGATTTGAGTGCCAGAGGTGAGGGTTTTGTCCTCTCATGCGACTTTTTACCCTTTTTAATAATTTTTATATATTTGTTGCGTTACAAGTTTTATGCAGAATTATGAATTCTGCTTCTTTGAACTTTTTGATATTTTCCTAATAAATTCCATTTACATTTTCGAATTTTTCGTGAAAATTTACAATTTTATTTATTTATTTTTTTTCTTATTGGTGCAGTTTTGAAATTAATATTTCTATTGATGAAATTCCAAACTAATTTTTGTCTAGATTTTGTTTAATTTTTTTTTTTATTATTTACCCTTTATATTTTAATAACCGTTCTAAAAAATTACTTTTTTTTTTTACTTTATGAAATTTTAAATGAAAATTTATATTTTTTTATAATTTATACAAAATACTTTTTATCTCAAATCTTCTAAAGGTATGTATGATTAGGTAATTCCAACAACATATCTTGAAAGGAGTAATAAAATATTAAAGCAATAACGCTTATATCCAAGTTTTAGCCAGTTATATATATATATATATATATATATATATATATATATATATATATATATATATATTTATTTATTTATTTATGTTATTTAAATACATAATACATTTAACTGTAAAGTTCAAACTCAACATCATTTTTGATTTGTGCAAATAAAAAATATATTACAATAATTTATTTTTTTTCATTCCAACAAATCGATGCCATATAAAAAAATTTAACAAAAAATGAAAAATCGTTTGTAAATTACAATACATATAAAAAATATCTGAAAAAAATCGTCTGCAATGACTTTTACGGTAATATCAGAATAAATAAAATTTTCGTTTATTCCTTTCGTTTAGCTTCCTTTGCAGACAATTACCATGTTTGAAATAACTTCTTTTTCAACTTTTAATGCATTTTTTAATATAGTTATCACAATTTAAGTATTAAAGAATATATAATATGCTAATTTATACATTCTTCCAATATTGTTAAAACAATTTACGTAAAAAAATATATATAAAGGCGATTTTTAATGCGGAATTTGTTTAGAATGTTTTTGCGGTATGTATCACCCAATTAGTTCCATATTTAATGAACTAAAAATGTCGATGTCGGATATGATAAAATATTTAGTATTTCAGCAGTTAACACATTTCAATATATTTACAACAGATCAAATATTAAAAGGATATATGTTGTTAATTTTTTCTTAATCATTTAAATTTTTTAAATAGAAAATGCAAATAAAAAAATGCATTATTTCATAAATACGATAAATAAATAAGTAAATATACATAAATGTAAACAATAATCATTTTAAAAAGGCGAGATATGAAGACATAAATTAGTTTGGATTTTCGTCAACAGAAATATTAGAATAAAAACTGCGCAAAAACTATAAATTTTCACAAAAAATTCGAAAATGTAAATGGAATTTATTAGGAAAATATAAAAAAGTTCAAAGATGCAGAATTCATAATTCTGCTTAACACTTATAACGCAACAAATATGTAAAATTTATTTTAAGAAAAAGGTAAAAGTCACATGAGAGGACAGAACCCTCATTCCCGGCTCTCAAATCCCGAGCGCTAGCTCTGCGCCACGGAGACCATGTTCAAGATCGCAAACTAATGGGTATTTGAAATGCATGCTGAACTTTAACCGGAAATTTCTCGAAAACTAAAGCCCATTTGAAAGAGACCTTTGACCTGAATAGTTAGGAGTATGACCCCTACAACATACTTTAAAATCTTCAAAATCTGTGCGCATCATGTTTGGCAGTCCCTTTGTAAGTGAAACAGTAGTAGACCTGATTACAGAAGATCCCCACCAGAAAGATTTAAAAGCTAAATTTAATAAGTTTAAGACTTTGACCAGCTGGTTCAAACAGGCTGAGGCATTTAATACGTCTGACAACTCCAGTGGCTTCGAGATCATTACATAAGTTAATTATCTTTTCAGAGTAACAGTTTCTTACTCTTGCTCAAATATTAAGGAATCCCCACTCCCTAACATTCCCCCTTCAGTACTTCTCCACAGAAATTAACTTTCTACCCATTGATTTCATAACTGGTCCTATTATTATCTAAGCATATCAGATTTTACGTCTAAATATATATTATAACAAAATTGTTTCTTATTTTATGACATAAGAGTTCAAATTCAATGCTATATTTCATTGACTTTCCATAATAAACTTTGATTATATATTTAGTTTTCTTCTTCTGCTTTTTTTTTTTTTTGGGGGGGGGGTTAAAATGCTACCACACAGTCCTTAAAGTCCTTAATTTTTGATACTTAAAATTTCTTCTTTTTATGCAAAATCTGCAAAGAGTCCTTAATATTACTCCTTTATTTCTTAATCAAAGGTGAAATACATTTTTTTCTGGTTTAAAAATTTTATATACCCCCTCCCCTTCCAAATTTTATTAATAAAATCTATATACAGTAAAATCTCCAGAATGACCACTCCTGAATAATAGACACTTCTATTTAGTGAACATTTTTTCAATCTCTAACACCTATATATTTGTATGCTGTTACCTCTGAATAGCAGACACCTCCAAATAGCAAGCAAGTTCAACAGTCCCAAGGTATCTGCTATTCAGAGGCTTTAGTATATTTGAATATTAAAAAGTATACATTAGTCCGTTCTTCTATATAAAAGATAAAATTGATGTTGGACATGTAATTGCATGCTACTTTTCATAATTGCATTAAAATATGGATTAATTTGTTTTCATTTCAGGTCGGGTTGAAATATGTTGAGTTATGGGTAAATAAAAATTATTTTGTAGGATTTGGTTTAAGTTGTGTGTCAATGAAATTTGTTTTATCTAGTTCGGGTTGGATTTAAGAATGACTTCAAATGGAATTTATTTGGATTAATTATGGATTAATTTGTTTTCATTTCGGGTCGGGTTGAAATATGTTGAGTTATGGGTAAATAAAAATTATTTTGTAGGATTTGGTTTAAGTTGTGTGTCAATGAAATTTGTTTTATCTAGTTCAGGTTGGATTTAAGAATGACTTCAAATGGAATTTATTTGGATTAATTTGTTTTCATTTCGGGTCGGGTTGAAATATGTTATGGGTAAATAAAAATTATTTTGTAAGATTTGGTTTAAGTTGTGTGTCAATGAAATTTGTTTTATCTAGTTCGGGTTGGATTTAAGAATGACTTCAAATGGAATTTATTTGGATTAATTATGGATTAATTTGTTTTCATTTCGGGTCGGGTTGAAATATGTTGAGTTATGGGTAAATAAAAATTATTTTGTAGGATTTGGTTTAAGTTGTGTGTCAATGAAATTTGTTTTATCTAGTTCAGGTTGGATTTAAGAATGACTTCAAATGGAATTTATTTGGATTAATTTGTTTTCATTTCGGGTCGGGTTGAAATATATTGAGTTATGGGTAAATAAAAATTATTTTTTAATATTTGGTTTAAGTTGTGTGTCAATGAAATTTGTTTTATCTAGTTCGGGTTGGATTTAAGAATGACTTCAAATGGAATTTACAGATTTGGGTCAATTACAACCCGACGCATAGGACTCAACTCATATTTGGTTCCAGGCATTACATTCTTCAAATTCACTTAGTTCCTAAAATTTTATTGAATTCTTGTTATTTCTAAAATTATACCTGAAATTCACTAATAATTCATAAGTTTTCTAATCAATAATAAATTCAGTGCATGCCATGGGAAGGGATATTTCCCTGGAGCATCAAAATGTCTCTCCATTCACAGGTGATTTGCAATTTTATGCTTATTAATGGTGTAGACGTGCAAATCTCCTTCCCTTTTTAGGTGCGTTCGTAATTATATAAATACGTAGCACCTATAGTCGTCGCTTGGTCCGTCCGTCTGTCTGTCTGTCTGTCCGCATATAACAACGCAAAAACTACCCAACCAAATGGTTTGCAATTTAAAATATATTATCTTTGCAGAATTTTGTCGAGACATTTCAAATTTTATTAAAATCGAATCAAAACTTTAGGAGATATTAATAAAAATATTTATTAAGAAATTTGATTTTTTTTTTTTTTTTTTTTTAAATCGGTGCTTTTTTGTTATAGGAGCTTCCGAAGTTTAATCGTCAAGCGACCGAGATACTTATTTTATGACAGAAATTAATCTGCAGACGATATAATTCATTTCACAGAATTAAAAATCATCAAGATCTGAATATTTATATAACTAGCTGATACATATATATCTGAATGTTTATATAACTAGTTAAGATATTTGTATGAACAGTGTCATAAAATATATACTTAACTAGCTGTTTAACCCGTTCTACGCACGGGATATCATGAATTTAATTCTAAAACGTGCGTACGAACGCACCTCGTTTGTAACGTTTGATGTACAATTTCCAACTTGTTTTCCTCCAGAGCTGTAACCGGAGGAAAATGTCAAAATTAAACACTGCTTTTAATGGAGCCAGTGCTTGTGATAGTACATTATAGAGCAATAGTAAAATTGTAATTCACACTATCTCCTTTAGGCTTCTTCATTGTTTGTAAGTAGAATCAATATACATAATTTCATGAGTGAGAATCTTCCATTTTTGATAGATGCACCCCCCCCCCCCTCCCCTCCCCATTATAAACAGGAAAAAATCATCAATCCTTCTTTTCAAAATTTCTGTTTTTCTCACTTTTTCCCTCCTCTCATCACAGAGTGTTTCAAATGTTGAACTTGTTAAAGTTTTGAAAAATTTCCACAAATCTATAATTTGTTTGATTTATGTGAGGCTTATATCTCCAGTTTATGTGTGCAGAATTCAATGAAACATCAAATTTAGAATCCTCATGATAGGAATAGATTGTCATTCAATTTTGGTTACAGTCATCTAAGAAGGGGTGCCAAAATTCAATGATTTGTTCAAATTGTGCAATTTTATATAACCAGTTTAAATGCCTAGAATTTAACAAAACTTTACGCTTAGCATCCTGAAGAAGACATTATCATTCAGTTTTGGTTGCAGACATCTAAAATTCAATGATTTGTTTGAACTAAATCAATGTAATTTTTTGTACTATTTAAATCATTTAATTGATTTGATTTATATAGAAGAGTTTTGTGGTGGCCACAACATACTAGTCTGTTTTAATTTTTTGACTAAGCTTCAATATTTTCTTTTTGATACCAGTAGCTTTTTCCAAGTTACGTTTGAATTTTTCTCTTCATTTTCCTCTACCTCCACTTGCTTGATGTTAATTCAACAAAGTTCAATTATTCACAATTTCTGCTTTTTCAATTAAAATAATAATTGAAAAATTCTTGTTTGAATTAAAATCATAGTTAAACATAATTTGAATTTAATATATAAAAATAGCAACTTTAGTACATCTGCTGAAAACCTCTCTACATTTGAAGAATCTAAATCATCCTTAATAGATCTATCAAAAAATCAGACATCAATATATGTCATGTCATGCATCTTTTCCCATTTTTAATTCCAAGACATGAAATACACATTCAATGCCATTATGTCAATAAGGGTTATTTGACCTTCAAAGATAAAAAACAAAATGGCAGTTTCTATTTTAGGATTATTTTTGGCATTTAGGGATTGTTGATAATGTTCAATGTATATTGCAATTAGTAATTCTCCTAGAAAAAATTCTTTAAATGTGGTTGATTCATGTTTTATTCCCAATATGCAGATGTTACATTATGCCAAATTAATATATATATGATTCTTGCATTAAGATTTTAGGTACAAGAATATTGTTGTAAGTATGGGTCATTACTTTTAGGGATTTTTTTAAAAAATCATTTAAAAACCTGTTTTTATCATTAATTTAGAAGTAAAAAGGGACGAGAATCTTCCGTATTTCGGCAGATTTAAAAATAAATAAATAAAATAAAAATAAATTCCCTCCTTCCCCTCTAAAATCCTGCCCCCCCCCCAAAAAAAAAAAATTGAAAAATTGAAAAATTTTTAAAAATCATTTTTTAATGTTTTTCTCTATTTTTTATTTTATTGTGACAATAAATAATCAATCATCTAAATCTCCCCTCAAAATTACTGTTTCCCCCTTTGCCCCCCTCTGGTACCAAAAACGCATAGTTTAACTTTTATAACTTTTTAATTTTAAACTTCTTTTCAGACTTAGTAAGTACTCTACATTAAAAATAAATAACTCCAACCTACCACCTAAATTAACCCCTCCTCCTCAAATCTCTGCTTGTCTACCCCTGCCCCCCCCCCACCCTTATCTTATGAAGATCCCCCCCCCCCCTCCAAATGCATCTTATAAAATTTGAAATACAGTCGAACCTTGTTAACACGAAATCGCTTAAAGCGAAATTTCGCTTAAAACTAAATAATACTGAGGTCCCGTCAGATCAGTCTGAAAATCAATGTTAATTAATTCGCTTAACACGAAATGAAATTTTAAAAAATCCCGCTTAACACGAAATTTTTTTTTTTTTTTTTTGCTCCAGAGTCCAAACATGATTCCTTACATAAAGTTTTCAAATTTTCAAACCTATATGTCACATCTTCTTTTTAAGAATGGAATTTTTCTCATGGTTTGAAAAAGACCTAATGTGGAAAAGGGTTTCAAAATAGTTTCAGAAAATAGTGTACTATTGTATTCCTGACTAATCCATGCTTTTCTTTGTCCTCTGATATGGGGCAGTTTTCCCACACTAACCATATCAGCTATAGATCATCGGTCACAATTAAATTTTGAGTGAAGGAATTTCTTTTTTGAAAATGATTGTTCCATTACTTGTTTGACTGTATTGACAGTGACATAAAAAATAAACCAGATTTCTGAAATCTCTATTTTCGGGTGAAAGAAGTGACAATCCCTACTTTACCACCTGACTTACATAATTTTAACTCTGTTTGAAGTTTTTCTGTAGAATTCTATGAAAGAAAAGTCGAAAGCAGCAAGCTCATCTTTAGAAACCAAGCAAAACATTTTAAACGAAGTTAGTTATAAAGTGCGAAAAAAATCAGAAATTACAGCTATGTGTGGGATACCCAACAGCACACACACTATCTATGATTTTAAAGAAACATGAAAAGATTTTCAGTCTTATGCTGTGAGTCAATTGGATTCAGTAAGAAAACGAATGTTTACATGAAAGAATGAAGAAATTGAAATTGCTCTCTTGCTGTGAATAAAAGAGGTAAAAAGCCAGAACATTGTATTAACTGGTGCAGTTTTGCAAGGAAAAGCACAGGCTTTTGCTGGTGCTCTCTGTGAGAGCTATTTCACATGTTCAAATGGATGACTGAAAAGATTCAAAGAGCGCCATGGAATTATCTGCAATCGAAAAATGGGAAATTCTTGTTTTTCCGAGTACATTTGCATAAATGAAGATATGCTGCCTTCGGATGTGATGCCAGACGAAAAAATAAATGCTGCATTACCTGAAAAGAATTTGACCACATCAGACACAAGTGTAAGAAGAGCATAAAAAAATCAACACAGAATGGAAAAGTTGAGTGTTATTAAATGAATCTACCGTAGCTTTGAAAACTGTACAACGTTTCGTTATGGAACAAGGGGATGCTTCCCATGCTTTGGACAAATTAGATAAGTTCCATACTTTCCTAAAAGAAGTACTCAACAAAAACTGATGGACTTAATAACGGACTTAAAAAAAAATGGTTTGCAAGTAAATAAATTTATTACTGCCCAAACTGATGATCAATTTGTTTTAATTTTTAATTAAATTTTTTATTTCTTATTAATTTATGATTTTAAGAACAGGCATATATTTGTAGGTTAATTTATTTAGTTTTTATATATAACATAGATGGCACCACTATTGTGACGGTTAACATGAAATTTCGGATAACGCAAAAAAAATTCGCATTCCCTTCAATTTTGTGTTAACGAGGTTCGACTGTATTTAAAATTCTTAATTTTTTCTTCTGCTCTATTTGTGATTTTTTTTTCCGAACAATATTTAAATAACAATCTACATTATTCCCCCCCCACTCCCTTCCAAAAAGTCATTTTTATTTCCTTTGTCCCCCCCCCCCCCTAAGTACATACTTTAAAGTCTTAATTTTTTTTTCTTTAATCTTTTATAACTTTCTTGCAACTATAATTAAATAATTATCTAAATTGCTTCTCCCCCCCCCCCACCCAAAAAATTCTGCTTCTCCTTTCCCCCCCCTCCCCAGCACACAAACTTTAAAATCTTTAAAACTATTTATTAAAGATTTTATGCTGTATTGTTACTTTGTAGCAACAATAAATAAATAATCATCTAACTCACCCCTTAAAGTTCCATTCTCCATCTCCAGAAAAAGTGGCGAATTTCTAGACATGGAGTAAGGGCAGAGCATCCTAGTTCTGTAGGGCAGAGAGAAGATTTTAGTCTTTTTGTAGTTTGTCTGTTCTCTCAGATGATATTTCGTTAATGGATGGGAGTTATTTTAAATAACATATTTATTTCAAAACATAAAATATACATGTGATTCAGGAAAGAACAGCCAAACTGCAAAAAAGATGAAAATTTTTGCTTTCCTCTCCTCTTCTTTGGGAGAATAGGACAGAGCAACAATTTCAAAAGGGAGGATGATTTTAGATGAGTGATACTTATATGAGATGATGTAGATAAGATGAGATACCTTACTACAAAATAAGAAATAGATCAGCTTTAAAAAATAATATTAAAGATTTTAAACTATTTGCTGGGTGATAAGACAGAGGGGGAAGTGGAACTTTTGGGAGAAAGTGTGGTAATTTAGATGATTGATTATTCATTAATATTGTAACTAAAGAGAAATAAATACAGCAATTTTTGTTTTAAATAGAGTTTTAAAGATTTTAAAATTTGTATGTGTGTAGGGGGGGGGGGAGAGGGGGCAGACACTTTTGGAGTAGAGATAAAACTTAGGTGACAAATTATTAATTTTTTACTGAAGGCAACAAGTAGGACATAAAATTTCTTCACAAATTTTAAACTTTGTATTTTTGGGGATGAAGGGAAATAGAATTTCGAAGGAAGAAGCTTGTAATTTAGATGATTTGTTATTCATTTATTGTTAATAGAGAGCAACAAAAAGGACAGATTTTTTTTTTTCATAAATAATTTTAAAGATTTTTTTTTATAGGGGTTAGCAAAGGGAGGAAGCAGACATTTGGGGGGGGGGGGTAGAGAGATAATTGGAATGGTTGATTTATTTATTGTTGCTAACAGCAAGTTTTTTAATAAACAGTTTTAAAGATTTTAAACTTTGTATCCTGAGAGGAGAGGGAGGGAAGGAAGGAGAAGTGTAAGTTTCAGAGGGAGAGAGAGGAGTGGAGTGGAGGGTAATTTATATGAT
Organism: Maratus michaelseni; assembly: GCA_963931845.1. Classification (NCBI taxonomy): domain Eukaryota; kingdom Metazoa; phylum Arthropoda; class Arachnida; order Araneae; family Salticidae; genus Maratus; species Maratus michaelseni. The sequence continues at coordinate 54,624,118 of OZ007595.1, forward strand.
TGATTATTTAAGTTTTAAAGATTTTTTGCTGGGGGGGGGGGGGCTACAAAAGAACAGAAGCAAGCATCTTGGTGGTAGAGAGATAATTTAAATGGCTGATTATTTATTGTTAGTAGAGAGCAACAAATAGAGCATAATTTTTTTATAAAGAGTTTTAAAGATTTTAAACTTTATATGCTGAGGGGGAGGGGCGTACATTTTGGATGGAAAGGGAGGTTATAGTTTAGATGATTGATTTTTTTACTAATTGTTACATTACGAGCGAGCAGAAAGAAGTACAGAAGGATTTAAGATTTTCAAGTTTTCAAACTTTTTAAGATGGAGAGGACAGAGAAGGGAAACAGACATTTCATGTGAGGAGAGGGATTTCATTAACATCATATAAAAACATAAGTAGAAATCTGCCAAAAATGCCAAAAGAATGAAAATTCTCTTCCTTGGATTTATTTATTATTTTTTTTTTTTTTGCATAAAAAATTTTGTGTATGTGAGAGGAGGTGGGGGTTAAATAAAATAAAAATTGCTTAAAAGTGGGAGGGGGGCTTACTTTCGGGATTTTACGGTAAACATATTTAATATTATATTTTAATTAAGTTAGAATCTTATTTGACACTTGGTGCAAAGAATTTTGCTTGTTATCAACTGACCGTTGGTGCATCAGCAATGATAACTGATATCTTGCATTACCAATGGCTCATTGAACATAGTGCCTGAACATTGTACTTGTTTGATTTCTGAATATTATTCTTTTAAGTGAAATTTTCTGTGGTTTTTGTCATAAAATTAACTTTTTTCCCCATTTTTTAAATTAAAATTATTTTAACTTTTTAAAATAACTAGACTTGCAGAGAGATTTTCTATTGGCTTCTCAGTAATTTTATGGTGCTTATTGTCATTTTAAATATTTACCATTTAGGCTGTTTTGATTTTATTATATTTTAATATGTTTTTAAAATTCTCTATCATTTTATCCCAATTGATGTTGTTATTTATTTTTAGGTATAAATAGCCTTTGTGGAATTATTGCCAAAATAACCCAAGGTTAGTATTCACATGACTTTGTTTTTAATAATGTGTAATCTATGTGACTAATCAAAATTAATTTATAAGAATAAAATATTCAGAATTTGTGTATTTTTATTAAGTGTGATAATATGCATGAAGTTTATTTTATAGTCATTGTTGTATCAGAATTTGTGAACTTGAAATCCTTATAACAACTTTTTCTATAATGTATATAGTTTTCCCCTTTAGTGCCAGTTCAAATAACAATAATACATAAAATTTAACAAGGTTTTTGCATTTTATTATTAAGCATTAAAACATCTAAATAGCAGACAACTCAGGATCACAGAATTTCCCTGCTATTCAGAGGTAACAGCATACAAATATGTAGATGTTGGGGATTGAAAAAGTGTTAAATAAATAGAGGTGTCCACTATTAGGGAGAGTCTGTTATAGATGTTTTATTGTAATACATTCTTAAATAGAAATGTCATATGAAATGAACAAAAATGTTTCACAAACAGTTGTACTGAAAATATTCTAAATTATGTTTCTATGAAATGCAAATGATGTGAATTATCAGTTTACTAGTTGCTGAAAAATTAATTAGTGTATAAATATTGACCGTTACTGGGTTTAATTTGTCTCATGCATGCCAACGGTATTGTGCTCATGATTGACTTTCCATCTTGTGCTGTGTGGTTGTAGCCTTGCCATATAAGAGTGAGAGAATGCTAGACTGCACTTGGTACACTATACCAAGGGATCCGGGATCAAACCCCGGTCTGGACATTTTTTCACTCTAATGGTTGTACGCTGTTTAGTAATTAATTTACAGCGTAATATCAGCTCTACTGAAAAATTGTTTTTATTTTCAAAATTAAGTATTTTTCTTTAATTTTAATTTCCCAAATTTATTTTTTAATATTCAAACTAAACATAATGAAGAGCTTTTCCATTTTAATGATTTATTAATCAAACTCTTATAAAGTATATATATAAGTAAGAGTATGTATTTATATATAAGTAATAGTATATATAGTACTCTTATAAGAGTATATATTCTTAAGTTCTTTAGCTCTGTGTAAAATTATATAAATTTTACATAGCTGCATCATCATTATATTAAAAGAAAATATGGAGTTATATGTTATATTTGTATAAGGATTTGATGTATTTCTGTTAAAGGTGCTGGTCAGCTTGGTGCAAGTGTGGGTCGACTCCAAAAAGGGTTGATTCATCTCAACCTAAGTCGAACAGGACTTACTGCCAAAGGCATTAATACATTAGCTCATGCTCTCTCCCTTAATCGTGCAATGCCATCAACTCTTACATTCCTTAACCTAAGTGAAAATGTCTTTAAAGAAGATGTCAATGTAGGTATAGTGTGAATGTTTTTAATTGTTTGTTTGCTACTTTTTTGCAATTGTTTATTTGGTTTCAATTTTTGGGTTGGGGGGTGGGAGGGGGAATTCTTTACACATCAGTATCCAGGCAAGTAAGAGATTGATAACTACGAAGTAACGCTGAACATGCCGAAACCTCACAGTCAATCAGAGAGCTGCACGCAATAAGGATGTCATGAATCGGTTTTAAGACAATACGATGCCACAGAGGAAATGCTTAAAAATCAAAATACGATACACAAAAATCAGAATTGAACTCGCAAAGCTGAGATAAAAAAAGGTAGAATGCATTAGTGAAAGGAAATTATTGTAAGATTGGCAACTGCTTATGAAATTTAAAATGGGCGGTAGGAAGTGTCAGTAAAAAGAAGATGGCGATTGTAGTTGATAAAAAATTAAACAAAAGATTAAGGTACGATTATCGAAAGATAGATAAATTTAGAAAAAGGGAATAATGGGAATAAATAAAAAAAAGGGGAAATAAAACACTTTAAGTTTAAAAATAAATAAATTTTAAATTCTGAAAATAGAAATTTTAAGTATTGAAATAAATGGATTAAGTGAATGTTTGTCTGTGACATAACTGAGCTTTAAGCAAACTTTTTTTAAACTAAAGGCTGAAACATAAATGAAGTGATAATAGTATAAATGTAAAGACTCATACTATCATTGCTACAGGCTGATAATAACTAAAATAATTGTAAAGACAAAATTATTGTAAATGAAAAGAGATATCTTATTACTAGAAAATATTTTTAGGGATTTAATTTATTTTTGGTAAATACAGAATTAAAAAAATAAAACATGAAATTTGTCAGCTTCTTAGGTATTGAATTATTATTCTTTTTTTTATTTATTTAGGATTCAATTTGTTTTTTGTAATGCAGAGCATATTTCATTGACTAAAGATTTCTTGAAAAAAAAAATTTCTGACAAATAATTTGTTTCAGTTATGCATCCGAATTATTCTTTTGCACTATGAATTATTTCTATTTTGTCTAAAAGATGTTAAATATTCAGTTAAGTAGAATCATATTTAGAATGCACATTATTGTTTGAAAAATCATTTATTAAGTATTTAACACAACTAATTTCTATTAATAATATATTGATAAAATAAAAAACAATTGTTATGCTTTTATTTTATTGTTTTCATTTTTTAAACTAACATTCCCTGTTTGGTGTTAGTTAAGATTTTTTCATAAGTTCTTAGTTATTGAAATTCACATGCTACTTTTCAACCTTAATTTATCTGAAGGAACAAAATTATCTTGTTTAGAAATAAAGCAAAAAAAAAAAAAAAAAAAAAGTAAATAAATAAGATATATCCTTTAATCATTATCAAAATATTTTAATACTACTATAACTTAAGGGAGAAACGCTCCTCGGGGACAGATCTTAATAAAGCACTTGAGGTTCAGCCCCACATATATTTCATATTTATTAATTTCTTAAAATTAAACTTATTAACTTTTATTTAAAACACTAGCAACTTTAAAGATTTTGTGCGTCAGAAGAAGCGGTTCTGGTTTCTTAGGTTGGCTGTGTACTGGATATCATCAATCACTCCTCCGTGACCAATCACATACTCTCATGTGGTAAAGAAACCAGGAGGACACTAAAACAAATTGCCTACTTTGCACATAGAGCAGCAATTTTTAAAATCTACTTTTTAAGCAGTAAGCTGATTTTTCCAACGCTTCCAAAATAATTTTACAAATCATTACCGTTTAATAAGCTGAAAGATAACATCTAAGTAAACAATTTGGAAAACACATAACATATTTAAAAACGTAATTTCAGGAATTTCCAACATATACAGTATTCGGAAAAATATCCGAATACTTTTATTCAGCCCTGTATATGATCTATAAATTTGTATATATACTACATAGGATGCTAAATTTTAGTTTAGTTAGGAAACTCGTTGTACAGTTTAAAATTCTCTTTCTGGTGTTTATGTCAATAAACGGAAATGTGTTCGCGAACTTTTGTGCTGCCCTGTATATGAAATACAGAATTTATGCACACCAAGTAATAGACAAAAAGGGAGTTAAATTTAAAATTGCATTCAGCAACTTAAAACGCACTTCCAGGAATTATTGTTAACAGACAGTAGAGAATTCTTTTATGTGTCCCTGTAAATGAACGATGACTGCTATACACACACTATTCTGTAGTAAGCCTCTTGTAATGCACCTTAGTGATATATATAAATTTCAATGTGTTTAAAATAGTGAAACATTATTTAATTAAACCACAAACAATTTTTCTCCATAGACGTAATGTAACTGAATTCTTTTGACTGTCCCTGTAAAGTAACTATAAGTGCTATGCACACCATATTCCATATTAAGCTTCTTGTAATTCACCTTTGTGATATACAGTGGAACTTCCCTTTAACGAAGTTTTCTACTTAACAAATTTTTTTGCAGAACTTTGACTTTGAACACCATTAGCATGTAAATTAATCTCCATATTACAAAAAAAATATTCTATATAACGCAGTTTGTTCCACTGTTGAAGTTGTACAAAATTCAAACTAAGAGGTTGCTGTTGCGATGGTGTGCGAATTTATTTCAGCGGATTGTACGAAAATGAACACATTTAAATAATTTCCATTCTTCTTGGTGCTGAATAAAAAAATTTTTTTTTCACACTAAGAAAAAAACTTGCTATCTTTGTTATCCCACACCAAGACTCCAGCGCTGACAGTTGGGGGAAGTCAAAATCCTTTTTCTACATTCCATGATATAGAAGATGCAGTGGCGCAATGGCGTTAAATGCAATGAAGCAAAAAATATCAATTAAGAGTCAGACAGTTACCATTCTGATCTTTCATTGCTGATAGACAATTCCTTTGTACATCCGCAAGAATGTGCTTCAAAATGTAAATCGAAGAACATCAAAGTTATTTTTGTTCTTGACAATACAACTTCTAAACTTCGGCCATTAGTCTGAGGAACAATAAAAAATCTTGAAGTACATTATAGAAAAAGACAATGTAGTGAAAACATTCGTTTGAGAACCTGTGTATCAGAGCTGGTGAAAGTATGGGGATGTGACGTGATTTCATCCACCGTCATACAGAACTGTTTTGTAAAAGACGGCTTCATAATTGAAACTGAATCAAAAGCTTCTGAATCTAATAACTGTTTGTCATATCTGCAGGAAAAATTTCATCAATTTAAGATGATTTCTATTTAACGAATTTTCTTCATAACTAAGTTTTTAAGTGTAACGATGAGACTTCGTTAAATGGAAGTTTCACTGTATATCAATTGCAATCTACTTGAAATTGTGTAACATCATTAAAATAAACCGTAAATTATCTTTTCCCATAGACCGTAATGTAACGGAATTCTTTTGAGTGTCCCTGTAAAAAAACTATAAGTGTTACACACTTCAGTTGAAATAGGAAACATGCTATAGATAATGACAACAAAATTGCAGGGCAATCCGAGCATATTTGTGGGATTTAGAGCACGGACAGACGGCAGATGGACATACGGCCAGACAAACCAAAGTCATAAACACTTTTCAACTAGGTTGGAAAGTGTTAAAAATGAAACCTTCACAAATTTTTTCATCTTAAAATGGAACATTCACAGAATGTTTCATCCCAAAACTTAACCCTTTAATAAAATCTTTGTCTTAAAAATAGACCTTTCACAAAACTTTTCCACTTCCAAACTGAATGTTTCACAAATAATAATCATTTAAAAATAATATCTGACCTGTCACAAAATAATTGAACTTATCAAAGAATATATTACTTGGATCTTTTATATGTAAAAAAGTTCCAGTGTAAAGAATAGATTTATATACAGGAGCCTAAATATAATGATAATTTCAAATTCACAAAATTATGACTAGAATTTTCACAAATATATTAAAAAAAAATTCACAATTTAGCAAAAACAGGACCCCGTGAACTGGACAGACACTTGGTAGTAAACAACTTTGTTTTTCGGAAATCTGCTAACCCTGTGTTATCTTTAACCTCAAGGAATTCGCAAGTTTTACTCGTCAAAACCAAACGTCTTTGAGTCACACCAGTTTACCCCTCCCCCTCCCCCCCCAATAGTATTAAAAATATTGATTTGTGGTGAATCTAATTACTTTAAAACTCTTGAATCAACGGAAGATACTTAATTGAATTAATTAATTAATTTGTGAGTCCTTTATAATTAAAAATAATTTATCTTCTTTGAATGATTTTCTCTTTTTTTCTCTTCTATTGATTTATGATTAAAAAAAAAAAAAAAAAAGATATATAATTTGATTAGTATAGGGTAGTCTGACCAGTAAGTGGACACCCACAGTGAATGAACAATTAGTAAATATTTTAATGGAATAAGGTTTGAAAAACTCCCCACTAGACTAGTTAATTATCATGCTGGATTTTAAAAAATCCATAATTCAGTAAAAATGTGTTATAAGTTATTTGTACAAGTTGTAAAATAAATAACATAGCATGAAACTTAAGCATTTTTAAATTGCTGCCTGTTCACTCACTGGAAATTTTTGCTTTCATTCACTGGTGAGAACTGTTCATTTACTTGGTTTTTGTATAGCTTTTTATTAAGACACCTCTAACATCCCTAACAAATGAAATATAATCTTCCTTTTATTATTTTTTAATCATTTGTATACCAACACATGTATTTGCACTGTCGGATACCAAAAGGTACTGTTTATTAAAATATTATCAATCTTTTTTTTTTTAAATGTGCTTAAATGTTAGTTTACTGGTCGGACTACCCTATATGAAATTAAATAATTTTAATTTTGATGCAATTGTCAGAATCTGCAAAGACTTTTCTATTAAATATAATTATTGTCTAATTCAATAAAAATCAAAAGATTTAAATAATTGTATATTTTTTGAAGCATATTGATTTTTCGTCTAAATAATGGAAATTTTTGAAATAGTTTTACAATGAAAACTTTTAATTAAATAAACAGTAACTATGGATATCATAAATGTTGATTTGCATCTAATAAAATTTAAATATAATATATTCCTTTATTAATTAAAAATAAATAAATGTTGGGATTAAATATCATTTTATAATAGTATCTTAATGTTATCAATTATCATAATTGCTTTATATTAATAATAACAATGTTCATTGCATACACAAAACAAGAGATATCACACAATTGCCAGGGAAAATACACATCTGTGTTATTACTGTTTCTAGACGATATTCTGTAATAAAAGGTTGCATGGAAGAAAAATTTTTCATGCAACATTGAAATGCTAATAAAAGAAAATTATATGGCATTATTTCTGTTCAAGTGATAATATATATTAATTTTTTAAAACTATTTTCCATAATTCAGCATGTTTGAAAAATTTCTTCAAAATGTTTGCAATATGTTTTCCAATGACACAATACATTTTTTATATTAATAACATTCAATAAATGACTGCTCTTAATCATTTTTCTTTATGTCTAAAAAAATTTACTTTTTCATATGTTATACCTTCACAGCTTGACAGATTTCATAGGCTAATTTTGTTAGTCTTGGAAATTTTATTTGCTAGAGGTTTCAATAATCTAACACATAAAATTAATACTCCCAATAATTTTTAATGTAACAAAATATAAAATTTACTTCTCCTACCCCCCCCCCCCCTCCACCAAAAAAAAAAAAAAAACCATTACTTTCCGTGTGGATCTTGTTTTTAATTCAATTCACACATACCTGAATTAGAATAAAAACTATAGTGTACATGACTTACCCTACAAGGTTATATTGCTCTCACTTACTTCTAATACTCATGTTCCTTCAGTGAAATATGGCATGGGCCGCCACTTGTTCAGCCTTTAAAAAAAAAAGCAAAAAAAAACATTGTAAGTGCCACACCATTGATAATAAAGTTAGTAAGTTAGTGCTAATTGTTAGCATCTCCTCAAACGCTCTAAAATAATGTGACAAACGGCACATTTAAATTTTAATCCTGTTTTAAGATGTTTTTAAAGGTTTATGTCTAATTTGTTAAAGGTACATCAATTGCTATTTATAACCATCCAAAGCAAATAAAAATATGTAAATGCCACACCCTTTGTAAGCACCACATTTAAGAATGTTTTAAATGCTGTGGCATTTCATCCATAAATTACAGTACTTTGATTTTCTGATGGAGTAATTATCAATTGTCTGTCTTGAAAAAAGCAAATAAATCATACATAGTAAAATCTATATATTGTTTTAAGTACATTACTAGCATTTACTTGCATAATTTCCTCTGTGATTTTCAGATATTTCTTAAGATTTCTTATAGATATTTCTTATAAAGATTATTCTTAATTTTATTGTAAGGTTTTCTTTTCTGTTTGTTTTCTTTTATAGAATTTATATAATTTTCTGGCTCAACCCAATGCATTAACACACCTTGATCTTTCTGGTACCGAATGTGCTTTAGACACGGTATGTATTTTCTTCATTTTTATTTATTTTACTGCATAGTAGCTGTGATATAAAATCTCACAATGTTTAAATCATGTTATGTTTTTATTTCTTTCAGCCTTTCACATCGATATTAATTGAATCCAAATAATATCGTTGTGAAAGGCTGAAAGAAATAAAAACATAACATGATTTAAACATTGTGATATATTGTGATATATAAAATCTCACAATGTTTAAATCATGTTATGTTTTTATTTCTTTCAGCCTTTCACATCGATATTATTTAAACATTGTGAGATTTTATATCACAGTAGCCTCTCATTTATATCGCTCATTTGGGTATATCTGTCTTTTTTGTGCACTCCCCACAAAAAAAAAAATAAATAAATAAAAAAATAACCTTTCTTTAAACATTTCTTAAGTAAGCTTAATATGTTGATTGCAAAAGTGTCTAAATTATAAATTTTCATAAAAAAATTATATATATATATATATATATATATATATATTTAAGGATTATTCTGGGGATGACTTGGGAGACTAATAATTGACAGAAACTTAGAAATAATTAGAACTCGAGACCTCTTGATAGATCAAACTCTTTTATTGGTCGTTCTCTTGTACATTTCCAGTCAGGAGTTCGACCAGAGGCCCCGCGAGCCATCTTCGGTCATATTTGATCTCTAGATGGTCGAGAGTTTTGCTGACCACTCAAATCTGGCAAAAATCTGTCCTCCTGGTTGTTGCATGCCAGTTTTAATTAGAATTTAGGATATTTCCCAACAGAGGGCAAAGGTATCAAATTGGGAGTGTAATTTAATCTAATTGGTCAATTAGCTTTTGATTGATGTCTGGGTTAGATTTTGCAGAGCATCCCGGCAATTACTCATGCAGACCTTACCCACAAGGAGAAGAGAATTGCACAAACGTCAGCACTTTTAATCTTAAAGAAAGTTCAATTTTGGAGTCTGGAAGTAATAAGTGCTGTGCAGTAAAATAAACTTAACAGGGGAAAGTCAGATTTAAGCATTAGATTTGAATGTTAAAAAAAGAGGCTGGGGCTTTTTAAATTTAATTTTGAATTTTACAAAAGGGTTAATTTATATCCTTTCATATGTATATATATATATATATATGAAATGAATGTGAAAAAGTATGAAAGAATTTTGAATGTGAACGAATGTGGATTGATATGAAAGGATAGTTTAGTTAAACCCATTCCAAATCAGAAGCTAAAAGATAAAAATTCAAAGTTTAAAATCCCTAAATCGTGTGTCAAAATTTTAAAGTTTTGCCTTCATTTCTAGTTGCCCCTGTAACTTAACTTTCCTTACGATACATTTATTACGAACAGATATCAATTTTGAATCCTCGTTAAGATTAAAAGTGCTGACGGTAGCGCATCTCTCTGGTAGCGCATCTCTCTTCTCCCGGTGGTTAAATCTTGCATGTTAATTATCTGGGCTGCTTACCCAGATATGAATCAAAAGCTAATTAGCCAATTAAAGTACATCATTTCATGATTTGTAGAGCGGTCTCTGGCGGTAGGTAGTCTGGTCGTATATAACGTGTTCCGCGTGTTCCGCGTGTTTTTTGCATGGCTTTTGACTCTAATCACTCTCCACAAAAACTACGGCCAGTTTTCTTCGAAGTGCAAGTCCGGCAATTCGCCGAAATGTGAACGATAAGACGATGTTTCCCCGGTAAAAGACTCTTCAAACTGTCCCCTGGGCCTAGCTTATGAAGAGACTTGTAATTAATTGGAATAAAAGCTAGTTCCCAGGAAAATGCCTGCTTATTTCTCCTACTTGTGCAGGACTACATTAACGATGGATATCTATTACTGGGATGTGTGATAGCGGTGATCGACCGTGATCGACCGCTCGTTACAGAGAGATCGATGTGCGCGGTATCTTACAGAGAGTCATCTTACAGAGAGTCGGCAGGATGAGAAGGCTCCTGTGCCGGTAACAAGTGTTTTCAACTCTCCAATTCATGAGTTCAGCATGTTTTCTGATAAACGATTTTCTGAACTGTGGAAAGCGAAATCGAAATCGGAAATAGATTTATTTTCGGTACAAAAGCAGTTATGAAGATGAAATAAATATCTACAGTCGGTCAATGAAAGAGCTCCTGCTTCACTCATTAAGTTATCAAATAATATTCTGTGTTTCTGATCATCTATCAAACAATTTTTTTTTTCTTCCTTTTCATCTCGATATTTAGAAAACAAGAAAACATTTCCTTGCTCATTCAAAAGAAAAACATTTTTTATTGAAAGGGTTTTCTCCTACTTCACTTTCAAAAGACGGTATCTCAGATGACCTAGTTTGCTGCAGAGAGAAGAGCAAAAAGTGTGTCACAGACAACCACTTGTTTTGTGTTAAGATCAAGGTCAAAGTTCAATGCAGTAACGATCTCCAGCAGAAGGAGGGCTGTTCTTTTTTTTTGTGTTTCATCTCCAGCAGAAGGAGGGCTGTTCTTTTTTTTTGGTTTAAATGGTGATAATTTTTTTTTCTTTTTTTTTCACGTGAGTATTCTGTGCAATCAAATGGATTTAAAAGGAAAAGAAGAAATAGGTATGTTCGATTTTGTTATTTTTTAAGAAGAATTTAAAAGCGGACAGAAACTTTTTATTTTTATTTTTTGAAGCAGTAAGAGAGAAAAACAATTAAAGAAAAACAATTTGAAATTTTATTTGTTTTTAAAGTGTTATTTTTATGAAATATATTTTTATTGTTACTAGTATTATAATTATTTTATTATTATTATTACTATTATTTTTATTATTTTATTATTATGGTTATTATTATCTCTTTCTTTTACAAATTAAGTGATTTAATGAAGCAGGTTATTTTTGTTTATTATGTTGGAAATTTAAACGGGATTTGATGAAAAATTAAGAGAAAAAAAAAAGCAAATTTTTTAGGGGGAAAAAAAAAAAAAAAAATTCTAATAAAAGTAATTTTTTTATATTTTGTTTAATGAGATTGTAAAAATAAGTAATAAAAATGAGTGTAGAAGATAAATCCACTCAAGTAGGTGAAGGTAGCGAATCTTTGAAAGAAAAAAACACAGAAGTTGATGAAAGTGGAACCCTTTTAAAGAAAGTTCCCCTGTAAATATGAATGGAGCCATTAGCCCAGAGAGCCAACAATCTGTTAAAAATCAGGCCCCAACCCCTGAATTAGAGTCAATAAAAAAGGCCGCTGTAGGTAGCTATGCAGCAAATAGTGGGGAAAAAACAATGAAAGATCCGGAAATTATCCCATTTTCACCGGAAACAAAGATGATCTTTGCTTCCTGGCTTGCTTATTTTGAGGCTGTATGTATTGAATCCAGAAAAGATGATGTTTGGAAGATAAGAAACATCCAGAAATTTTTAAAAGATAGTGCCCTTACCCTATACATTAACAACTGTCTTAATGTTTTACACTGGAATGAGTTTGTTTCACTATTCCATGAAAATTTTTCTACCCCAGATACACTATCACTAAGCGACTTTGCTAGTATTCGGTATAGGTCAGGTGAAGACCTCAACGAGTACTACCAAAAGAAAACGAAAATGGGTCGTAATCTGGGTTTAGACAACAAATTCATTCTGGAAGGGTTATCAGAAGGTTTGCCAATCTCGATGCAGAGACTTATTGTGACTAATGCCCCTAAAACTGCCACAGAATGGAGAGAATTAGTTTTTAAACTTACTAAGCTTGAAGAAGCAGGCAAGAGTCCTGAAAATAAACCAGACCCAACTCCCCAAAATCAGTTCAGACAATGGCGACTGTTACGCCACCGTACATTGTTTCTGTATTAATCTATGCTAAGGAAAATGTTACGCCACCGTACATTGTTTCTGTATTAATCTATGCTAATTTAATTCATTAATTTCGGTTAATTATACACTTAACTTAATCTTATAATCATTTTTCAGTAAAGTCCTTTTTCTTTCTAAATTTTCAAATATTTCGTTAAAGTAATTTTATTCTGTTATTAAATAATAATATTAATCAATAAATCAAATGTTTTAATTATTAAAATCATTAATATAATATTCAGTTAAAGTAATATCAGTAAAAAGATAAGTTTTTCGCGTGTCAATACAAACTGATACGAAATATTTCTAAGTCCAAAAACGAAAATCATAATTATTAAATATTAAATATTTTGTATTAAAACCATATTCGATCTATAGATAAAAAATTCTACTTCAAGAATCCGTTTACGGTTTTTAAATACGTTATTTAGTTCAGCAGTTATGGCAAGAAATTCTATTTATTCAATTCTCTTTTCAAAGATCGCGCGTTTTGTTTTGCAGAAATATCGACATTTTGATTGCGCATCTTCCCCAAGATACTTGTTGTTTATGATCACGTGACAGGATTTCTCAGAAGAAATAGCGTACAGTTCATTGCACTCAGGCAGAGACGCGCTCCCATCTCAGCGTCCATCCGGGTACTTTTACGGCGTCGTTGCCATTCAGGAGTAATGATGATTTTTATTCATCTCAACTCTGCGTTGCGTAGCGAACGCTCGATAATGCTCGATGCTCATTGGCTGAAAGTTAGCTTTCAAAAATCTAACTGACTTTTGAGCACGATGTTTTCAATCACTTGTCAGCGAGGGATTAACGTGTTCGGTTGCTCTATTTAAGCTGCGGACCTTCGGGTCCCGCAGAGAGAAAGTTCGTTTCAACGATGTTAGCTTCAGCAGTCTTCAAAGTTATTGCATTTTAGAGTGTAAACTCTCTAACTAAATTTTTATCGCAGCATGGAGATTAACTTTTCCTGATTATTAGCAGCCTCATACCAACCATTCCGGCCATCATCGATCATCTTAGGCCCGTAGCTTCATCTGTAATGAGTTGTTTTAACATCCAGCTAAACTTCGCTAAATTTTTTTAGCCTGAAATCTCCTGTAACGGAGATAGCTTGAAACAACACAACTCAATTTTCCTGATTGTTAGCAGCTTCATCAAACAATCCATTCCGGCCATCATCGATCATCTTAGGCCCGTAGTTTAATCTGTAATGAGTAGTTTTAACATACAGCTAAGCTTCGCTAAATCCTTTTTTAGCCTGAAATCTCCAGTGATTCATACATCTATAGAAGTAGTTCTGTTTTTCCCTCTTTGAATTCACTCAGCGTGTCCCATCTATCATCTTGGTTCCGTTTTAAACAATTTTAACTTCACCTCTCTTCATTGTGCTCTTCAAGCAATATGCCAAAATTGTCTAGCTTCATATTTTTACTGTAAGAATTCCACTTCACAAACTCATTTCATTATAGTGACTTATCTCAAAGTCTTAACGTTATTTCATACAAGAACTCTGATCATCCTATTTGATCCTAATTTATAAACTTACGTCGATGCAGCGTGGTCCTCTACAAATGAATTTACCATAATCATAGTTCTGAAACCCTGATATAGTAATATGTAATTTCAATATAATGATACAAAATTTTTAAATGTTTGTTGTTTTGGTTGGCCAACTAAGCTTTCTACACCTTTATGTTTATGTGTTGTTTCGTCAATAAATATCTATTTGTTATACGTCAGTTTCTTTGTTTTGTCAAGACATGGGTGAGTGTTACTTTAATTTACTTTACATCTTAATCTAAGAATCGACTTCATATCTTAACTATTTTCCAAATTATCCAGTGAAGTTTATTTAATTGTTCATCCGGCCTTATTCTTAAATTCTTTTGCTATAAATTTAACTGTTATGTCGATTATTGGGTTAATTGCCACTTTACGATCACGTGCCGTGACGTTGTTTTGGATTGGCATTTTTAAATTTCTTTAGTTCTTTTAACTTTATTAATTTTTGCATCTCTATTTTTCAAAATTACTTTCAATCTTTAAATTTTTCACACCAATCCGAAACGACGTGACAGCGACCATATCGCCCTAATACCCCTGAGCAGAATTTTCCAATGCAATCCTGGAATTATAGATACCCTTATCAAAACCCCCAGAATCGCCCAAATGTGCCTAACCCTCAAAGAACATTCCAAAATGTGAGACCATTTCAACCGTCTCCTCCCAGACCAAATATACACTACCAAGCTACATTGGCACCATCGCCATGCCGTGTATGTCTTAATCTTAATATTCCAAATGCTTACCATTGGGTACGAGATTGTCCTTTTCAAAAGCAATCTTTAGAGGCCTCCTCTCTAACCCAACAACCAAACATTCAAATCCAAAATCCAAATCAGACACAAAGTGATTTTTCCGCAAACCCAAGTAGTAATCAATGACAACTAATAGTACCCGGGTACATAGAAAAAAGAAAAGGATCCAAAGAAAACCCAAAGAAACGTCAAATTACTACTCTAAGGATACCGGAAAACTCAATACCATGTTTGATCGACTCAGGAAGCTCGTTAAGTGTCATTCCATTACATTTAGTCCAAAAATTCCAATTAAACACTTCCAAAATTCGTAAAGGTCTATCGGTCGCTCAAACACAAGGCATTCTCACCTTGCAGGAAAAATGTCGTGTTAATTTGAAAATTGGCCGCATATCCAAATATGTTGATCTTTATGTTATTGATAATAAATTACCCTATACCCTTATTGGACTTAACCATTGCCAAAGTTTCCAGTTAAATATTGATTGTGTTAAGATGCAAATTTTCCAAAATAACCAAAGAGTGCCTCTCCTGAACCAATTACGAAATATTCCAACCATTAATTCCTTGCACGTGTCAGAACCTAATGAAGATATCTCAGAAAAGGAAAATGCAGGGATATTTGGCGAAAATTATGAGCTGGAGTTTGTAAACGCCACTGAACCTATCCAAGTTCAGTCTGCACCTAACAAACTGCCTACTCTCTTAGCCAAATATGTCGGTATTTTTGCCAAAGATAAATATGATGTAGGATGTGTCAACATGGAACCACAGAGAATACATTTAACTTCTGACTTACCAATTTCGCTTAGAGCTTATCGTACTTCCCCTAAGGAAGAAGAAGAAATTAGAGAACAAGTTAAAAATTTGTTAAAAGCTGGTATCATCAAAGAAAGTCATTCCCCTTATTCCTCACCTGTAACCCTAGTTTATAAACGTGAAGAAGGAAAGAAAACTCGGTTGTGTGTCGATTTCCGAAAATTAAATGCCATAACCAAAACAGATGCAGAACCCTTGCCCCGAATCGACACTTTATTGGACAAACTGGTGCAAGCTGAAGTGTTTTCCACTCTTGATTTATCAAGTGGATATTGGCATATACCTATCCACCCTAAAGATACTGAAAAATTAGCCTTTGCCACAACGTTTGGCTTATTTGAGTGGAAGAGGCTCGCGTTCGGCTTGAAAAATGCGCCTGCAAATTTCAACCGTATCCTTCGAAGAATCCTAAATAAATATAAAATTGACTTTGCATGCAGTTATTTTGATGATATTATTGTATTCTCACAAAATGAAGAAGAACATTACCATCATTTGGAAATCATTTTTGATATTTGTGTCCAGGAAAATCTTAAATTAAAGCTGTCTAAATGTAATTTTGTTAAGAAGACAATTAATTTTCTTGGATATGAAGTGTCGAATGGTTGTATTACACCCGATAACCCAAATATTGAAACCATCAAGAGGTTAAAAGCACCAACCAATGTTAAAGAGTTACAACGCTTTTTGGGATCTATTAATGTTTATAATAAATTCATTCATAAATATGCTGAGGTTAGATATCCTCTAAATAATTTGCTAAAGAAAAATGTTCCTTATGTATGGGACCAGGACTGTCAAAATTCTTTTGAAAAATTAAAAGCAGCTCTAATTCAAAAACCTATCTTAAGATTGTTTGATCCCAAAACACCTTGTAATTTATTTGTAGATGCATCAAGTCTTGGAGTGGGATGTGTTGTGAAACAGGCTGATGAAAATGGTATTTTGCACCCCATAGCATATCATTCTAGAAATCTTCGTGACTATGAAAAAAATTATGCAATTACTGAACTCGAATGTTTGGCAATTGTGGATGCTCTAGATAAATTTTACCATTATCTACACGGTCAAAAATTTGTCATTCATACAGACCATGCGGCTCTCACTTGGCTAAAAAATGTTAAAAACTTAAGAGGACGTCTTTTCCGCTGGTCCCTTAAACTGAGTATGTTTGACTACGATATTAAATATAAAAAGGGCTCCACTAATGTAGAGGCTGATATGCTGTCTAGATTACCTGTTTCAGAAGACCCCCCACATCATACCCATTTACTCAACTTGAATGATATCAGAGAAAATCAGAAAAAAGAAAATGTCAAGGTAGATGGTAAAAAATATGTTGAAATTAATGATGTTATTGTGATTAAAAAGAAAAGTTTGTATAAGATTGTCGTCCCCATGGCTTTACGTTTACCCCTCTTGGAAAAAGACCACACAGATTTTGGACATCCTGGAATTTATAAGATGATAAATTTAATTACAAATCAATATTATTGGCCTAATCTTAATAAAGATATTGAAAATTTTGTTAAACATTGTCATACCTGCCAAATCAACAAAAAAAGTAGGCAAAAAAGATTTGGTTTGTTGCAGCTCATGCCCCCAACGGATATACCTTTTGAATGCTTGGCATTGGACTCTGTTGGTGGATTTAATCATTATAATTCGGCAAAGAAATATCTGCATTTGTTCATAGACCATGCAACTCGCTATGTGTGGGGTTTCGCGTCAAAAAGTGTAACAACTGAAACTTATACAAACATTTTGAAACAATTATTTCAAACTCAAGTACCAGAAAAAATACTTACTGATAGAAATGGAGCATTTACAGCTTCTAGATTTAAACGTTTTCTTCGTAATTATAATGTAAAACACCGATTAACCTCCAGTCATCACCCGGAAACGAATGGGAAAATTGAGCGTTTGAATCAAACTATTGTCACCAGATTAAAATGTATTGTAAATTCATCACCAACTAAATTACCTTGGACAAAATTTTTAGATGAAGTATTGTATCAATATAATGCTACTCCACATTCTGTAACTCAATTTCCACCTAGTTATTTGCTGTTAGGAAAATTACCTTATGATCCTCTTTTGCCAGATAATGATTATTACCCTCCTGTTGAAGAAGCTAGAAAATTAGCTAAGGAAAGAACAATAGCTTACCATGAAAAAAATAAAATCCATTACGATGCTCGTTTTCTTCCTGTAAAGTTTAAAGTTGGTGACATTGTAATGTATGAAGAATTCCACTATCCTAATACACGTAAATTGACTCCACCATATTCTGGACCATATACTATCTTAAAACAACTATCTGATGTAAGTTTTGAAATTGATAAACCCAGTATACATTTTAAGAGAAATTCTGAAATAGTGCACGACTCCAAGTTGAGATTCTATAACCCCCCTCAAAATTTCAAACTCTACCATGAATAACCCCCGTCTATTTCTTTCATCTTTCATTTTTTTATTTTTGCTTTCCTATCGTCCCTCTATCATTTTAGTGTTTGGATGAGGACCCAGCTGGATGTTAATTTAAAACCCAGCGGTGTAGTTGGCGGAGCAGTTTTAAAGTACTGCTAACCTTTTTATTTTTTTTTATTACTCATACAATGACAAAACTAGGAACACGTTAGGGGGTCCTCCGCTCCGTGGCCTCCCGTCTATAGTCGAACTGTTTTCCCATTTTCTCTTTCCATGTAGAATGGAGAATTTGGCAAAACTGCTTCGCTTTCCCTCTGTAGGTGATTATCGGGCATCCACTTTTCCTTTTTCCTTGTGCAAGAGACACATTTTTTGGATGATAATCACCTCAGAGTTTAGAAATCGATGTCTCACTGAGCATGGTGGAAAGGATAGCCTAATTTTTTTTATTTTTTGGTTAGAATTTCCTATTTTTACAAAGTTTTCCAGTTCAATCTTTTTTTTTTCTCCTGAGAATAATTCCCACTAGAGTGTCCTATAAGCCCAAAGATGCTTGTAAGTAGATAATTTGGAGTAGTAACAGAGCTTGTAACTGCTCAGATGACATTTTCATGTTTGTGTTGTATTTTATTGCATTTGTAGTAATTGTTTTGTCCTATATTTACAATATATTTGAAATATCTTTTATGCTATATTTTTTAAATTTAATGTTTTGAATAAGTGTTTATATCATGTTGAAGTATTTTTATAAGTTTAAGTGCATATTTTAATTGTTTGTGTTTGTAAATAATATAAGTAATTGCCATATTATATTTCTGCTTTAAAGTATCATATTATTTAGTTTTTATTGTATTGTATGTTTGAAGAAAGGTGCAATGTTTCCCTTTCCTGATGAACCAAATATAATCCACGAACAATTCTAACAGGACATATTGGTTAACAGAAACTTTTGAAATGTGCTAAAAGACTTTAAAAAAAATAGCACACAATGTTCTCGCGAGAAATGTTCATTTTTTTTTTTTTTTTTTGCTGCAGCTGTGTGTTTTGTTTACAATATATGTCATATGTTTAATCTTCAGTGTATATCATCAAATAGTACCAGTATTTTATGTAAAAGTAAGCCCAAGCAGTTTGAGAGTCTAATTAGAATTCCGTAGAAAAAAAAAAAAAAAAAAAAAAAAAAAATTCGATAGCCTAGTTTAAAATGTGTTTAACTTATGGGGTTGAGCCCCACAGCCCTTGCTGGCAAGTACTGTGGCGCTCATTTTTAAAGGGGGGGGATGTGAAATGAATGTGAAAAAGTATGAAAGAATTTTGAATGTGAACGAATGTGGATTGATATGAAAGGATAGTTTAGTTAAACCCATTCCAAATCAGAAGCTAAAAGATAAAAATTCAAAGTTTAAAATCCCTAAATCGTGTGTCAAAATTTTAAAGTTTTGCCTTCATTTCTAGTTGCCCCTGTAACTTAACTTTCCTTACGATACATTTATTACGAACAGATATCAATTTTGAATCCTCGTTAAGATTAAAAGTGCTGACGGTAGCGCATCTCTCTTCTCCCGGTGGTTAAATCTTGCATGTTAATTATCTGGGCTGCTTACCCAGATATGAATCAAAAGCTAATTAGCCAATTAAAGTACATCATTTCATGATTTGTAGAGCGGTCTCTGGCGGTAGTCTGGTCGTATATAACGTGTTCCGTGTGTTTTTTGCATGGCTTTTGACTCTAATCACTCTCCACAAAAACTACGGCCAGTTTTCTTCGAAGTGCGACGGCATCCTTGCCGTTGTAAGTCCGGCAATTCGCCGAAATGTGAACGATAAGACGATGTTTCCCCGGTAAAAGACTCTTCAAAGTGTCCCCTGGGCCTAGCTTATGAAGAGACTTGTAATTAATTGGAATAAAAGCTAGTTCCCAGGAAAATGCCTGCTTATTTCTCCTACTTGTGCACGACTACATTAACGATGGATATCTATTACTGGGATGTGTGATAGCGGTGATCGACCGCTCGTTACAGAGAGATCGATGTGCGTTCGGTATACCGAGATGCGCTCGTTATACAGAGGCGGTATCTTACACACATATATATATATATATATATATAACCCAATGTTTTGAGAATAAATAAAGAACACTTACTTTAAAGTTATCTTCCTTCATCCTTCATTTTCGTAATTTTAATTCCTAACCTTAACTGAAGATCGAACTGAACTGTTTTACCTGAACTGATTTCAGGTCCATTTCACCTGAAATGATCTCATAAACCTGCAATTTCATTCATGAAACTAAAAAAATTACTATAATCAGGCCAAACTGGCAATTTTTTACTGACTTTTCATTTAGCTAGTACATGTTTCAAACTCATTTCAAAGGAATGCAAAATTGTTGACTATTATTTCTATAACGGTATTTAGGGATTGCGATGAATATAAAGGAAAGATTAATAAAAGGGGTGAATCACCAGTGACTAGCACCGGAGTGATTCTGAATACCTAAAACAATTTAGACAAAATATATTCAACACTTTCCCCAAACACCATTATAGGCTCGATCGAAAGTGGTAGCACACAATGCGAAGCCATAAAAGTTAGGGTTAAAATTACATGAGATTCATCTGAGAAATATTAAAATTAATTCTTAAGTTAAAATATACTTTATAAATTAGGAAATAGAACTTTCTCCATTACTTCAAACAGAGCTGAAACACATAAATATAAATAATAGAAAAAGATAAACTCACCAAGATGAAGTTAAACTGTAATTTATTCACAAGAGCACTCAAATAAACAACTCACAATTCTACTTAAAATAACTTTGTACATATTCTATACGATTAAAATGTATTCTTCTTCAATCACTTTTAGATGCAATATTAATAAATATTGTTTCATTATACAATTACACACCGATGTCACACAACATCTCAAGGATGATGTATTATTATATTTATCAATTACTCTTTTTAATCAAATCTAATAATTTACAGTTATTGTATCTGTCCTTCAAAATATTAAAAAGTTACTTTAATACTATTTGTATTCGGTTCAGTGATCCACCTGAGATAAATGAAACTTCTTTTATAGATCCTTAGTTATAAAGATGAACTAGAAACATTAGTTCTACTGTTTATTATGGGTAATTTGGAGAGCTTTAGAAGATAAAAATTTAATTTCATTATTTGAAGAATTCACAGCCACCAGTATATGAATGACGATGAGGACAAAAATTTATTCAGCTGCTTTGTAAAGAAGCATCAACTAGAGGTCGATATCCAGAATGGCTGAAGGTATCAAGATCAAAATGTAGGAGAGAACATCTGTTCAAAGTCTATCAAAATCCTGAAGGTGTACAACATATAGAGAATTATCCCATCATCTTGACTTCCTATATATTTATTTTATAAAGATCACAAGAGCAAACGGAAGAGACGAAGAAAGTTGACGTAATCAGAAACAGGATCACAAGCAAATTTTCCCTGATAATTATCAATGATAGCTATAACAATTACAGTTGATTGAACTTAAATAAAATGTAGAGTTGACTTTAAGAAGAATTATATTTCGCTGTATGACGAATGTTGTTTTCACCGCAAGCCAAAATGGCTTAAGCTCCGAAGAGCGAAATTTATCCCACGCTACATCCTTGGGAATTTCTCAGGAACTGTAAGAGTCTTCACAGTTTCCCACTCAGGTAAAACTTTCTGGCGGTTACGGAATAACCAATCAAAAAATCCGAACCGTATGAATGTTACTGAACAAGCCCCAACAGACCGTAGTCAAAGTTACAGCTAGAACTCATCACTGACGCGTCTACCCCTAGCAACAGCATTAAATCGTATTTAGAACATTCGATTGCGACCTTGGAGTGCTACCAAAACGACCTTGCGGAAATACGTGGGAAAAAAGGTTCTTGTTTACTTGAAGCATCAGAAAATTTATCAATGGCGTCTCCTAGCGAATCTCGACGAACTTCAAAACAAAATAAACGAAAGTAATTAAAAATCGATAACTGCCAAGCATATGGATGAAAATAAATGAAATTTTAGCAATCTAATTAAATTAAAAAGTTCTTTCCACCAGATATGTTTTGAAAGTAAAAATATTTAATTTAAGGAATTTTGAAAAATGATTATTGGACTTAGAAATTTTGAAATGATATATGGAAAAGCTTCGCGATTCTGAAAGATTTTGCATTGATCAAAATCAGTGAATTAGAACTTTCTGAAAAGAATAAAATTAGCAATTAACCATTTTTTAATAAATATTATTAAAAAGGAAATACACTATATTTTAGAATAATTATTAAATTTAGACTGTCTGTTATTTAAGAAAAATGGATATTATTTAAAAGTTAGAAAAAGTAAGTCAGAAATATTTTTATTTTAGATAATATGAAATGAAGTTTAATTAATATTGCAAAGTGAATAAAATGTAAATTAAATTTGGAATGAATATCCTAAAACATATGTAATGGAAAGATTCTGAAATTAAATTATACTCTCACCAAAAGTAAACAATTTAAAAAGAATGTTTGATTTAAAATGCAAAAATGAAACTTAGCTTAATTAATTTAAATGAATTTTAATGAGTTGAATTAAATGGATGAATAAATTAAAGTTAAATATTAAAATACTGAATAAAATAAGAGTAAAATTTTAAATCATAACAATTTCAACATCACTTTTTGAAATGTAAATCATCTTCTGAAAGAATCTGCAAATTTTCTCTCAAACATGACAACATTTTCATCTGGTATATTCTTATATCTAGTATATTCTTATGTCATCAAATTTTGAATTCATTATCATCCATCTATGGGTCATTCCATGTCAAATCAACACAAAAAAGTGACATTTTTTACCTGACTACCTCAGAATTTTATGATATTAAGCTCAATTGTTAGGATCATAGAGAAATTATTAAATATTCCGTGATAAGTCTCTATCTCTTTTGGTTTTGGAGATAATTAGCTTCAAAAATGGACAAAAATCGTAAATTTTTGCATTTCTTGCATTACAAATTTAATCATATATCATTCCGTAATTGACACAGGAACTTACCTTTGATGTCGTTAGAAAGTGCATGAATTGGGCTTTCATATGATATATCATATGCACATATTTTTTAAAATTTTAACTCCAAGGTCAAACATTTTGACCTTTGACCTTTCATATTTTAAAAAATGGTACTTTAATTTTTTTCAAAAAAATGTATGTTACTGTTATACTTATTTTCTATCATATCTGAAAGTATTAGTTTGGGACAATCATGGGATGCTGAGTTATAAATTAAAATGCAAACATCAGTACTAATTTAAGTTACAGATTTAGGCCGCTTAATTTTATGTTGTATGACTTATTGTATAACTTATGTGTGTAACTTAAGTATTAATGAAAACAATTTTTTTTTTCATTGTAAAGTTCACAAAACAAAATTTTCTCTTACTTTTTTTTTGTTTGTGACGGTAGGGGGGGGGGGGAGAGACTGGGCTGTAGTAACAAACTACTGAATCATTCCGCATCAAATCAACGCAGACAACCTAACCTCTTATTTGTTTTTTTAATGAAAACACATGTGAAAAACAAAGGATTATATATTATAAAAAATAATGGAAAGGATACAGCAGGAATTAAACTTAATACATCGAAAAATAAAAAATGGAAAACTATGAATATCTTACGGAATCGTCAGAAAAACTTCATAAAAATATTCATAGTAAATAGATGTTATTTCATCAAATATTGTCAGCGTTATGCCTAAAATAAGCAATATTAAGCTCCTAATAACATATAAGAAACAAATAAAAATAAAAACCTACTGGAGTTCAAATAACAAAATAGATAAATTATTAATCAACATAAATAGGAATTTGATCATAAAGTAATGTACAAAACTCCCCAATATATATTAAGATCTGTCTCATAATTTGTGATTATCAATAATTAAAGATTTATTTAATAATATTACAGTATAAAGAGACATTATTACTATTATTTTTAAATCTTAAATAAAACCTCTTTTTATAAATTTTAAGGCAAATTTCCTTCTAGAAGCAGTAGAAGATTCAGTTGAATTTCATTCAACATGGTTTATATATTACTAAATAAATTATAAAATAAATAGCTACATTTAATGTACAATATTCTCGAGTCACAATATGGTTGAGTCATGTATATTCTAGTGAGTGCAAGCTGGACCTAGAATAAAACAGAACTCTCTTGCTGCTGAGCTTGTGACTTAGTCTGTAACCAGAGTTTCTGATGACAACTTACTCATTTGCTTTACAATGATAAATAATGAAATTGGATTTTTGTATATAAAATTATAAGAATATATGGTCGGAACCCATAATGAAAATGTTTATACAAAACTGTTTATTTTTGTAACTGTTTTAGAAATTCAATCTATTACATTGGCTGGCCTAACTAAAGAAACAAATATTATTTTAACTCAAGCTACCAAACTGCTTTTTCCATTAACTTCAACTTATAAAATTATTGAAAAATTAAAATTTATTCCTATAAATAATCAGTAACATGTAATTATCAATTGGGGCTTTGATCTTTTGTGTTACAGAATGAAAAATCAGAAAAAATTGCACCACTTTGACACAATTTTTGTTTCATTTAAATCTTAACATAACGTCCTTTTCACCGTCACAAAATTTACATGTGTACCACTTTAATTTTCATACCCATATCTACTATTTTAAAAATATTTTAACGTGCAATAGATCCTTAATGAATATAATTTCCAAACTTGATGTCACATTTGCCAGCTACAACAGCAAATATAATAGTAATTCACATTATTTCCTTTTCCCTTGTAAGTCTGGAAGAAACCCAATTGCCACCAATGTAAAGAAATTTCAAATATAAATATAGGAATATTTATTGCAGCACACCTACAAATGAATAGCTTCCATTTAAAAAAATAAGTATTAAAACTGGTTCACAAGGAAGATGACTAAAAAAGCAGCCATGTGTTTTAAGTATAGTAATAAAATACTACATAAAATCATAGAAATGCTTTGACATATTGTGGAAATCCACAGCCTTTCTTCTTTAGGGGGTTTAAAAACTTCATTGCCTTGGGAGGAGGTGGGGATGTCTATATATATATACAGAGAGAAAGAGGGGGGGGGGGGGTAAAGATATAGTTATGTAGATAAGTCACCTAAATAAGCAATTTTGGTGTTGAAATTAGGAATAGCAGTTTGCATTTTAATTTATAACTCAGCATCCCATGATTGTCCCAAACTAATACTTTCAGATATGATAGAAAATAAGTATAACAGTAACATACATTTTTTTTTTGAAAAAAATTAAAATACCATTTTTTAAAATATGAAAGGTCAAAGGTCAAAATGTTTGACCTTGGAGTTAAAATTTTAAAAAATATGTGCATATGATATATCATATGAAAGCCCAATTCATGCACTTTCTAACGACATCAAAGGTAAGTTCCTGTGTCAATTACGGAATGATATATGATTAAATTTGTAATGCAAGAAATGCAAAAATTTACGATTTTTGTCCATCTTTGAAGCTATTTATCTCCAAAACCAAGTGAGATAGAGACTTATCACGGAGTATTTATTCATTTCTCTATGATCCTAACATCTGAGCTTAATATCATGAAATTCTGAAGTGGTCAGGTTTTTAGCTGTGTTGATTTGACATGGAATGACCCCTATGTATTGGTTTGACGTGAATTATTGTGCTAGAATATGCTAATCAAAATCGCCCATAAAGTTTACATTAGAACTAACCTTTAATTATTCAAGTCACATATCAAATTAAAAAATTAGGCTGCATTATTACTCCTGTCTTACTAAGATCTAAATTTATTGTAAATTACATTGTAGTTGATCAAGCCATTACTGAGAACTTGTGTCTATTTCATTGTCAGATTAGGGTGTATACATAAGAATCTTTGCTCGCCTCTAGCATTCTGCACTTCAATTAACAGTCTAGTTATTCTGTGGATAAATAAAAACTACAATTAATAGATTTTATGCAGATTTTATTAACTTTTTTTATAAGGGACAGAAAAAGGTACAATGAATAGATGATTGACCAATTAAACTGTTCAAACCATATGTTAGTACATATTTATCGATCTGAGAATAAAAGCTCAAATTTAAATTAAAGTATCATATGAGCAAGACTCAATTTAGATAACAGATAACTATAGGCCTCAAGATGATTAATAAGAACTCTTTTCAAATAAAATAAATAAATAAATGAGAAATTTAAGATATATTTAATTTTATGTCTGACATTTTAGAGAGGACTGATCTTCTATCTGCTTGCTGATCAGAGAACATACCAGCAAAACTGAGAGGAAGATGAAAAGGTCAAAATACTTTTTTCTAAAATGAAAATAAGATAAGTTGCAGTTACCTTTGCGAAAAAACAGGCAAGGTGCTGCACCCTTTTAGAAATGTCTAGTAGAGAACATTATTATAAATATTATATAAACATTCAGTATATAAGGACATAAAAAGAGATTTTTGAAATTGTTATATTAATCAAAATTGTATGTTAATTGTTGTTATTTTTAAATATTGTATCTTATTTCATATTAATTTCCTGCCATTGTTTTCCCTTTTGCCTTTGTGTGTATTTAGAACATATACAGAATTATGATTACTTCTTATTCTGGCTAAATTAGACCAATTCTATTTTTCATTTTGTTATAATTAAAAGATGATATACATTATATTTGTAGTGGCTAATTTCATTATTTGTGACGTTGTTACCATTTTCTATCTTTGACTGTAGGTATTTGGTGCTTTACTTCGAGGGTGCACACAGAAACTAGCCGTATTAAATTTGTCCAGAAATCAGTTCTCTGCTAAAAAATCTAAAGAAGTTAACGTACCTCCTTCATTCAAAGCTTTCTTCTCTAGTACTGTTGCTCTGAAACAGCTGAATATGGCAGGAAATAAACTTCCTGTTGAAGCATTAAAGTAAGGATTTGATTAGAACTATTATTTAGTTACTAGAACTATTAGAATTAGAATTGATTAGAACTATTATTTACTTTATTTGTTTACCTATGAAGAATAAATTCTTCTTTACTATTATGTCTTATACATGATTATTCCATTTGACATTCATAAAAAGAATAGTGAAGGGTAGTACAGTAACCTTACCTTACAGCAGTTCTGTGAATCTCTGCATAAAATTAGGCGGTTTGTAATTTTATTTTTACAGGTTGAACCCATATACAGTAAGCGTCAGGTAAAATTTAAGGAATAAGTATGAAAGATTTTTTTTTTTTGCTAAATAAGAGTAAGATAGTCATTACGTGTATCAGTTTATTTATGCTCATAGCTCTGAAGGAAAATACAGAAATACACAGGAGCAAAGAATAGACAAAATACATATTATATTCAAAATCATTCTTTATTATTTTATCTATCAATAATTAATGCCATCATAGCAGAAATATATAATTCATAGGCAAATATGCCAAAGCTGAATTTTAACCAAAAATAAATAAATTTATACTTGGAATATAATTTTGCCAATCATAATTTTAGATAGATAGGTAAATATCAAATTAAGCATTTAGCCAAGAAAAGTACATATATGACAATAAATATAAATCTTACCCTCAAGGATTCTGTAAACAAAATAGAGATTTTGCCTTTCGTTTATTATGCTCTTGAAGTAATAGGCTTTGGCGCTTTGAAATTTCCTGTTAAAGTCTTCTCTTTTTATGTAGAATAACACAGTCTTTATGGCAATGGGTATAGATTGTTAGGAAAATTCTGATCAGAGCATTTTCTTCATTTGTCTGGCAGCATGGTATCTTGGCTGTGTTAGGCACAAATGCTTACAAAAATTTCTGATAGGAATGACCACGGATCCTTAGGAAAATTCTGATCAGAGCAACTTTTTCATTTGTCTGGCAACAGGGTCTTTTGGCTGTATTAGGCAATATGCATACAAAAATTTCTATTAGAAACAACCACGGATCTTTAGGAAACTTCTGATCAGAGCAACTTCATTTGTCTGGCAGCACGGGCTTTTGGCAAAATTAAGATTTCTCTCTTGATTTTCTTTTACATGAGTATTTTCGGGATGAGGAAGATGTCTATCATAAAAAGTGTTCTTTTCTCAAAGTTTTTGAGAGCACTGACTTTTTTTTACATCCCTTGATAGACCGCCCTGTGATTCTAGCGTGTATCTCTATGTAAATTTTCATCGTCTTACTGTTTTTCTTATTGGTTGACCTTTTAATCCGTATACAAATTTTTGTACGAGACATGGTCATTGGTGACCTGTTCCTTGACATATTTTCTCTGGGTAAATTCTGTTGGATGAGTATTTTGCCAATGAGATTGCTGTCGGTTCAGAAATAGGGGGGGGGGGGTGCATTTGGTTATGTGAGCCATATCTTTTGCCTGCCACATCCTGACTTTGCTGTGTAAAATACAATTGGATATACTTGGCTACAACTATATTTACATTATTAAAAGATACAGTATAAAATATACAATATATGACAACTAGAATATATACAGTGGACTCTCTCTATCTGAACACTCTCTAATGTGAACACCCCGGTATTATGAACACTTTCTGGCGGTCCCGGCGACACTCCATAGACTTTACAAAAGATGAACTCTCTGTATTCTGAACATCCTCTAATCTGAACACCCCACTATTATGAACACTATTTTTATCGCTATTCTAACCCGTCTCTCCGTAAACTGAACGTGTGTTTGCAGTCTGAATGCGGGGAATTCCCACATCATAGAAATTCGGAAAAATTGTTGCAGAAGAATAAAAGGGTTCAATGAACTCGATTTAAAAAAAAAAGAAACAAAATCATTTCTAGATTTTAAGATCTACCAGATGCTGAAATTTGTTTCAATAATTCAGAAAAAATCTTCAATTAACAAAACAAAACATTTATTGTAACCCCAAAAAAAAAAATTGAAAAAATTGAAAAAATATTTTTGTTTTTACCGTACGTGTTCTCAACTAACTAGAACATTCTTATATATTTTCAATAAATAAAAAAGTGCAGATATGAAATTGTTTCCATTTCAGAAAAAGTAAATCATGATAATCAAATGAAATGAAATGATCAAATCAATCAATTTTTATGCAAAGAGATACAAGAAAAATAATGTAAAAAACATGTCACGTGATTTCCCCTCTCCCGAGCTGAGATAAAATAGAAAGATTGTGCAACAGAAATGCCCTCCCCCCTCCAATGACAGATAAGAGACAACAGGTATTAGAGGGAGTGGTTAAAAAAGGATTATGGTTTCTTTTCTGCACACCTGGTTGGCAGCATTATCGCTTCTGTTTCTTTCTTCCTTTTTGCTCGGCAAAGGTAAAATTTTTTCGTTATTTCACTATCGTTGCAGGGAAATAATCACAACACTTATGCAGATATGTCAGAAATAAGTAAGAAAACGAAAAAACGGAGAGAACTGAAGCTTCAAGAAAAATACGATGTTGTTCAAAAATTAAAATCAAAAGTAAGTCAAAGAAAAATTGCATCTGAATTTGTAATTTCAGTTAGGTCAAGTCAACGCCATCAGCAAGAAAGAGAAAGAAATTATAGCCGCTTTTGAAGCAAATGAACCTTCCTCAAAGTGTAGAATTTTCGAAAAGAAAACGGTAAACGAGAACATAAACAATCACATCTGCAAGTTTTTTTGCCAAATGAGAACGAAGAATCTTCCTTTCACTGGACCGCTGCTAAAGCAGATTGCTCTGGATTTTACAGAAAAGGAGAAAATCACGGAATTCAAGACATCAGAAGGATGGATGACTCGCTTCAAAAGTCGGCATAACATCGAATTCAAAATAATCAATGGTGAAGCTGCAGACGTAAATATTGACAGTGTGAGGAATGTAAAAGAAAGCTTCCGGATATAACGAATGATTTCGATGCCGCTGACATTTTCAATGCTGACGAAACCGGCCTGTTTTTCAGAGCTCTTCCAAATAAAACCTTAGCAGAAAGAAGCGAGAAATGCGTGGATGGAAAAATGTCAAAAGAAAGACTTACCGTCATGCTCTGTGCCAGTTTTACGGATGAGAAACTCAAACCACTTGTGATCGGAAAAAGTGAAAAACCACGATGCCTCAAAAATGTGAAGATAACATCATTGCCTGTGCACTATAAATCAAATCGAAAAGCCTGGATGACATTCATAATTTTCTCGCAATGGTTGGAGGGCATTAATGAGATGATGAAGAGAGAAGGAAGAAAAATTCTTCTTTTTGTGGATAGTGCCAGATCACATACAAATGTGCAGCTGAGCAACATGAGCCTGAAGTTCCTGCCACCGAAGCTATGTACTTCTATAATTCAACCACTGCATTAAGGAGTAATCAAGAATTTTAAAGCTCACTACCGAATTAATTTTTTGAAGAAAATGTTCGTGGTGATGGAGGAGGCAAATTCGGCAACCGAACTAACGAAGAAGGCCAGTGTCATGGATGCTGTCCATTGGATATCAATTGCTTGGAATGAAGTAACCCCGTACACCATCCAAAAATGCTTCTACAAAGCTGGATTCCCGTGTGAGAATGAGCCATCAAGGACACAGGACCAAGAAGCAATAACTGTGAGTGACTAGGAGTCAATTCTACAAATTAACTTCATACTGAAATTGAACCTGGAGCTTATCTCGAAGACGACGAAGCCTTTCTGTTTGCAACAACATCGTTGAAGAGGGTAGTGAAGACGAAGCAGAACCAGAAGAGACCGATGAAATAAGAAGTACGATTAGCATCAAGCAATATGGTCAAAGGATTCAAGATCTGTTGAACTATGTGGCTGAACATCACCCGGAAGCCTTTCCACTTCTTAAACAACTAGATAACATGTACACTGCACGAGCATACACAATGCAAAAACAGACTAAAATTACTCACTTTTTTAAGTAATGCACCGATTATGTTTTCAAGTAATGTATTGTAAGTATGTAATTGTATATTTTGTAAAAAATTTTAATATAACATTTTAACTAACTTTTTTTAATTAACTTTTTTAATAGTTTCTAAATTCAGCACCTCCATATCGGTATCTTGCATGGTTAACCAGGCTAAGTATTCTATACAGTCTATAAACTCAATACATAGTAGTAGTAGTAATGCATTTCCCATCTCCCTCTATGATGAACACCCCCATAATCTGAACATTTTTGGTCAGTCCCATGAGTGTTCAGAATAGAGAGAGTCCACTGTATATGGTAACAGTTATTACACTAAAAATGTACAATCGATATATATTGACAATACAATTAGAAAAAATCCCTGACGGCTCGGCCTATAGGCACAGGTAGATTTCGAAGACGCAGACCGTGGGGCGCCTGTTTGTCGGGAATTGCGGAAGAAATGACCTTTTTGCGATGATGCGGCAGTTGAAACCACCTACTTCGAAATCTAACTTGTTTGCAAGCGGAGTCAGCAGAGATTTTTTTTTTTTTTTTTTTTTTTTTTTTTTGCTATAAGAGTTAGTTGGTCCTATAAAAAACTTGTCAATATAAAAGTTTTAGATAATATTAAGAGGATTTATAATAAATTTAAGTGGATTTAAATCTTGGGAATTGAGGAAGTTATGAATTTTTTTCTTCTAAAACCCCCCTTCCCCCCCCTTAAGGCAATTTTTAATTATATCAAAAATCTGTCATACATCAATTTTTGGCCCTTCTCCTAGAAGTAATAATAACTTCAAACGGATTCGATACGTATCATAATTAAGAAATTATGGGTTTTTTTCTGTTTTCACAAAAGCCCCCCCCCCCCCCCTTGGTTCAATTTTGCCCATTAACGAACTTGACTGAGATTTTATGCCCCTTGATTTTATGTATCAGTTTGGAAGAGTTTTATGCAGAATTTTTCCAGTTATCGTGTCCATAAAAAAATAACATAGATAGATAGATAGATATATAAAGTTTTGAACTGGGGGTGGTTCTGGGAGTCATGATCGGCGTAGATCTGCAAAAATTTTTCAAAATTTCCAACTTAGGTGAGAATGTAATAGGTAGTATTTCTTACGAAATCTACTTAACTTTTATTTTTTATCTTTGTCCATATTGTTTAAAAAATAAAGTTCAGTTCTTTTTACTAACTATTGGATTTTCAATCCAATAATAGTAATGTAAAAAAAAAAAAAAAAAAAAAAGTTACACTATATAATTTTAATTGTCTCATGATTACAGTTATTGTTTTCGATAAATTCATTTGCATTTATTGTATCTGATTGTATTTATTTACAAAAAAGTCTAATGGGAAGCACACAGTACAGAGGATGATAGAGGTAACCAATTCATTTTTTTTTTTCTTTTTTTAATAGTTATATTTATGTTCAGTGCATTGAATTAATTTAAAATCAGGTATTTTTATATAGGAAGCAATAACTTCATCGATTTTTGTTGCACAATGCAACTCTACTGTATATTTGAGGATAAAAAGTAATAATTTTATCACATTATAACCTGTAGTTTTATTTTATTTATTTATTTTCTCTAATAGCTATGCTTATGTGCTGAAACAGGAAAATACAGACATTATTCTTGTGTTAGCTATTGGTTTAAAATGTTGCTTAATATTTCTTTTTTTTTTTTTTTTTTTTAGCAGAGGTGGGTGGAACACTTCTTAACTCAGAAAAGGAATGAAAGTTGGATTTAAGACTTAATTGGATTTAAGATTGGATTTAAGATTGGATTTAATTGGATTTTTACATTTGTCTACCTAACATAAATTCCACTTTTATTAACTAACATGTTGGACAATTATCTAATGACACAATTCTAAAAAGGAGGTTTTTCAGAAAAGGGAAAAAATGCTTTCAAGTATTAAAGCTAATTTTCTTGAAATGGATTGAGTGGTAAATTCACAATTTTATATCTAGAGTCAAATGTAGCTTATTTACTTCAATATAAGCCATATTATGCCCATTATCTGAATTTTTGTAAACAATAGAGTCCTGTAGTGTCATATAAGCCAAAAAAAAAAAAAAAAAAAAAAAAGATGGCTGGCTGTAATTCAGTCTTTTTAAAAATATTTAAACCTGATTTTAATGACAAATGTCGAACTATGTTTGTGATTCACTCATATTGATACCCCAAAAAACACATTTTTTGAATTGTCATTTCATTAATAAGTGTGCAGTATATAAATTTCATGAACAAATTCTAAATTCAAACTTCAAACCCAAATGGGTTAAGATGTGTTCGGATTGGCTTAATAAAACTATAAAAATTCTATCAGTTTGGCTTGAATATTATAAAATTTCATGCATTTCTAGATGCTTGCTTAGACTGTAATTATATCATAGTGTTGTCATATCATAAGCTTCAATCTATGCTTTAGCTTTATGCAACTTTTTTTTTTCTTTCCTTGTTTAGAGCTATGCTTCTTGGTCTGGCTTGTAATGAAATTGCCACTGACATTGCCTTAGACCTTAGTAATAATGAGTTGAAATCTCATGGAGCTCTAGTTCTTGAATCATGCCTTCCTGGAATAAGATGTCTATGTAGTCTTGACATCAGTGATAATGGTGAGATATTAACTTATTTTCAGTAACTCTATTATGCAGCATGCATACTTTTTGTGTAGTAACTGTTTTTGTTATTTTTATGTATAAAAGACCTTTCTAAGTACAATAAAACTCCAGTCAGCCGAACTTCAGTTATCCAGATCACAAAATATCTAGATCAGTACCAGGAAAAAAAAAAAATTCAGAAAAAGAAAAACTTATTGAACTCTGTGTATTCATTCAAAAATATATAATTTCCTTAAAATTTCTATTTAAACCAACATTAAAATTTGTTTAATTTTAATTTTTGAAATCTATATTTGGATAATTTCAAGCAGCATTTCATCAATTTCAGAGATTGTATACCTCTATTTTCACATTCAAAGAAAATCTGAAGTTTTTACTTGTATTTTAGAAATTGTAACTGGACTTTTGAGTCAAAGCAGATTGAGTTGAATATTGTTAATAAATGTGGTTGAAATAAGAGAAATCGTCAGGAAAATTAAAAATGCATTAAATTTCTCACTGCGGCAAACAATTTTGACATTTTCATCTAATATCTCTAAGTGTATGTAAATTCTTTACTGTACTGTATTTATTTTATTTTATTCTTTGTAGTTAAATTTATATTATTTTTAATGTACGTTAGTATTATCAGTTATTAAACAAAAGTGATGTTTCAGAAAATTTTATTTCATAACACACTTTACCTTTTTATGATGACACAATTATCCGGGATTTTTCAAAACGAAATTGCACTCTGAACACATTAGTCTGGATAAGTGGAGTTTCACTGTAAAAAATGTAGTTAAACGTAATTTAAGAATAATAATAATAAAAAAGCTTTGTGCAAATTTATTTTTATAGAACATAACTGTTTTGGAGTTCTTCAGTTTTGTTTCCATTTATGTGAAATAATTACTGAAAATATTTTTTTTTATTATTTTTTATTAATCTACTTGTGTTACTAAAATGGCTTCTGAAAACTTTTTGTAAGTTAATTTAAAACTTTTTCTTTAAATTAAGAGTTATTCTGATTTTCTTCACCTTTACTCCAGTTGCATCTGAAATAACTACTGAAATTAATTTTTCTCTGGCATAATTATATTTATTGTACTTGCTATTTAAAATGCTAGTGAAAACTTTCTATATATTTTTTAAATATATATATTTTTTTTAATGATATTATGTGTCTTGTTGGTGATATGGTTTTAAAAACATATTTTGTTTTAAATTTTAAAATGAGGCTTTTAGAGTTTGAAGGTTTTATACCATTGAGTCCTATTTTCATAGTTTACTGCCAATTTTAAAACATTAAATATTCCATGTGCCCAAACTAAAAGTTCATAAATTAACATTAGTATGATAATGTTTACATTTTCAAAAATCTAATTCAAATTCATAGGCCTTTTTAAAAATATATCTTTTTAACTTTGAAATAATTGATTGTTAGTCTTTTGAGTTATCTAAAATTTTGATGAAGATATTTGCAGCCCATTTCAAAAATTGATGCTTTCATTTATTATTTACAATTACAAATATATCATCAAAATTTACATGGGAAAAGTTATATGTTTATGACAATTCACTCTGTCTTTCATCTTGACAGTATCCCTCTTAGAATGAAGCCGTAAAATTATATATATTTAGAATTTTAAAAGGTACATCTGGATTGTTAAGTCTGTATCAAATAACATTTGAAAGAAATTGTGATGTTCATTATACACAAGTGGTAAATAAGTATATGTGCACGTATTTGTCAAATAACCTTTTAAAAATAATCGCGATGGCGATATTTATTATGCTCAAGCACGGCTTTACCTGCTATCACTGTGTGCATTTTCAAATGAAATTAGTGGTGTGAACTCTATCTTCAGCTAAGCTTGCCATATTCACACCCATAACTTAATACAATGATCACTTTAATCACCCTGTATGTTTTTCGTTCATGAACCATTAATATAACAATCAGTACAATAAGAGCTCTCACTATAACTGAGCACTGTGCACTTCACACTCATAATTTGGTAATGGTGATTGGTATTTAAATCATAAAATATTAAATAAAAACTGTAAGTAAAAATTTTAAATGTCTGTCGTAAGTAAATATTTTAATGCTTGTGTAATTTTTTTAACACTTTCCAACCTAGTTGAAAAGTGTTTATGACTTCGGTTTGTCTGACATCTGTCCGTGCTCTAACTCTCGTAAATATGCTCAGATTGCTCTGCAATTTTTATATGTTATTGTCGTTATCTATAGCATGTTCCCTATTTCAACGGAAGTGTGTAGCACTTATAGTTTTTTTACAGGGACACTCAAAAGAATTCCGTTACATTGCAGTCTATGGGGAAAAATCATTTGCAGTTTATTTAAATAATGTTTCACTATTTGAAACGCATTGAAATTTATATATATCACTAAGGTGCATTAGAAGAAGCTTAATATGGAATAGGGTGTGCATAGCACTTATAGTTACTTTACAGGGCAGTCAAAAGAATTCCGTTACATTACGTCTATGGAGAAAAATCGTCTGCAGTTTATTTAAATAATGTTTCACTATTTTAAACTCATTGAAATTTATATATATCACTAAGGTGCATTACAAGAGGCTTACTACAGAATAGTGTGTGTATTAGCAGTATCGTTCATTTACAGGGACACACAAAAGAATTCTCTACTGTCTCTTAACAATAATTCCTGGAAGTGCATTTTAAGTTGCTGAACGCGATTTTAAATTGAACTCACTTTTTGTCTATTCCTGGGTGTGTATAAATTCTGTATTTCATATACAGGGCAGCACAAATGTTCACGAACACATTTCCGTTTATTGACAGAAACTCCAGAAGGAGAATTTTAAACTGTGCTACGCGTTTCCTAACTAAACTAAAATTTATCATCCTATGTAGTATATATACAAATCTATAGATCCTATACAGGGCTGAATAAAAGTATTCGGATATTTTTCCGAATATTGTATATGTTTGGAATTCCTGAAATTATGTTTTTAAATATGTTATGCGTTTTCGAAATTGTTTACTTAGATGTTATCTTTCAGCTTATTAAACGGTAATGATTTGTAAAATTATTTTGGAAGCGTTGGAAAGTGTTATGCTTGACGCATGATTTTTCGTTCTTGTTTTTTTTTTTTTTTTTTTTTAAGTGTTTTAACTGTATTTATAATTTAGAATTATCAATGATCTCTTATTATTATTAATAAAATAATGATGGATTAATAATATGAATTTTTAATAAATGATTATTCTTGGAAAGATAATATTTTAAAAACTTTTTTTAATTTTCCTGTGTGTAGGTTTTGATGTTGACTTAGCAAATATTGTCACCTCAGTGGCAAAAAATAAGTCAATTAAACATCTTTCTCTTGGAAGAAACTTTGTGAATATAAAACCAAAGTAAGTATCAAGGATGCATCATGCATTTATAATGTACACTTTTTGTGTATCTTGATTTTCTGTAGAGACTGACTTTTGAGATTTTCTATATTTTTGAGTCCTTTCTGCTCTTATTTTTCTCTTATTGCATTTTAAAAGGATACATTAAAAACTCTGCAAAACTTCTTATTAACGTATGTATAACGGTATCTGGGGATCGTGATGAATATAAAAGGAAAAATTAATAAAGGGTGAATCACCAGCGACTCGCACCGGAGTGATTCAGAAAACCTAAAAATTTAGACAAAACATATATTCAACACTTTCCCCAAACACCATTATAGGCATGATCGTAAGTAGCAGCACATAATGCGATGCCATAAAAGTTAAGTTTAAAATTACGTTAAATTCATAAAGTTAAATCTTAAGTTATAATATACTTATATAAATTAGGAAATAGAACTTATTCCATTACTTCAAACATAGCTGAAACACATAAATATAAATAATAGAAAAAGACAAACTCACCAAGATGAAGTTAAACTGTAATTTATTCATAAAATAGTGCACCAAAATAAAATAAATAAATCACTAACTAACATCACAACAGACATCTTAATCATATATGTAGCGATACGAGCTTTTCTAATAATACGAATGCATCAATGATAACAAGGATTATGAAGTCACTGACAATTGTAATCTAATATCTTTAGGATATATTATTTCAAATATCAGATACAGTTTATTATTATAATATTATATTTTCTTTAAATAAAATTTGCAGATCTTAGTAGATATAAAAAGTTATATTGAATTAGTGTTGTTGGCACGATCCAGTGTATACAGTTATTCTTTAAATATCTTTGATAGTCCTAATAAGTTGTTACTTATCAAAGGAAGATGAAGGTTTTTAAGATATGAACAGCAAAAATTAGGAAGCTAGATTAATTTCTGAGAAGCAGCAACGTTTGGCGACAGGATGACAGATGGATATGTATATCTCATCAATACACTCCTAAGTCTCAACACTTAAGAAGTCATATTTCCGTCAGTAAAACTTGACAATCAAACTGTTGAAACAGGCATATAAGAAGATTAAGAAGTAGAATTACTTAAAGAACATTTAAATTGTTGATTCAGCCACAGCATTGATGAACAAACATATTAAGTGAAGATTCAAGAATCATGAAAAAACATCTCAAGTGAATATCCAATCGCAGCTTATATTTGATCCAGCATCTCCATCCATCAGGAAGATATCATTTGTAGATTTAAATTTGACTTATTGTTCAATTCATTACGTTGAAAAATTATTCAATATCTGGATACATCGTATTACTAAAATCACACATTAACATCATCCTAGAGTCCTAACTTTCGCCAAAGAAAATGGCAGAAGCCCGGATAACTAAAAATCGTCGCGACTACATCTTTTTGAATCTTGAGTAGAACTGAATACTCTCTAGAAATTCCCTCTCAGGTAAAACTTTCTGGCGGTTACGAAACAACCAATCAAAAAATCCGAACCGTCCGAAAGTCACTGAACAAGCCCCAACAGACCATAGTCAAAGTTACAGTCAGACGTTTCACTGACACTTCCAACCCTAGCAACAGCATTAAATCGTATCCAGAACATTCGATCGCGACCTTGGAGTGCTGTCAAAACGACCTTGTTCAAAATACGCGGGAAGAAAGGTACTTGTTTACTTGAAACATCTAAATACTCATCAATGGCGTCTGATCGCAAATCTCGACGAGATTCAAAACAGAAAAAACGAAAGTAATTAAAAATCTATAACTGCCAAACTAATGGATGAAAACAAATGAAATTTTAGCAATCTAAATAAAATTAAATTTTCTTTCCACCAGATATGTTTTTGAAAGTAAAAATATTTAATTTAAGAAATTTTGAAAAATGATTATTGGACTTAGAAATTTTGAAATGATATATGGAAAAGTTCGTTATTCTGAAAGAATTTGCCTGAATTAAAATAAATGAATTTGAACTTTCTGAAAGGAATAAAATTAACAATTAACCAATTTTTAATCAATATTATTAAAAAGGAAATACACTATATTTTAGAATAATTTATTAAATTTAGACTGTATATTATTTAAGAAAAATGGACATTATTTAAAAGTTAGAAAAAGTAAGTTATAAATATTTCGTTTTTAGATAATTTGAAATGAAGTTTAATTAATATTGCAAAGTGAATAAAATGTAAATTAAATTGAATAAATAAATATCCTAAAACATATGTAATGGAAAGATTCTGAAATTAAATTATATTCTCACCAAAAGTAAACAATTTAAAAAGAATGTTTGATTTAAAATGCAAAAATGAAATTTAGCTTAATTAATTTAAATGAATTTAATGAGTTTAATTAAATTGATGAATAAATTAAAGTTAAATGTAAAAATACTGAAAAAATTAAGAGTTAAATTTTTAAATCATAACATTTTACCTCCAGAAAATGGAAAAAAAAAGAGTAAAAAAAAATTTTTGCCAAAGGGTTGAAAAATTTTTAAAATTTTGAATAAGACACACTGAACCGAACCCGAGCAAAATGAAATATTAACATTACAAAACAATCACCTGAAAACACTAAAGTATGACATTTACCTTCTGAAAAATATAAGTAATATACAAACTTTCTAGAAAATATCTATTGCACATTTAAAAATTCATCTAACTTTTGCAGAATATACAAACAAATAATAAAATTATACCGTTAACAAAATACAACATATTGAATAGTGATAAAAATCCGAGAAGAATTATATACATAAACCAATTCAGAGATACTGCAAGTGACTTGTAAGTATATATATGTATGAAAAAATTACAGATGTTATCACAATTGAAGGTATGAGAATCAAACAGTTGTGAGTAATAAATATAAAATAGTTAGAAAATAAAAACAATTTAAGAATAAATTTTATATTGCAACACAAATACAAGGTATGTGTACTAAGAAGTTAGTGAGATATATGTGACTATGGAAAAAAAAATGAATATGACTCTCCAAGATTGCAATTAAAAGTAATAAAAATAAATTTTACATAAATAATTAATATTGTGAATCATTGTTGTTCAATGATTTTTAAATAAACTATAAAATTTCTTAAATGAATAAATAAACATTTTAGAGCTCCCAAATTTTGCACACACTCCAAATCACCAAAGATACTGTTCGGCCAGTAAACAATATCCCTAATAACCCAAAATCCTAAGCAAAATATATCAGTAAAGTTATGTAAAAAGGAATTTTATTAAAAAAAATCAGTTGTAGAAATGCAGCTTTATAAAATTTTGAAATAGGTAAAATTAATTTAATTTCTAAAAAGTAAAAAATGATTTGCTGAGGATAATAAAAGCCGAAAAACATTGAGACTACCATATCTTAATGGTTCATACACTTCGCCTATTGCTCGTGTGGTAAAGAAACTTACCGATTCTCAGCATAGTATTTACCAACAATGGCGGAAAACAAGTCATGATTAAATTTGTATCTCTTGGATACATTAGCCATCCACAATTTTTTAAAGTGTACACTGTAAAAGGAAGAAACTGTTCGTTGTCCCCAAAATTAGAGTAGCCCGCGCGTAAGCTATTGATCTCCAAAATTAGCTAAACTTCACAAGAATCTTTAAAAAAAAATACAATTCGCCTCAATTTGATAGATACTGTCGGATCATAATATTACTATGTATAACAGCCTGAGGGAAAGGAAAAAATTTTGAAGCTCATGACATTTTATATTATTTTTTATTTATCAATCATTATTTTTGATATATTTCTTTATACATCAATTTTGATTGATTTTACCTTTATTTTTATTTACAATTTATCCTTCATCACATTTCTCCAGTCTCAAAAAAAATATTTTCATCATATTAATTTTCCTTAAGGAATTATGAGCTGTACTCATTTCTATATACATAATGATGAATTT
Source organism: Maratus michaelseni (assembly GCA_963931845.1). Taxonomy (NCBI): domain Eukaryota; kingdom Metazoa; phylum Arthropoda; class Arachnida; order Araneae; family Salticidae; genus Maratus; species Maratus michaelseni. Next base: position 54,665,211 of record OZ007595.1, read on the forward strand.
TATTTACAAGTAAATTTAAACATTATTCCCCAGCGAAATCAAAATCTCTATGACACCTAAAAAAAATAAAATATATTGTACAAATAGAGGATTTTAAAGTATGAAAAGGTAAAGTTGAACTATAGCAAATGAATTTTGGAGAAAAAAAATCAAAATTTTCACTGAAGTTCTGTACCATCATCCGAAAACAAGTAGGTCCAATGAGGCGCATTCTCATGTTGTGCGGATCCTATGTTATCCGGAACAAATTATTGTTTCAATTTTACCAGACAGCACAAAACAAAAGCAAAAGTAGGAAATTAAATTTAATCTATATGATCGACAGAAACGCTTCAGGATTTCTCGCCACCTGAGATTTCAAACTAATGACAACTCTCAAGGGTTAACACAATTAGATTTTCACAATATAAATATTGACTTGTGCCTTTATAGTGGCAATAGATGCAAGAGCACTTTCCTAGTAATTTAAAACTATATATATCTTAAATATATGAAAAATAATAGGGAGGAATAATTTTAAATTGCTATAGTTAAAAAAATCAATTCTAAGGAATAATGGTGTCATGAGGTAATCTTATCAAATTTGTTTAATAATTAAATTAGTAATTTTATCTCCAAAATGTTACAAAAAATATATCAGAATTTCAAAATTAATAATGTTCACTCTAAATCATAAGGATTTACCGTGAAGGATTTGTCAGAGGGGAAGAATCTAGGATCCTCCTTATAAATTCCCATGCTAGGCTGAGTTTCCCTTCTGTGTGTATTCTCCTACTACAACTTTTTGTAAACAAATAAAATTTCCGAAAACATCTATATTCCATTTTTCAAATTAAATATAAATAGTATTTTATTTTAAATATTTTGTAAAGAAATTCTTTTATTTCAAAATAACACTTTTATGATTCAAAGAAGTATTTAGAGTTTAATAAATAATATTTATGAATTTTAAAGTCAAAGTAAAATTAAAACCACTTTTCGCTTCTGCAAATAAATTATTATTTTAAGCCATTTTTCCCCAAGATTTAATAATTAATTTTAAATAATATGACTTAAGTATTTGTCAGAAGATTCTACCTAACCTGATTTTCACTGAAATAGAACATTTATATATTTAACTTTATTATATTATTATTGAGATTATTGAAAATTAAAAAATATTCAGTTAAAGTAATTGACAGAAAAAAATTTATTAGACTTTATATAGTCTTTGTTTAAAATTTCTGTAGCAGAATATCTATTAAAGAATATAATCATATCAATCTTTTAATGGAGAGTCAACAAATTAAAAAAAAAATTTTAATATTGCACTTTTAAAATTATTGTAAATGAGTTGAATCACATATGAAATAAATAAAATTAATTTCAAAATTTAAACCAGATAATCTTAATAATCTATAAAAAAAATTTTATGTACACATTGAAAATAAAATTGCACAAGTTTATATTCCACACAATACAATTACTTCCAACATCCTAGATGCTATATCAAAAATTTTCTTAAAATTTAAAACTTTATATGAATAAAATAAATTTCATCAGTTTGATTTCTTTTAAATCAATTATAAAATGTTTAATAATTTATAATATTTATTATTTTAATATAAATAATTTAATATTGCCAGTATTAGAAATTACCAAATACATTAAAAAAAAAAAATGCATACCATATTATATACCTGCAAACACATTAAAATTAGCAATAATCAGAGCCAATTTATTTTTACCAACATTGCCATCTTTTATATTATAAATTTAATTTGAAAATAATACTTTTTAATTATTGTTAATATTTTTTATCACCATGTCTACTCTTAAAGAAAAATTAAGTTGAAATTACCGTTTTCAAATTACTTTACTGAATAAATTTATTAAGTTTTAACTTATTTCAAAAGTAATAGTATTTTTATCTAAATTTAATCTTATCTGCAATTAATCAATTAATTTATTTTGAATATCTGTTATCATAGACAAAAATATTTTAACAACGGCAACCACTAGACAAATTCAAATAATGTTACTGTTTACTCTTAATAAAATAAAATAAGTTTCAGAAATGGCACAATAATAATCATTAAAGTTTGAGAAGTAAAACATAATAAAAATGAGAATCACATATTATTGCATGAAAAATTAAACACCAAGTCACTGACTGGTTCACGGCGCCAATAAATATAACGGTATCTGGGAATCGTGATGAATATAAAAGGAAAAATTAATAAAGGGTGAATCACCAGCGACTCGCACCGGAGTGATTCAGAAAACCTAAAAATTTAGACAAAACATATATTCAACACTTTCCCCAAACACCATTATAGGCATGATCGTAAGTAGCAGCACATAATGCGATGCCATAAAAGTTAAGTTTAAAATTACGTTAAATTCATAAAGTTAAATCTTAAGTTATAATATACTTATATAAATTAGGAAATAGAACTTATTCCATTACTTCAAACATAGCTGAAACACATAAATATAAATAATAGAAAAAGACAAACTCACCAAGATGAAGTTAAACTGTAATTTATTCATAAAATAGTGCACCAAAATAAAATAAATAAATCACTAACTAACATCACAACAGACATCTTAATCATATATGTAGCGATACGAGCTTTTCTAATAATACGAATGCATCAATGATAACAAGGATTATGAAGTCACTGACAATTGTAATCTAATATCTTTAGGATATATTATTTCAAATATCAGATACAGTTTATTATTATAATATTATATTTTCTTTAAATAAAATTTGCAGATCTTAGTAGATATAAAAAGTTATATTGAATTAGTGTTGTTGGCACGATCCAGTGTATACAGTTATTCTTTAAATATCTTTGATAGTCCTAATAAGTTGTTACTTATCAAAGGAAGATGAAGGTTTTTAAGATATGAACAGCAAAAATTAGGAAGCTAGATTAATTTCTGAGAAGCAGCAACGTTTGGCGACAGGATGACAGATGGATATGTATATCTCATCAATACACTCCTAAGTCTCAACACTTAAGAAGTCATATTTCCGTCAGTAAAACTTGACAATCAAACTGTTGAAACAGGCATATAAGAAGATTAAGAAGTAGAATTACTTAAAGAACATTTAAATTGTTGATTCAGCCACAGCATTGATGAACAAACATATTAAGTGAAGATTCAAGAATCATGAAAAAACATCTCAAGTGAATATCCAATCGCAGCTTATATTTGATCCAGCATCTCCATCCATCAGGAAGATATCATTTGTAGATTTAAATTTGACTTGTTCAATTCATTACGTTGAAAAATTATTCAATATCTGGATACATCGTATTACTAAAATCACACATTAACATCATCCTAGAGTCCTAACTTTCGCCAAAGAAAATGGCAGAAGCCCGGATAATTAAAAATCATCGCAACTACATCTTTTTGAATCTTGATTAGAACTGAATACTCTCTAGAAATTCCCTCTCAGGTAAAACTTTCTGGCGGTTACGAAACAACCAATCAAAAAATCCGAACCGTCCGAAAGTCACTGAACAAGCCCCAACAGACCATAGTCAAAGTTACAGTCAGACGTTTCACTGACACTTCCAACCCTAGCAACAGCATTAAATCGTATCCAGAACATTCGATCGCGACCTTGGAGTGCTGTCAAAACGACCTTGTTCAAAATCCGCGGGAAGATAGGTACTTGTTTACTTGAAACATCTAAATACTCATCAATGGCGTCTGATCGCAAATCTCGACGAGATTCAAAACAGAAAAAACGAAAGTAATTAAAAATCTATAACTGCCAAACTAATGGATGAAAACAAATGAAATTTTAGCAATCTAAATAAAATTAAATTTTCTTTCCACCAGATATGTTTTTGAAAGTAAAAATATTTAATTTAAGAAATTTTGAAAAATGATTATTGGACTTAGAAATTTTGAAATGATATATGGAAAAGTTCGTTATTCTGAAAGAATTTGCCTGAATTAAAATAAATGAATTTGAACTTTCTGAAAGGAATAAAATTAACAATTAACCAATTTTTAATCAATATTATTAAAAAGGAAATACACTATATTTTAGAATAATTTATTAAATTTAGACTGTATATTATTTAAGAAAAATGGACATTATTTAAAAGTTAGAAAAAGTAAGTTATAAATATTTCGTTTTTAGATAATTTGAAATGAAGTTTAATTAATATTGCAAAGTGAATAAAATGTAAATTAAATTGAATAAATAAATATCCTAAAACATATGTAATGGAAAGATTCTGAAATTAAATTATATTCTCACCAAAAGTGAACAATTTAAAAAGAATGTTTGATTTAAAATGCAAAAATGAAATTTAGCTTAATTAATTTAAATGAATTTAATGAGTTTAATTAAATTGATGAATAAATTAAAGTTAAATGTAAAAATACTGAAAAAATTAAGAGTTAAATTTTTAAATCATAACAGTATGTAAGAAAATAAGTTATAAATTTTATTTATTTTATTTTTTTTTTCAAGATTTATTCAATTAAAAAAAAACATATATATAATAACATTTCTCTCAAAGAGCACAAGGCAATTGAAGCAATTTAAATATATATATATATATATATATAAATGTAACTTTGTCAAAGCAAAATTTCTTATAAAATTTAATGATATTGTATTATATATTAGAAGCATTTCAACATTTGTGAATGACAAATTACTGATAGTTTTGCTGTATTTTATAAATATACATAGGTTATAAAATAAGTTATGCTTTTAATATATGCTCAGTTTGTTTAGTGTGACAATTTCATAATTTTGTATATTTATGTTGATACCAGCATGTTTTAATCACAAAAAAATAAAAAAATATTTAGGTATATGACTCGTGTAATGGATTCTATCGTGCAGCTTATTCAAGAGGAAGATACGGTGCTTGAATCATTATCACTAGCCGATTCAAAGCTACGTGGGGATGCTTGTGTTGTTATAAATGCCCTGGGAAGCAACCAGTGTCTTACTGCCATTGACATCACGTAAGTTCTGGAAATCTTTTGCTGTGATTTAATTAAAAAATGTTACTTTTTTTTGCCCATATTTGCTTTAATGTATTTCCTGCTGCTCACTATGAATAGTTACTCTTAGTGTGACATGAAAACATGCTTTTTTTATTACCAAAAGTAAAAAATTAGTGAAAGTTAACGATATAGTGATTGCTGCGTTACCAAATTTCATGGGCTTTTGAGATTCTTATACAAAATGTTGCTGCATCCAGTGTTTTTTTTTTTTTTTTTTTTTTACATGGACAAGAAACTTGCATATATGCATTTTAATTACCACAGCATTACTGAATTTCATGTGCTTTTGAGGTTCTTATACAACGAAGTTGCTGCATCTAGTGTTTTTAAACATTGGCACAAAGCTCATATATATGCATTTTAATCACTGCAGCATTACCAAATTTCATGTCCTTTGAGATTCCTGTACAAGGAGGTTACTGCACCAGTAAAGATTTGTTAAATGTTAATTCATGACAAAGTTATATATTTATTAACTATTAGACAATTCGATGATCGTGTGGTTAATATATCAGGTTCCTAGTCTTGAAAAACATTTGAACAATGAAACAGAACTCATACCGGTATTTTGTAGAAACACGAAAAGACACAGATAGTTGTCAGGAAGTCATACTTTTATTTTTCTATTACTTGATGGGATGTATTGGGGGTCCTTCTCTGCATCTGGGTCACTCCGTTGATTTTTGTAGATATCTGTCTTTAAATAGGAGACAGGTGCATTTCATTTGCTTTGATCAACTTGTTTCATCTCTAATACTACGCTGCACTCACTCGAAGCACCATCACGTGCCGGGGGAAACCCGGACACGATTCCTTTTGAGAGCGACACTACATCTCTCACGCTGGTTTCTGTACTAACTGAAAAACTGGAGAAAACGCGGTTGCCGAAATTACGGAAGCTAAGAACTGCCAAAGCCGCGCCAAGTAGAAGATGTGCTCGCCTAAACACTGTGCCAAGGAGAAGACGGAAGAGAGTCCCTAAGCGCATGCACGGGAGAACCGGCTGTGTAGTTGAAGGAACTAACGATCTGCTCAATGAAAATACGTTGGATTACGGGCAAAATGAAGAGAATAAGATGCATATTTGCGCGCATTGGCCTTGAGTCGAAAGAGAAACGAAATCGGCAGATGCAAATTAACGTAACGCAGACAGAACGATAGATATAAAAGAAATGTAAACACAAGTTGAAAAGGATCAAAATTAATGAATAGTTAAATACATAACTAAATTGGATAAACTTGAAGGAGAAATAAAATAAGAAAATATTACGATTAGGGGAGGGGGGGGGAGAAGAGACAATCGAACGCATCTCGTTTGACGTACAATTTCCAACTTGTTAGTGTTTGGTTTTATTTTGGCTCTGATTTCAATAAATTATCAAAAGATGTACAATTAAAATAATGCAAAATATTGTAATGTCAAATCATCATAATGTTTTTTTTTTTTTGTTTTTTTTTTTGTTTTCTTTCTTTGCTCCTAAAGATTTCCACAATTTTACAAAATTATTCTTTTAATATAGATACTATAACAAGCTATTACATTTAAGTTTACAACTATATTTAAGGTTAAACATTTATTTTCTATTTACTTTCTTCTTAATCTTAATGACAATTCTGCATATATCATAACCTTTGAAATAAGAGGAAAAAAAACTTTGTCTGTATTAGATCCCTTTTTGGGTTGGTACTTTGAGCACATGCATTAAGATGGCACTGTTAATTTCTATACTTTAGTAATAAATATTTTCATTTTTGACAATGTAATCAGTTTCAGTATACATAATTTCTCATTTAATTTTTGACATGCTTTATATCAAAAGATCAGATATAACTGATTTCAGTGGCTTGCATTTTATCTTTTAAATAATTGGAGTTTCATAAATTGAATTATTTACCTTTCAGTTCAAAAAGAGAAAAATAGTTTTTCATTCAGTTCCAAAACTGAAAAAATAATCTGGACTCAGTTCTAATTTCAAGCCCTGATTACCTTGAATACTTACTGACACTTTTGGAGAATTTTTGATTGAAATTTCTGAAAATTGTTATTAGTTATTTTGTCCAATTAGGCTATGTGTTGCCTCATTCATCTAGACAAAAGTAATGATACTTTTTTTCATATTTGATCTGTTGAAATAAACATTTATCTAAATAATTAGATTCCACTATATACTATTGAAGCTTAATTAAGAAAACACAGAATAAAACTAAAGTCACAGATTATACATTGGAAAATGTTTAAAAAATTAGCTAACTTAAAAGCCTTTAGAATATAGTACTGTGTTTAATAGTCAGATATAAAGAAAAATTACTAATAGAATTTAAATAAATTTTGGCATTGATATGATAAGATAATATTGTGTTTTGCAACTATAATATCATGTCTTGCCCTTTAAACTTTTTATAATTAATGCCATTTGAACTTTTTATATGATAATATGATTATGTTGTGTTTTATGACAGTTAGATACTTCATGTCTTGCCTTTCAACTTTTTATAAATGTATGTTCTAAATGCAAAAAATAGATTTTTTTTTAAATATTTTATTGCACTTATTATGTAATGTTTTATATTAGGGGAAACTACATGGGAGCTGCTGGAGCCAAAACCCTTGCCAAAGCCCTTCAAATAAATTCCAAGTTACGTTCCATTTTGTGGGACAAAAATGCCACTCCCCCTCAAGGCTTCCATGATGTAGCATATGCTTTAGAAAAGTAAAATATTTCATTATAATCCACAAATTTAAATGTTTATTATTGTAATTAATATGATTCTAGCATTGTGTAATTCCAAATTTAATTACAGAAAAATTCATGAATTTTATGATATAAACTTAATTTACAGTACATTAAAGCACCTTTTTATATGTTGCTGAAGGGATAATGAAAAAAGACTTAAGCGATATTAAGAAACACATTGAGCAGTAGCAGTTGACAATGTATTTTGTATATTACCCAAATATTGAAATGTTTTGTTTGGTTATTTTTCAATGGAAAATAATTCATTAAATTTTTTTTGAAATCTTTCTTTTCATCGACAGATTTTAGTTAAGCACCAAAGTGCTGTGTTTTATGGTTAATCATCCATAATTGGGTCAATAGCCAAATGGCATATTGAAGCACATGTGATTTAGCACAAGAGTGTAATTTTTTTTTTTTATCTTTAGTGGAATTCATATTCACTTTATAAGATACTGTAACCATTATGGCAGTCCTTGAAAGAGTCTACCCAGTTACAGAAAATTCACGTAGAAGAAAAAAAAAAAAGGTGTATGTCACAGGACACACAACTGTAGTGAAGACTTTTTTTTTTTTTCCAATTTTGAGTGGATTTTTTAAAAGTATGCATAATATCCGAAGTCATCTCATTCTCTTTAACATTTTAAAATAACAAACATAATGGCTGTAAATAAAATTGTTATAAAAAAATCTTGTGCCTAAATTTATGAATTGTACTCGTGATTTCAAATCAAATGATATGTAATAATTGGTGATTACCTGAAAGGAGATGATTGTAAGGCCCGTCTAGCCATAAATTATGTAACTATTAAAAATGATTCTACGTAAGCAAAACTATTGATATATATTAACATATGTACATTATATCAATTGATGACATGTTGAAAAATATTGTTAGATGGTTACTCACACTAAAACTTAACTCCATGAGTAAGCCATGTTAAATGAAATCCTTCAATGATTTTTATTTTAATAAATGGCTGTAGCCGATTATAATATCAAGCATAAGCATCTAGGAAAGTTACATAATCAGGTTTCCTGCAAAACTGCTTTATGCAAATTTAATTTTATTGTTGTAACTTTTTTTTTTTTTTTTTTTTTTTTTGTGTGTGTGTGTAGCACACATAACTCCAGCCCTTCCAAACTCACTCATTGCTGTCTTTAACTTAATAAAAATTGCTTTAAATTTTTTCCAGCAAGATCTTCCGTGATTGGGCTTCCACCTTTCCCAACATTCTTGAAAGAACTGGGATTCCATAATCGGTTGGTTTGCTGCCAAATGATGTATTTTACCAAGTCTAACTTTACACAAATTTTATTTCATTTTTGTAACCTCTTTTAGTGTGTGTGACAAATATTTACATGGAGGAAAATAAATCTTTTTGTTTGAGAATGACATCATTTTCACCACCAGAATCATTGCATGTTTCTGAAATTAGGTCATCATTTAGCACAATCATTTTAAAATGTTTTGTTCTATAAATGCCAATGCAATTTTCTTTTAAATAGGACATCATTTTCACTGGTTGAAACATGCGTCAATTGCATTCGAACTGTTCGTAACTTTTGTTTCAACATTGATTTTATGCCTCAAGCCCTGCAAAATTTGTTTAACTACAAAAAATGGAATATTTTTAAATTTGTCTGAGCAATCAATTGACAGTTCTGGCAACTCTGTCACTAGCTACTTTATATTATTATAGCAAACAAATGCTCATTATTGAGATAGATTATTTAAAAAATTATGCTTGAAATTTATTTAAAAGTCACAAAATTGAACTGCAGTTTTCAAATTTCATTCAAAAGTAAATTTTTCCCTTGACTGATGATGTAAAATTTAAATTATGTGCTTTATAAAAGTGAAGTAAGATCAATGAAAGTGAAAGCCATATTGCCAGTCATTGCAACATTGTTATACATTTCTAAAGACAGCTACTGGTTTTTGTTAATCCTCCAAAAGTTAACTATGATTTTTTGACAATGACAGAAAAGTCCATAGCTGATAAAATACTTTCATATTTAACAAGTTTCATTAAAATTTGCAGGCATGATAAATTTTTGAGTGTTCAATGTTCATCCTGCAGGTTTCATTATCTACTTTGCTAGACACAATCAATGTAGAGAAGGTATTTTTAATGTAGGAATTTGGCATCTAAATTCACATATTCCTCACCAGTAAAATTACAAACATATCATTACATCAACCCTTTTAGTTTCAACTGCAAAATTATGTCGGCAAAAGTATATTCAGCGTTTCTAAAACTTCTTTCCCAGAGGTCAGGTTCACTGTCATATCTCGCCTTTGTAGCCTACTAAAATTTTTTATCCTTCATTTTTATAGGCAGTAATAGATAAAATAAATCTGTTTAAATTAATAATAATAATAAAAGGTTACATATAGTGTTAAAATATTTTAATAAAAAAAAGAAATTATTCTTACAAAAATATAAAAAGAAACATAGTGGACATACAGAGTGGCCAAGATAAAAGAGGCCCAGTATACAGAAGTACAAATACTTACTCATTTTTATTTAAAAGTAGTAAATACAGAATATAATGAATAACAACACCTCCTGTGAACTATTGAATGTTCAGTATGTTTTTTTGTAATTTTCCAATAATTTGAATACGAAGATGCTTATTGCCAGAGATTTTTTACTTTATATGGGGGTTTTCAATATTAGTATGTACAAATATTTATTGAGATTGATGGTATCTAATGTATCAAAATGATTGTTTTAAGAATAACTGAAGTTTGACAGGTGATTAGAGTATTGAATTTAAGTAAGCTATTATATGAGGCAGATATTTTCTTACTGAAAATTGATGCATGAGAAAACAAAATCCCTAAAACAAAACATCAGTTTTTTGAGACTTTTTTACATGGCTTGACATTTGTGAAACACTGAAGTTAAATCAATATCTGCCATATGTAAGATTTTGTGGTTTTAACTGCATCAGTGTTTATGGAATAAAAAAGTTATAACTTTTGGTAGAAAAGTAAGCAATCGTATTTTTTTTACACACCAAGCTTTTGTATAGCTCCATGTAAAAGAAAAATATTGAAAATATAATTTCATAAAGTAGGTATGCACAACCTGTGGCCTGCAGAGACTCTAGATGCCACCATGTCCAAAAATTGCGAATTTCGTCAATTAATCGTGCTAAAAAATTGCGAATTTTGCCAATTAATCGTGTTAAAAAATTGCAAATTTTGTTGATTAGGCACGTAAAAATCATGAATTTTGTCGCTCGGGTGCATAAAAATCACAAATTTTGCTGTTTGGTCATGTATAAATCGGGATTTTACCTGTTGAGTGCATAAAGGTTGAAAATTTCGTCTATTTGGTACGTAAAAACTGTGAATTTTGCTTATCAGGCACATAGAAATCGGGAATTTTGCAAATCGGACGCATAGAAATCACGAACTTTGCTGGTCGGGTGCATAAAAATTGCGAATTTCTTCGATCAGGCGTGATGGTGGCTAACCCCCTCCCCTTTCAAAGTTAGCATTTTTATGAGCTTATAGAACACCAATCCCCCCCTCCTTTCCCTAGACAAAATTTTGTCCACACTACGGATGTTGGCCCTCGACAATCCAGTCATTTTTGTAAGAGGCCCTTCTCTTATGAAAGTTGTGCATCCCTATCATAAAGAGACATTTTAACATTGTTACATAGAGAAACTCTTTGGAACTGGAGAATGATGTATAAAAGAGAAATGTATTAAACGTGGTTTACTGCATTTGTAATTATAAAACAATCTGTGAAAGTTATTTAAAATGTTTTACCGTAATATTTTTAATGTGTGTTTCAATTTGACATCTATCTTAAATGTTTACGAATTCTGTTTTTGTTCATGGAGAATAAAACTTATTTAATTTAAATTTTATTATTAATTTTTAATATTTAAATTAGTAATAAATATATATATATATATATATATATATTTGTTCACTAATATCTAAGCATACTCCCAGCAAAACAAATAAAAAAAACCATAAATTTGTAACAAAAGCGTCTTTAGTGAGTGTCTATCAATTCTGCTAGATTTTGTGGTACATCCCCCCCCCCCCCCTTTTTTTTAATTGCTTCTCCCAATTTTTTAATTAAGAAAAAATCTATCAGATAAGGATAAGATTTTAAATAATCCCTGCATTTTTTTTAGGAAACATAATAAAAATATGGCTTCCTCTCTTCTACTTGTCATTACAATTTTTTCCTTTTTTTCACATGTAAATTTTATTGTTAAAGTTTTAACTTAAATAGTTTGCATTATGTTCGATACCAAAATTGCATTAGCGAGTCCAGTTTCCTGGTGTTTTCCTTAATTAGTGAAAATTTTGCTTCTAGTTGTTACATCATTTTTTGCATTTTTTCTTTAACTTGGTTTTTGCGTGCAAAAATGGAATTTTGTAATCGATTTTTTACTCACTTCCTGATGTGCTAGAATTATATATATATATATATGCACAAAGGTGTGTTTCCGATGACAGTACAACATTTTAATATTTCTAGATCATAATAATAAATTAATTTTAAGACATTTCTCCTTTAGCCATCTACAAATGATAAATCACAAAATACTCTTTGTTTAAAAAATATTCTTTGTATATGAATTACAAACACAATGGAGTTAATTTTATGCCAAACCACGCTCAGCAAAATATGCCAACTGTCTGTGTAACTGCAACAATGTAATATTTTAAGTACTTAAAAGTAGAAAACATAAATAAAAAATAAAGAGTGTAATAATTTTTGTGTATATGATTTAATCAATTAATAGTTAATTAAATTATGATTATACACTGAGAAAACATTTTAAAAATCCGGAATAGATTGTTTAAATGATTTTTTTTTCCTTTTCTGTATCTTAAAAAAGAATTAAAACAAAAATTATATATTTTTTAATAAATTCATTAGTTTGTGCTTTCTACAAACATAAAGGAAAGCTCTGAATTTTCCATCATCCGGGCCCTTGCCTAATTAACATATTGTAATGGAATTTTAACAACCTTAATTGCAAATTGGTGGTATTGCAATACATGAAATTAGCCATGATTTTTAAGATAATCATTGAACACTTATAAAAGAGGTTTTTTTTTTTTAAATTATTTTTATAACCTATCGTTACTGTTATTTATGTTTATAACATAGGCTTTAGACATAGAATATTTAACTTAACCCCACATAAAAAGAAAAAAAAAAACGAGAAAAAAAGCCCACTTTAGTGATATGCATAAAGAGCAAGAAGACTATCAACATTATTGTGAATTTTGCAGTAAAATAATTTTTGTCTTTATCACAATTAACACTAAGGCTACTACCAATATATTTTGTAGTAAACTGAAACTATATGATTTCTGTTAGTAAAAATTAATTATTGGTGGTAATATTTCTCTTAAATTTCCTATTCACATGACATATAAATGAGTCCAATAATTTATGGCAATATTTTAGTTTATTTTTATATTATCATTTTCAACAATGTTATGTATTTAATATTGCTAAATTACTGTTTTAAACACGATTGACAACAATAAATAAAATTGGCTATTGGCAACCATTTTTTGGTGATCTATCATCAGGGCAAAGATATACCAATAATAATTTCATTAAATTATAAATAAAGTCAGTTCTCAAAAATCCACAATTCTAAAATTTGGAAACACCTTATATCTGCATATCAAAATAAAAAGTGCACACAAAAGCATGTGATTCACATTAGCTAAAAGATGATTAAAATTTTAATTAGATTTTAAATTTTAAAACATTAACATCGAATTAAAATTTTAATCATCTTTTAGGTAAAGTGAATCACATGTTTTTGTGTACACTTTTTATTTTAATTCGACAAAGATGAATTTAAGCATTCCGAACTTGTTTTATATATCTGCATATCATTTGCAATGCAAAAAATTAAATTTTTAGATTTAGAAAACAATTAAAATAGTCGCATTTGTTTGGTTGATGAAGTTTAAATTTTGGTATTGATATTTAAGAGAAAAGAAAGAAAATCATTTATTGCTATTTTAATTGCTTAGAAGTCTTCTTTGTTTCAGAAATTTCACATTAAGGTACATGCCTTGTCCAATATTTGATGCCACAGCAGCCATGAAAGTAGCTCCAGAAAAGACAGAAGCATCACTTAAGCGGGTAATTTAAGTAAACATGTCTTTTAAAATAAATGCTTGAGCTGTGTCGATTGTTACTGATTTATTGATTTGCTTTCTAGATTGAAGAATGTTTACACAGAAATGTATCACCAAAAAAGTATACTAATGGTAGAGCATTTAGATTACAGCAAGGTTTCCTGTTAAGTTCAGCTCAACAGGTAAGTTTCATAAACTATTAAGCTTTATTGATTTAAATTCACAATTTGATTTAATATTTAACCTTCTCACCGCCGCAACCTGATATATCCGTTCACTGTGCTGTAGGTTTCACAGCAATACAAGTTTTGTTTAAATTAATATAATTCTACAAATATAATGCATTTTTAAAACATCAAGTAATGATTGATACTCTCAAGGATTATACTTATATACGTAATTAAGTTTTTTATCTCAAGTTTGAAAATTCAGATTTTTTAAGCATTTAAAAAAAAATTATAGAGAAAACAACATTACAAATTTGCCCTTTTGCTCGGCGGTCAAGGGGTTAAAGGAAAAATTAATCTATTTTTGATTAAAAATATTAACTTTGTGGCAAATATAAAATTCATGTTTTATAAATTATAGTATATGCTCTCTTTCTAAGTATGGAATAGTGTTTGCATCTAAAAAATATATATATTAGGTCCAAATTAATGGATTGTTGTCAAAATATTTTTATTTTTGTTCCTTTAAAATGTGGCAACAGTAAATCTAGAAAGTCCTTTTTATATGAAAAATATTACTTGCTTATGTATTCAAATAATCCAATTTTGAAATTTATTAAAAACTGCATGTTTTAATGAGACAAAAAAACAGCCTATACCTTTTTCTCCATTATAATCTACCTATGTGCAAAGTTTTAAAAGAATTAATTCAGCCATTATACGATGGCTTTTGTTTGACTGGTCATAGTATCAATGACATTATTTGAGAAAATTGATATTGTTGGCTATGTGTGTATTCATCTAATTCCCCACCCCTTAAAGTTTTATTTATAAACTTTGTTATTATAAATTATAATTTATTTGGATTCAGTAAGTATTTTATTATCATATCTGCCACCAGTTTCTGATAAATATTTAATTTTTAAAATCTTTTACTTCATTTTTAATAGCTTTAAACTATTTGTTATCATTATTTGTTTATTTGATAGACTGTTGATCGTCTAATGGTCCACTTACAAGATTCTGTAAATAATTTGAAGAGAGTTGCAGTTGATGGAATGACTTTCAGCGAAGAAGCCGAGAAAGCTGAAGGCTTCTTAAGTGATGCTAATAATGCCAAACAGGTATAATATTTTTTTCTTTAAAGCATACATAATCTGTTTTTCTATTTCCGTATATTCCTTTTGAATTAATAGCTAAAATTTTTATTCTTCCTAATGGCTGAGGCAAAAATTTAACCTTTCAAAGTTAATTCTCATCATTTTGAAAGGAAATTTATCGTATAAATAGGAGGTATGTGTGAAGGATATTAGTTTTCCTGGGGTTAAATGTGTATTAGTAATTTATATTTTAAAAATTACAAAAGGCCAATTGTTTTTTACAAATACATTTAGCTTTATTTTAATAAACAGAACTATAAGTAATAAAAATTAAATAATTTAAATACAATTGTAGCTCAATTTGAAATAAGAATTACTGTGGAATCAAATTAATCAAATTAAGATTTTTCTCTATTGTAGCTCTAAAGATTTTCATGTATAAATGGATGTCAGAAAGCTTTTCCAATTTGAAAAGTCTATTGGTAAAAAAGAAATTTCATGACAGATTTGCATGCTGAATTCCCCTCACTCACACTCACACATTTTGCATTTTTTTTTCTGGTTTTCTTTTAAATTACTGTCCAAGTAATTATTTATTGTTGATGTTTAAAAAAAATTCAAATTTATTGATTTGACATTATAAAGCTGTGTTCATAATTTCTTCCTAACACCCTGAAGTAGGTGGAATGTTGACATCTTCAAGTAAATTGACCAGGCAACTTTAAGAGTTGAACTTCTGGACAGTAAGGAGAGGCAGGCAGCAACATTTTTATACAAGCGTATCTTCAAATATGTAATTGTTCTTACTTAATCAATCACAGAAACAGCTGTCAGCTCTCGCAACAATGATGGAAGCGACAATGGGGATCGCAGCACTCTCTGGTCAAAAGGGAATAAATGACAATGTGCAGATTGCCACTGATTACAGTAATATATCCTTTATACAGTAAATAATCCCTTTGACTAGGGGATGTTATGGCCCCAAGGCCACATCCGGTACTGCCGATACAGCTGACGGTTGTTTTTGTGATTAAGTAACATCAGTTACATATCTCAAGATCAGCTGGTATAAAAGAGTTCAGTTAAATAAGTCACTGTCTCCTGGACTATTATGGGATACACTTTCCTCTGTATTTCTGTTGAAATATCTTGGAGAGTGTGCAAGAATAGTGTTTAATATCTATTTTAATAGTAGTTTGAGCCCTTTGAAGAGTAATTTTAAACTTACTAAAATTTCTGTATTCCTTAGGAAAAGCTTAAATCATATTTAAAAAAATAATACTTTTGAAAAAAATTGTTATTACAAATACCAGTAGAAGAAACAATTCAACATGGCATTGGGCACTGCAGATTTTTTTTTTATCTTGCAGATCAATCTTAACAGCTTTAAAAACTTTCTGTGCTAAGAAGAATTGCTAATTTAATTTTTGACTTTCGGTTTATTGTATTGTATTTTCTTTGTAAATGCAAATTTTGCTTATTTTATGAGCTACAGTACAGTCTCTTAAATCCGGAATCGTTCCGGACATGGCTTTTCCGGATTTTTGATAATTCCGGATTTTAGAGATCCTGAAATAACAACTTAAAATTATAAGCAAAAATGATAAATAATAATCATAAAAAATCGAAATTCTTATAAAAAATCATAAATATCACATTAAATGATTCAAAAAACAAAATCAAACTTAATTTAATCTTATAAAATTAAAAATACACAGAACATTTTACGATTACGATTTTATTTAAATAAGTCTGTCAGTTTTTGTTGTCTTAATTTAGGCTTATTGGCCATTACTTTCTCTCTAATCCTATATAAGGACATTAATTCAGGCTCAGTTATAAAATCCCTCTGTTCTAATCCTAATATTGCTGTGTCTAAGCTATTTATTAGTTGTTCTGTAGTTATTTTTTTTTCTTCATTTACCGAATCATCGGAGTCATTTTCCGAATCATCGGCAGCTTTTTCTTTGTTTATCACACTGTCAATGATTTCCGATTCGCTGAGTACACCGACAATTGATATATTTTGATCAATGCCCATAACTTCATCTATATCTGATTGATCCAGACTTATATTTCCATTTTTAGCATATTCTAATAGTTCCGAAATTTCGTCTTTTTTTTGTGAAACGTTAAATCCCTCAAAGTCAATAACCTTATCATCATCGTCATCATTAAATATTATTGTCGGCAATAGATGGCGCCAAGCATTTTTGACAATTTCTGATTCAATAGAATCCCAGGCATTTGCTGCACAAAAAATTGCTTTTTTAATGTTGAAATATTTCACAAAATCAACAATACTCTGGTTATTGTTAACATGGCATAACATTTTCCTCAAAAAATCATTTTTATATCGGCATTTAAAAGCCTGCAACAATCCCATATCCATAGGCTGGATTAAAGAAGTGCAATTCGGCGGAAGAAATATCACTTTAATATTATTTGTATCCAAAATCGTGGCACTTGGATGCGCAGAACAGTTATCTAAAATTAATAAAATTTTAGAGTCGCTTGGGAATCCTTTAGATTGACAGTGTGCTTGAACTTCGGGAACAAAATATGAATTAAACCATTCCTGGAACAGTTCCTTTGTCATCCAGGCACGTTTGTTTGCCCGGTAAATAACTGGAATCGGTATACCTTTTAAACATCGGGGATTAACACTTTTTCCGATCATTAATAATTTTAATTTGTGAGTTCCAGCAGCATTCGCACAAGCTAAAACTGTAAGCCTCTCTTTCATATTTTTAATTCCTGTAGGATTTGTTTCATTTGCAGTGGCTAGTGTCTTTCTGGGAACATATCTCCAAAACAGCGAAGTTTCGTCGGCATTATAAACCAAATCATAGGGTATCTTTTCATCATATATTAATTTGGTAATCTCATCAATGAAACTTTCACTGGCTTCATCATCGGCGCTAACTTTTTCGCCGCATATTCTAAGATATCGAATTCCATGACGATTTTTAAATTTTTGTAGCCAACCAGTCGAATAATTACATGGAATACTCACCCCCATCTTTTCATGAAACATTTTCGCTTGTTCAATGATCAGTGGACCACTAAGAGGCACGTGTTCACTTCGCTTTTGACGAATCCACTCAATTAACACATTATCTAAATCAACATTATTTGCAGTTCGTAATGTTTTTCTTTTTTTCATCGAAGCAGGTGCGTCGCTATCCACAAAAAATTGGAGAATCTTTTCCTTTTGCTTCAGAATATCATACACAGTAGATTTTCCAATGCTATATGTTTCACAAATACTGTTTACAGATGTCCCTTGATCGTGTGCTTTTAACAACGAAATTTTATCTGCAATTGATAGAGAAATATGTTTTCTCTTTTTACTAATTGCAGACATAATTGAATGCACTAAGGATGAACTAAAAGGAATTTAATATATATTTTAAAAAATCTTAAGCCTAATGCAACTCAACGATCACTGATCATATAAGAAATCATGAATAAAATAAACGTCTCTAAAAAGAATTAAGGAAAATGACTGGTATGGCCATCTATCGGCGAAATGCCGAACATAAACTAGAATGGCAAAAATTTAAAGAAATTGTTTGCTGCTGCCATCTATGAACACAATAAGAAACCAAAACTAACAAAATTGTGAAAAATTAGATTAACATTTATGCAGTCCAGATTTTGGAGGTTTCCGGATTTAAGATGTCCGGATTTTAGAGACTGGACTGTACTATAATTTCTTATGATAGTTCCCTTTTCAAAGCTGCTGTATATATAGGACAGTGGTACAAATCACTACTATAAATTGTGTACATCTCTTTTGCAATTACTGAACAATATTCATGTTTACTCAATAATGTTTTGATTACACATGAAGAGAATTTCAGCATTTATTTTTTTATCCAATTATCTAAATTAAAAAAATAAGTCATGTCAGATAGTGAAAATTAGCAAAATATAAAAATCTAAATAAATAACAATTAAAATTAAAATTAAAAGGATTATAAGTAACACTCATCAATTATAAAATCTATTTTAGTAGTGGAACAGAAATAAAAAATGTAATATTACTTACGAAAATTCCATATCTGAGAGCTCTCCTGTAACAGGAAAATGGTAGAATATAGGTTAAAGAGTAAATTTATTTAGTATTTTTTTATTCTGTTGTATAATCAATAATAGTATAATTTTCTGACAAAGTTTAAATTATTTTTTATTTAATATGATGATGTATTGTAGCTTTTAACAAGGCTTCATGAAGTTGTACTACAGCAAGAAGAATCTGGTAATCCTGTTGAAACAAGATTGCAAGATTTTGTTCAAGAGTTGTGGGATACTGTTGAAAGTCACTTAATGGTTTGTTCATTTTCGTTTCTTATTTTATTTTTAATCTAAAATAAATTAAAAACCTCTGTACTCTAATATTGTTAATGCTATTCTTGCAGGACTGTGTGTATTGTTTTTAGGTTTTTGTTTAATTATATTTGGTGTATTAAAACTAATTGCATGAAGTAACCTTATATTATCAATATTTTTTTGGCTGTTAAAAGTCACTTAATGGTTTGTTCATTTTCGTTTTGGTTGGTGCATGCTTTGACTAAGCTAAAGTTTTCTTCAAAGTATTTACATTTCTGGATCTGAGTGCTCTTATGGCTTTTGGTTCCTTATTTTTTGTGCTTACATATTAAGAGATTACAAACTGTTATTATTATTAATGCTTTTTTCTTTCAGAGTACAGCATCTTGCATGCTGAAATGTGTTGAAGATCAGTGTCCAAATATCATTGGTGATGATGTGAGTAATGATATGTTTGAACAAATTTCTTATTGTTATTTTTGTTATTTATTGAATCTGTGACATCTTTTCTTAATTCACCAGAAAGCATTTTAGTGTACAGCCTGATCTCTGAAATCTACCACTGCATAGTCTGCAATTCACTAAAATCCACCATTCATTTTGAGATGTAAACAACAGAAATCATACTTTTAACATTTAAGCCCATAGAACAAGTATATGGTATTGATTTCATGAGTTGTCAATTTTTCAAAAAAAAATTAAACAGGATTTTTAAGTTACAAAGGTAATATGCTTTGTATAATGTTATGTATGTTAAAATAATTTAGCTAAAAAAGAGAAATGTCAAATCTAAATTTAAAAGAGCAATTATGCTGCCAGAGCAATTTAGTAATGCATTATTAAAAACACAATTTAGTTTTAAAGAAATATAACAATAAATAAAATGTTTATTTGAAAAGTCCTTGTATTTAATACATTTGTAGATGTCATTTGGCTTTCATTCCAGAACTAAAAATTACTATTACTTAAAGAATACAGAAAAAAAATTATTGATCATAAGCCAAAACTTAACTATCATTGTGCCAATGTTTAAAAGATTAAATATAACCCATGAATTTTTAATATGTATCTAATTTTGTTCTTATTAAATTAAAAAATATTAAACTACTCAAGCACCACATCATGTTTTTCTTTTTTTCCTTATGGCAGTTTTCATACAAATATTGCTAATTTGTATTTAGACTGAGAGCCATTATTA
This sequence comes from Maratus michaelseni, assembly GCA_963931845.1. Taxonomy (NCBI): domain Eukaryota; kingdom Metazoa; phylum Arthropoda; class Arachnida; order Araneae; family Salticidae; genus Maratus; species Maratus michaelseni. The sequence goes on from OZ007595.1 coordinate 54,685,931, forward strand.
TCTGTTCTTAACTTTAGACTTAACTGTAATTTAATACTTATGCTATTTTTTGTTACTCTGTAAAAACCTTAGATTCTGTACTGTAATTCCTTTTTTCCTTATTAATTGTTATCCAGTGTAAGACTTATCATTCAGGTAGGGATGTAACGAATAGTGATTTGGCCGAATAACCGAATACCGAATATTCGGCCAAATTTTAGGCCGAATACTGACTTTTAAAAAATATTATTTTAATTGTTTTTTTTTAAGTTTTAAAATCAAAAATTAAATTAAGAACTAATTGAAATTAATTTTTTGTTTGAGTGTTCAAAAATCATAACAGCTGAATGTATTGTTTGTAATATTTTAAATACATTAATGCCTATAAAATAACATATGACTTTAAAAAATGTAAATAATAATTTTATTCATAATTTTTTATTTAATCCATAGATAGTTCTAGTAATTTATATATATATTATCTAAAATAGAAACTTATTACCTCTGTAAAAATGAAACTTTTTTTTTTTATTTTAGTAAAACCATTTCACCCAGCAAAAATAAGAACTTGCATGTGTCCTCTGTCTTTTTATTCCTTTCTCATGCAATTCAAACTGAGTAAATTTACATTCTGTATGTCACAAGGGGTCTGTCCAGATTTTTCCTCCCCAGAGTACTATTTTTGTGAATTTAATTATTTTTGTGAATTATTATTATTTTTTTTAATTATTTTTATTTGTGTGAAGAAAAAAAAAAAACAATTTCACAAAACCTTAGCTAACTCATTTATGCCCAGTCTCCCAAAATTGGGAAGTTTTAATTTTTCGGAAATAAACTAATATTATGTTAGACAGATTTCTTGTTCCATCTTCTTTTTTTTACGACTATATTAAACTACACAATCCACAAACAGAATATTCAGGTTAGTATAAATAATGCAATAATTATTATGAGATTATATATATATATGTATACTAAAAGAAAGATGAAAAGTTTTTTGCTAATAAAATTGCTATTTATGTACAAAGTATAATTTACTATCATTCAATATCAATTTCTTATAATAATTAATGTATTTAGATATAATTTTTTAATATTGTTTGTTGAAAATATTTAAAATCACATTTTGTTTTGATTTCCTGGAACTTATTTAACCAAATATCTTAGAATATTCGGCAAAATATCAAATTATATTTGGCTACAGGTATTCAGTACAATATTCGGCCATGCCAAATACCGAATAGTGGCCGAATATTCGTTACATCCCTACATTCAGGTTAAAATCACCTTCATGGTTTAACAAAACATGTTCTATCTGTAGATTACTTTTGACATCATTTTTATAAATGTCAAGATTCACTAAACTTATCTCAAATGAATTTTGCATGTTTTTTATGAAGAAATATCATGTTAACCACTTAAATGTTTCTTTTCTTCTAACCTATTTGATCAAAAAATGTCCCTTTTTAGGTGGGTTCGTAATTATATAAATACGTAGCTCCTATATTCGTCGTCTCGTCTGGTCCGTCCGTCTGTCTGCATATAACAGCACAAAAACTACCCAACCAAATGATTTGAAATTTAATATACATAATCTTTGCCGAATTTTGTCTAGCCATTTCAATTTTTATGAAAATCGAATCAAAACTTAAAAAGATATTAATAAACATATTTATTAAGTAATTTGATTTTTTTTAAAATTGGTACTTTTTTGTTATAGCAGCTTGCGAGGATTAATCGTCAAGTGACCGAGATATATCATTCTATTAAATTCTATCATATGTAATTAATTCAGTGATATCACATGATAGGTAATGATACTAGGTTGCCATGGTGATTACGCCCTATTTAAAATGGAGTCATAATATTTCCATATTACTGAATTTAAAAACCCAATTGTATACTAAATATTATATTATATACTAAAATTGCTTAATTATAGTAATCATATAATCTACTGACAGTTTTTGGATAGATGCTTCCGGAGAAATAGATATTAAATGGAAAAAAGAGTCTAAATATGGATTTCAAGTTCTGAAATTTTCAATGCTAGGCTTAAGATTCCCATTGGAATTTTCAGTAAATGTCAACAAATGCTAAAATGTTGGCAAATTAAAATGTACTTATTTTATTATGGAAATTAATCATATCATAATAACAGACGATATAATTCATTTCACTAAAACTAGTTATAGTACAAACACACACCTCATTTGTCACGTTTGACGTACAATTTCCAACTTGTTTATGAATGGGGCAGCACAAATTACAAATTTAATAACCAAAATTTGTTATCTAGAGTTTATGTGTTATCTAGAGATATGTGTTATCCGGGTTTTTTTTTTTTGAAAAAAAAAAAAAAAAACTTTTTACAACTCTGCCATCATGGCTTTTTTCCATCTATTATCCGTGAATCAATAGAAATCTCAATCAAAATATGCGTAACATGAACATTTGCAATGAATCTGCCTCATTTGAATTACCTAAAATTTAGCACAAAGTACTTTTCGTTTTAAAAAAGCAATTAGGAAATATTAATTTTCACGTTTACAGTTGACTATTTTAAGCACCTGCTTTTTTACATATATGATCTCGTGATTTATGCTTTCAAGTTTATTTTCAAAAATTTACGAGAAAATTTTTTTATCGCTATATATCGTGAAAATGGTGCCATATATGAATGCTGAACATATATCGATCATTAAAAGGTTTTTATAAGCCTTTTGTGTTTCCTCTTTGTATCACTTAAGCATTTTATCTATATTTTAATAAATGAGTTTAAATCTATTATTAACATTTGAATGACATAAAATTGTAATAATTTAAAGTTTTTCTTCTTTAAGCAAGCATAAAATAGAAATATTACTATTGAAATTAAAAGCAAAAAAGTATTTGGCTGGATATCAGATATTTGGTAAAATTTTGTACCGGATATTTGGTATCCGGCAAAAATTCACATCTGGTGCATCTGTAAGTAACATCTTTTTGAAAGCTTTAAGTAACACATGGCATAACACTTTTACTTATCAGGTTAAATATTGTGTATTATTGCAGAAAAAAATATTTTATTATTTTCATCATTGGTGATATATTTTATTTATTCTAGATTATTATATTGTGACGTATGGATGCTACAAAGAATTGTAGTAGAGTTATGAGATATTGTAGTAAATTTACAAATTCAATAAATTTTCAGCAAAGAAAATAATTATTTTTGTTTTATATGAAAATCTTTAGTAAATAATTTATCTTTCCATGACAACTAGCTTGGACAAAGCTGTAAGTAAAGTTGAAATACTTCTGGACCATTTTTAAGGGTTCACATGCTGTTACATTTCAGAAACTAACTCTCTTAAATTGCAAAAATTGTTTGCAGATTTTGTTCTGATCCTGCTATAGGGTATTTTACCAAGACCACAAACACCTCCTGAGAACCTCAATTTTATCTTTTATATTATGGTACTATTTTGTTTCTTATTTTTATGTGTGTAATACTTTTTAGGTACGGAGAGATTTAGAAAAGTTGTGTCAGGAGAGGGGTATTATTCCAATTGATTTTGTACGACATTCTCTCTTAGAACAAGCTGGAACAAGTATTATGAACAAAGTCAGGTATAAGTTTATTCATATTCTTTTAATTTATAATTGCTTATCAAGGGTCGATCCAGGCAAAATTTGGGGTCTATTTAGGGCCCCTTCACAAAAATCTATTTAATATAAAACAGGCTCCTTCACAAAAATCAATTTAATAAAATGAACCCATTCACAAAAATCAATTTGATAAAATGGAGCCCTTCACAAAATTCTATTCCATGAAAACATTCAATTTTTATTAATTTATTATTTTGTTATCTTTTAAAATTTGAAATTTGTAAACAAATGAGTTCACCAGAAAGGAAAACTTTAGCAAATAGGACTTAAAAAAGTTTTTGTTAAATTAATAAATGCTTGGTTCGAATTTGAATAGCTGGACTTATGTTATAAAAGGTTATTGTTCACAAAAATTTAATAAATTTCATAAAAATAATTTCTATTTTTTACAAAATGGGTTCCAAGAAAAAAAAATCTGCATCGACCCCTGTTTATTTAATATGCTTTCATTTACAAAAATTTTAAAAATATTAATTTCTGTATATAATTTTAGTGAAGTGAATTTGTCTGTAGCTGCTCATGTATCTGACCGGATTTTAGATGAGATTATTGAATCACTTTCTCGAAGTCATAAGGAACTGGTAATTTATTTTTTTATAATTATGTGGAAATATTATTACTTTAATATTAATACTAGGGGGTTCTACCCCTTGCTCGCTAATGCTTTCCAACCTCCGTGAATTGTGATGCAAATCACATTGGGAACGCTATGCGATCCCATCTCGCTCGCAACTTTTTTCAGCAATTCTAGCCAGAATGAGTAGTACTATCATAAATCATTTTAACGTATGAAATTTGCAAATTATTTTAATGTAAAAAAAGTATATATATTGAAAACTTCATTGAAAACATAATTAAAAATGCATTTAGTTGGTGCTATCAATGGACATATATCATTTTAACATTAGGAAATTTACAATTTTTTTTAAATTTAAAATAATTATCTGAAAAAATTACCTTGGAAGCACAATTAATTTAAAACTTCTTTCATTGAGCCTATAATATTGTAAATAGCATGTCTTAAATTCACTTTGAAAACCTCTTAGAAAAACACTACATGATAGCAAGATAGTTTAACATAAATCAACAATCATTGTTTAAAGTTCGTTCAACGAGAAAAATAGAATATCTCTCAGATGCTCGGCAAGTTAAAAAAATGTAAACAACATGTTTTCTGCTGTGTTTAAAAGAAACTCTTGATCAAAAAACTGTTTTGCTGAATGCATCACATGACCATAAAATGAACCAGTGACCATTGCTATTCATACATCGGCCAAAAGATCGTACTGTATATAAAAAGAGCTCCTACTCTGAATTTCGATTTGCTGAATTAAAACTAAAGGCCATTGAATATGATGTCATATTGACAAAATCGTACATTAAAATATTTTAGCATTATATAGACTAAAGATTATGACGTCATTGGGAGTTCTTAATAAAGCGTTCTATGCATTTTCTGGCTGTTGCTATGCTTTTCCTGCAGGTAACTCCTTCACAAAATGGAAAACCTAATCAGAAATCGGTTGTTTGTTCGAAACAGTTCTACCACGTGCCATCACTATTTTGGAGTTTATATGAGAATGCACCCTTTCTTTCAAATCTGACATCATTTTCACCATCAGAACCATTCATCCCTGCTGAGTTTAGTGCGTCATTTAAGAAATTGTATTATAATTCCTGAGTTTCATTACATATTTATTATAATTAATTAGAAATTATATAATTTTTAGAAATATTTTATTTTGTGCATACCAAGAATCTTTATATAAATAGCAAGAGTTTAATCTATTTAGCTGCAGGAATAAGCATCAGTAAATATGACGTCATCACTGAGAAAGTTATAGTAAAATATATTCATGGATGTAAATACATTTTTTGTTTTGTGAATTATGTCATTTTCTTCATCGGATACTATTTAGACTAAATTTTGCATGCTATGGTTTTCGAGCACAAGAAGACTGTTGGGCTAGGTCACACGTTCGAGAAAATTCGATTAGTAGGTCATTTTGGTCATGGGTCAGTATGGGTCAAGCTATTTTTATCTTAAAAACGGCTCAGACGATTTTAACTAAATTTTGTATGCTACAGTTTTAGGAATGAGAAGATTATTGAGCTAGGTCACATGTTCAAGAAATTTCGATTAGTGGGTCATGGGTCATGATATTTGAACTCCAAACTAATTTATACGAGCACAGCTGCTCATTCTATTTACATGGATCCCTTAATATTATTTCTCAATAAATAATTTGTGTTCTGCTCTTCTGCAATTAGTGTATAATTAAACGGAATCATTTTAATATGTTTACAGTTTATGAAAATCATTGAAATTTTTCTTTTAAATAAATGTAACTCAAGTTTCAGTGGTGAAATTACACTTCTGATTGGTGGAATGCAATAAAGCAAATTAATTTTATATTACTACGGTTGTTACCACAGGCAAGCTACAAATTCAGCCTTCTTTTTACGCTATGTAATATATATATATGTATATATATATATATATATATAACATTTCTTTAAATTACTTTAAAACTTTAACTAGATTTATTCTACATCATAATTATATTGTTTTTAATGAGAATATATATATTCAATGCTGTGGATTACCACAGGGTGGTATTGTTTCTTCAATTCTTGCAGAATTATATTTATATTATTATGAACGTAATTCACATATTGCTAATTGTAAAATGTACCGTTATATAGATGATATAATTGTCTTCTATTTTAATAATAATTCAAATTATTTACTACCAATAAAATATCATAAAAATTTAAATTATAGTTTCAACCTTATGGTAAATAATGAAATTAATTTTCTTGATCTTAAGATAATTCTTAAAGATAATAAAATTTTGTTTGACATTTATGACAAAAGAAATGATTTTACATTTAAAGTTAACTTATTTACTAATTATAAGTCTTGTATACATAAATCAGTATTTGTAAATATTTTACTAAATTTTGCACATAGAATAAACAATCTTTGTTCTAATAATTTTAAAACTCAAAATTTAAAACTTATTCTTCAACATGCAGTAGAATATGGCTATCCCTTTTATTTAGTTAAGTCAATTTTACGAATATAAATTTTGCTTTCATTGGGGTTTATATGTTTGCACATTCTATCTGTTAAAACACTTACATTTTGTTTACTGATATATTTGGCTAAAGAATGAATTCCTTTATGTGAGAGCTGAGTGGGAATATTTTGGTTAAATATCTTTTATTAATTAAAAAATTTAAATAGTAAATTCTAATTTTTTTTATTTTCTAGGGAGAGAACTTTAAATATAATATTGTTCCAATAAGTGCGTTGCCATATTGGAGATTTAATGTTTTTTTTTTTTTTTCCCTTGCCAGGTAGAGAACATTTAACAATTTAGTTAAATGCGTTTTTATTTTTTATTTTTTGCAAGATATTAGATTCAATACGTGAGGTTAACATATTGGAAATGTTTGGTTATTTTTAGCTATCAGTGTGTGAAATCTAATTTTATTTTTCAGAATAAATAATATTTAGCAAGATGTTAGTTCCATTAAGTGCGTGTAGCCATTTTGGTATTTCTTTTAAACTTGCATTGTTATTTATAAAATGAAAATCTAATTTTATTTTTCAGGGTTAATAAAATTTTGCAAGATGTTAGTTCCAATAAGTGCATGTAGTCATATTGGTAAATCTGTTAAGCTTGCATATAATTATTTATAAAATGAAAATTTAATTTGACTTCTACAATAATATTTTAGATTTTATGGGTTTATTTATGTTTTGAAATTATTTAAATGTTGACATATGTAAAAATAAATAGATAAAATAATTTTATACTGGAAAATTTACTTAATCAAAATAATTAATAGTTATTTAGATATTGTTTTAATCTTTAACTAGATGGCAGCACCATATAATGATTTTTAAAAAAACTATTACTATTATTCTTTAGTATTATTTTTTAGTTATTGTTTATTATAAAACCAGATGGCAGCACCATATATATTTTCACAATTTTTTTTTCTCTTTTAACTGAAAACTTGGAATACAAGTGAAAATTTTAAATATTCCAATAATATAATATATATATTAAAATTATTTAAGTCAAAAAATATTTTTAGTAAATGAATTTATAGTTTTTATATTATTTATTTGTATTTTTATATTTTAAATTAGAAATAGTTAAAATCACAATGGTTAAATTAATAACTGCTACTTTTAGAAAATTAACTGTAATTTTAACTTGTACGTTTGAATTCACTTATTCACTTTACCATGTGCTTAGCACAAAACATTTTTGGCTTCGGATTCTGGACAAATTTATGTTGTAATGTATAGATTTTCTTTGTCTTCCTTTGTATTTATTTGTTTATAAATGGATTTATTTTCTTCCGTGTGATTTGTAGTGTTCTATTTTCAAAGGTATCCTTTTTTTTTTTTTTTTTTTCAATTTCTTTCCAATGATTGTTAGGGCTTGGAATTGTCACAAAATTTTGGCTTTAAGCTTGTGACAGTTACAGAAAACAATCATTCCTTGCTTATAATGTGGTTTCCCAGCCCTTGAAAAAGTAAATTACATTATAAGCTTGCATTTGTTTTTTTTTTTTTTGTTTTTTACTTATGTTTCACTTTTTGAATAAATACTTCATTTGTTAGGACTATGTTTTATAATGTGTAATTTGACATAGCTATTTGGGGTAATAATTTCATTGCATTTGGTCAGTTATTTCTGTTTCAATGGTTAATTTTTGCAATAAGTTTATATATATATATATATATATATATATATATATATATATATATATATATATTAGATTAGGTTTTTAGAAAGCCACTGATTTTAAAATTTCATTCTTTTAAAAAATATTAAAATATAAATGTTATGTGTTTTTTAAAAATTTTTTTTACTTTTAATGATATAACAGTGAAAGAAAATTACAACCAATTTTCTCCAAAATAAACTAATTACTTTTACAAAAGAAAATGTACATTTCAACCCTTTTTGACCATTAAAATACTATTTATTTCATCTGACATTTGTCATCATTGCTTTGATTATGCATCTAGTAATGCCAATATATTTAAATTTTCTTTATTTATAAAATCTGTAATAATTTATACTATGGTTTGACTCGTATCTTTTGAATATATCAATTGGGGCTGTATTATTTATCAGTATATCGGTCAAATATTGATATATTTTAATTATCTCAATAACAATATTTAAGCTTTGACTCTACCGATATATCCCAGTGACATTTTTTTTCCTTCAACACAACTTCGAAAACTGACAAACAATGCTGAAAATTCTGTACGAGCATCGCAATAATAATTTCTTCCCATGCATTTATTCACTGCCTACTTCGTTCAAACCAGGATATCGCCATCTAATGATTATCTCTGTTTGGTTAATATCCCAATACATTCTCTACTTTTTAGTCCCACCAACCGCATATTCCACTCTCTGTTCATTACTGAATAATACTGTTATCATCTGTGTTTCAATACCGCCACTACTATTGGTTTTGACATATTGCAGTATATCAACAGATTGATGTATCATTACCAATAAAGAAGTGCTAAAATATGTGCAAGTTACTGTGGAGTCGATAGTATTACTAGAACTTGGTAGCTGGTTTCGTGAGCAACCATTCAGAGTGCACAAATGGTAAAATTTTGCATTTCGTCACATTGGTGAAGCAAAGCCTCTCTGCTCTTTCACTGTGATTGGTTACTTTTGAATGGAGCTTCCTAGCTATTAACAACTACTATTGCCTACACTAAATATTGGTCAATACTCATTCATATTATCTTCTCTGTCATATTATCAGTAGAGCAAGGGTGAATCCGAATGAATTTAATATATACCCTGTCTTGATATTTCAGCTTAAAATGAATATTTATCAAAAAAACTAAATTTTAATTAGTATAAAACTATTTCCAAATGTGATTGAATATTTATATTTCAAAAAAGATTTCAATGTTGTATTCATGTAGTAAATAGATAGAAAGTTATAAATACAGTGAAATATATATAAAAAAAAAGCGTTTATACTGTAGAGAAAGATTAAAAAACACCATATCTGCTGCATCAGTCATCCATAGAAAGCTATTTAATTACAAGTATATTAGCATAATATGTGACATTAAACCAATTTCTGTTTTTGCTTTTTACTTATTTTAATTTATTTTTTATAATATTCTCAGTTATACATGGGGAAATTAAATAGTTAAAATAGTGCATAAAATAGAAAGAATAGGGAACATACTTTTTGTAAAAAAAAACACTATCCAAGCAATGGCTTAAGCACAAATAGATATTGAAGAATGTTTCCTTTTCCTAAAATATTTCAATTTTGTATAAATATGAAACTATAATATTTAAAAGATGCTGTGTGAGTGTGTGAGCCAATAGGTATAAAGCATTGATTTGTTGCTTTCTACATCTGTTTGTACTGAATTGCTGCTACCATACCATTTATCTTTCGAAATTAAAAATTTTTCTCTTCCCACACACTTTAAGGTAGTTATTGCGATATATCATCAATATTAATATTAATTCGTTGATATATTGCAATATTAAATTTTTTATAGCATCTAGCCCTAATAGCAATCAACACCAAATATTTATTTGCTGACTCTTGCTTAACTTGATGTGCTGACTCTTATTTACTTGATGTGTTTGTTTTATTAAGCCTTTTAGGTATTAACAACAACAACAAAAAATAAATTCACAAAAGAACAAACAGAAGCTAACATAAAATATTTATTCATTTTTCCTTGTGCAAGCTTTATAATAGATTTACTTTCCTAAAAGTTTTGATTAAATAAATAAATAAAAATACTGGTTTTCAACTTGTGAAAAAATTCTTATGCAGTGGTCACCAATTATTTCTCCCATAGGTCCATTTCAAAATATTGTTAACTTCCCCGGTCCAGAGAACTTAAGCCTCCCCCCCCCCTCCTGGTTATCTGCTATGCTTAGTAAAACTTTTCTTTGAAATCAATTGTTAGCTTACGTGCAAAACGACTGCAATGGATACCAGAGAAATGAAGTGCATAAATACCATATGAATATTTTTTTATCCTGATATTTATAATACAAGAAAACAATACAAAGTGCATATAAATTCTAAAAAAGTACTCTCTAAAGTTCATTGTAGTTAATGTTCAATGAGGAAAATGGCACGTTTTATTTTTTCCCAACCTGCCTTAAATTTGGTGTCAAAATGATACATCTGATGCTCATCAGGCTGTTAAGGTGGTAACCGTTGAGACGAGAGCTGTACCATTCTTATTGAAGTTCATTTTTGAGAATGCTACTTCACACACTTAAGTTGAGCCAAACATGTTACACAATTTTATGGGTAAAGCTTTTAGTTCTGGATATATTTTTTTGCACATATTTTTTATTCAAAATTGGTCACTCTCTAGAGTTTTTATTCACAATTTCATCACGGTCCGTACAAAACTTGCCTCCACTCCGCCATTTGTTGACCATTGTGTCACGTCGTTTCGGACTGGTGTGAGAAATTTAAAGATTGAAAGTAATTTTGAAAAATAGAGATGCAAAAATTAATAAAGTTAAAAGAACTAAAGAAATGCTTTAAAAATGCCAATCCAAAACAACGTCACGGCACGTGATCGTAAAGTGGCAATTAACCCAATAATCGACATAACAGTTAAATTTATAGCAAAAGAATTTAAAGAACAAGGCCGGATGAACAATTAAATAAACTTCACAAAACAATTTGGAAAAGATTATTAAATTTAAAAATCGATTATTAGATTAAGATGTAAAGTAAATTAAAGTAACACTCACCCATGTCTTGACAAAACAAAGAGACTGACGTAAAACAAATAGATATTTATTGATGAAACAACACATAAACATAAAGGTGTAGAAAGCTTAGTTGGCCAACCAAAACAACAAACATTTAAAAATTTTGTATCATTATATTGAAATTACATATTACTATATTAGGGTTTCAGAACTATGATTACGGTAAATTCATTTGTAGAGGACCACGCCACATCGACGTAAGTTTATAAATTAGGATCAAATAGGATGATCAGAGTTCTTGTATGAAATAACGTTAAGACTTTGAAATAAGTCACTATAATGAAATGAGTTTGTGAAGTGGAATTCTTACAGTAAAAATATGAAGCTAGACAATTTTGGCATATTGCTTGAAGAGCACAATGAAGAGAGGTGAAGTTAAAATCGTTTAAAACGGAACCAAGATGATAGATGGGACACGCTGAGTGAATTCAAAGAGGGAAGAACAGAACTACTTCTATAGATGTATGAATCACTGGAGATTTCAGGCTAAAAAAGGATTTAGCGAAGCTTAGCTGTATGTTAAAACTACTCATTACAGATTAAACTACGGGCCTAAGATGATCGATGATGGTCGGAATGGATTGTTTGATGAAGCTGCTAACAATCAGGAAAATTGAGTTGTGATGTTTCAAGCTATCTCCGTTACAGGAGATTTCAGGCTAAAAAAATTTAGCGAAGTTTAGCTGGATGTTATAACAACTCATTACAGATGAAGCTACGGGCCTAAGATGATCGACGATGGCCGGAATGGATGAGGCTGCTAACAATCAGGAAAAGTTACTTGAGTTTTCACTCTAAAATGCAATAACTTTGAAGACTGCTGAAGCTAACATCGTTGAAACGAACTTTCTCTGCGGGACCCGAAGGTCCGCAGCTTAAATAGTGCAACCGAACGCGTTAATCCCTCGCTGACAAGTGATTGAAAACATCGTGCTCAAAAGTCAGTTAGATTTTTGAAAGCTAACTTTCAGCCAATGAGCATCGAGCATTATCGAGCGTTCGCTACACAACGCAGAGTTGAGATGAATAAAATCATCATTACTCCTGAATGGCAACGACGCCGTAAAAGTACCCGGATGGACGCTGAGATGGGAGCGCGTCTCTGCCTGAGTGCAATGAACTGTACGCTATTTCTCCCGAGAAATCCTGTCACGTGATCGTAAACAACAAGTATCTTGGGGAAGATGCGCAATCAAAATGTCGATATTTCTGCAAAACAAAACGCGCGATCTTTGAAAAGAGAATTGAATAAATAGAATTTCTTGCCATAACTGCTGAACTAAATAACGTATTTAAAAACCGTAAACGGATTCTTGAAGTAGAATTTTTTATCTATAGATTGAATATGGTTTTAATACAAAATATTTAATATTTAATAATTATGATTTTCGTTTTTGGACTTAGAAATATTTCGTATCTGTTTGTATTGACACGCGAAAAACTTTATCTTTTTACTGATATTACTTTAACTGAATATTATATTAATGATTTTAATAATTAAAACATTTGATTTATTGATTAATATTATTATTTAATAACAGAATAAAATTACTTTAACGAAATATTTGAAAATTTAGAAAGAAAAGGGACTTTACTGAAAAATGATTATAAGATTAAGTTAAGTGTATAATTAACCGAAATTAATGAATTAAATTAGCATAGAATAATACAGAAACAATGTACGGTGGCGTAACACATTGCTTTAAGGTAATGTAATAAAGATTTCTTTTTTTTTAATCAAAATGTGATATCCTTATTTAATATATATATGCAATAATCTTTGAAATTAAATGCTCAGTACATCTTAATGAGTATTTTTTTTTTTTTTTTTTTTTTTTTTTTTTTTTTTTTTTGTCTGTATTGAAAATTCTATCTCTTGTTTCTTTTTTTATTTAACTATTTTTCTTTAGTATATGTGCTAATTTATTCTCATATTAGATGTATTTTTATTAGCATGAACAGGTGAACCAACAGCGTTGCACAACACCTGATGTTTTAAGAGGGGGTATATGTGGAGATAGCGGGCTCAGAATTAGCCACAGTGGTGATTCACAGCTTGATCGTGATAGTTTCAGTGAAAATTCCGATTCACCTTTGGTAAGATTTCCTTTATATTCTCCAAAAATTTATTTAAATACTTGCTATTTGATTTGTTCATGCAATTCCTGTACATTTTTAATCCATATTCAATTTTCCTTTTCATTTACCTTATGCTTATCTGTTAGTTTTATTTTTAGATTGAAATTTGTATATACCTTAGTATACAATTTTTATCTTTAAACAAGATGAAATGTAATCATTTTTTTATTTTAAATGTGTCCACTTTTTTCTCTAACAACAACAACAACAGAAAAAAAGACTTTCGTCTTATTCTTGGTATTTTAAATATAAAACTAAACTTTTCAAAATACTGCTTTTAAAATATTCCAAAGCTTTGAAAATCTTTTCATTGCACTCAGACTTACAATAAATCTAGTTTGTTTGTTTTATTTAGTTTATACATTATTTTTTTCATCTTCTGGAGAAATAAATAATAAAGTAAATTTTGATAGTCATCTAAAGCAACTAGCAGTTACATTTATATTTCTTTAAGCATACCATAATAATAATAAAAAATTATTAAAGTTCAATTTCATTATTGTTTAGCCTTGAAATTTAAAAATAATTTATTTAATGCATGATGTGGCTAAGTCAAATCATGATGTAAAAGTAAATTGTTCAGTTTATGCAAAATTTTAATTTTGAACTTTTTTTATTAGGATGATAATGGTTCTTATTTGGTGATAAAATATGTTCTCTTATACTTTTAATATATGTAGTTTGTTTTTCTTTATGCTGCTTACAGCAGTTGGCTTGGCTCAATTTAGTAAGTAACCCCTAAAATAACATTTCCTGTAGTTTATATTTTGTACTTGCATATGTTTTGCCTTGCTTTATGCTACATCAGTATGGTTTAAAGCTAAATGTTTTAGAGTTATAGATGAGGTGCTTCATTACCTATATGTACTCATTTTTACTTTTAGATATTAGTAAATTATTTAAATGCAGATACTGTAATAATAATATTTATATATTGTAATACAAATATTTTAAGGACAATTTTTACAATGTGTAGTAATATAATGTAAAATCCAGCACAATTTAAATTCTTATTATTTCATTACTCTACAGATAAACTGTGCATGAAAATAATTTAAAAAATAAACTCTCCTTAGAACATTTGTAATAAAAATGATTATATATTTTATCATAACAAACTTTTAATGAATTTAGTATCCTAGTGAATATGTCAATAAAATAATATTATTGAAACTCAACATAGAGGATTTTCACTGGTATGCATTGTCTACAATAAGCATGTAACTTCAAGAAATTTGATTTATGCTTATTTTTGAAATGCTTCTCTAGTTTTATGTGGACGAAATATTTTAAAAATTAGATTTTTTTTTAAAAATTTTTAGGGTTTAGTACTTAAAAAGTAAAAATGGAACCATTATAAGATCACTCGTGTGTCTGTCTGTCACAGTCTTTTTAAATATGTGGGGTATTATTTGAAAGATCTTGTAACACCGAACTCAAAAATATATTTGTTTTAGGTTTTATGTTTTCAGAGATATCATTGAAAATGTAGTGCAAAAATATGCCCCCCTCCTCCATCCCTATTTCAGAATCTACTGAAACTAAAATTATGAAAAAATAAGAATTTGGTTTAAACCTTGCAGGAAAACTATAGCGATTATCGTAGGTCACATAGTTTTGGAGAAAATCGCATTTTCCCGTTACACACAAACTTAACTTTGCAGGCACTCAGTGGACAAGTTGAGGGGTGCTCGAGGACCTATCAACGTAGAATCATCCAAGGATTGTTGATAATGATTTTTGAAAAAAAAAATTGGTAATTAGCTAAGATATTAATTAAAAACCTATATAGGAAAATGTGAGACAGACCAAGGTGGCATTGCAACTTTGCGATATCCTTTCAAAGCACGTTTGGCACAATGCCAAGTTTAACTTTGGTACAAGATCTTTGTTTTAGGTAAAGCGAATCATAGTGATAAATTGTTAACGTTTTTCATTTCAATTAAATTCAGTTATTGAAGGCAATTATTGAAAAATAATTCATTGGCTAATTCCAAGACATTAAAAGTCATTAGTTTTGAGGCAACAAATGCTGATAAGTTAATAATTAGTAGTATCAATAGTTAATAATTATCAGTTAGTAATTAATACATTTATTGTACAGAATCTTTTGTGTGTGAGTAATACTTGGACTTGACCGATTATTCGTATTAAAATATCCCGTATGCGGTACATATGTGTTTGAGTATATGTATATGAAAGTTTGTATGTGTATACTCTGTCCCAAAAGTCATGAGACTAAATACAAAAGAATTTTTTTAGTATTGTTGAAGGAATATATAAATGAAGGAGCCAGTGCAGGCCCTAATCAGAACATTTTAAAGACTTAATGCTTTTAAGTTAAATAAAAAAGATTTTTAAATTAAATAAAAAAAAATTTCAAATTTGTTTGGGGTATCCTATAAGTGCAGGACTCAGGTGTCTTATCCCCCATATGGTTAGCACTAAAGATGATAATAAAAAATCTGTTCTCCTTTCTGTTCATGCAGTCACTATATTTCTGTGAAGGCCACTGAATTGGCATGACATTTTGGTCATGGCTCAATGACATAATAGTCATAAAGATCAGTCTAAAAAGGACACAATTTTTGGACAATTTCAAAAGATCAACTAGCTGTGACATGCAATTTAACCCTTAGAATACTATTTTCCATACCAATTAGTACATATGTGTACTCAGGGATGAAATTATAAAGGAGTAGATGGTAAAAGTAGAAATTATAAAAGAGTAGAGCCTGCTCCAGGTGCTGGGTTTAGAACGGGGAAAAAAATGAAATATTATATAAAGATTAAAATAAAAAATATATATATTAAATTGCTTGTGTGAAGTTATTACTATATTTTACTTTGTATAACTAAAGAAATTTACTTTGGTCAGATGAAATTTAGAAATAAAAGGCTGTTTCCCCACCACTATGATCACTGACCATGTTGAAAAGAACTGCACATCTCCATACCAGGTTGGTCAGATTAGGCTATTTCCACAATTAAATTACTTAACTTTTATGTTTGTGGATATTTTACTATCTGCAAACTATGTTTATTTTCTTTTTTCTTTTTAATTTTTTGGAGAGGGAGAGGGTAAGATATGTATCTCATACACATGTTCTCCATACATCTGCATAAATTTGGTGTGATTACTGGTTTATTACTAAAGAAGATTCCAGAAGTTTATTTTGAAAGTTTGATCAACATTCAGTTTCAATATTTTATTATTACAGGAGTGTGGTATATTAGAGCAACTTCGGTTAAATAAAAATGTATATGAGTAGTGAATTTTCCTTTAAATTAATCTAGCAATGGCTTCAAAGCATAGATAAATTTTCCTTAGCCGTTTTTAAAACAGTTCTTTTTTTAATATTTGTATGCTTGCATTATTTGTGTATATTAATTATAAATATGTGATTATTATAACTTGTGATTACTTAATCAAATTTGTTTAAATAAATATATTAAATTTGTACATAAAAACAGGCTACTCCTAAGCTCACAAACAAGCGAAAAAGCGTCCATTCCAGAAAACTTAGGCCACAGTCTGTTGTAGGTGAGTGTTTTGCAATTGTTACCATTATGTGATTTAGGAAAAGCCGATGCTGTTTACTTATGTTCTGAATTTAAAATATTTATATATATATTGATAAAATTGAAATTTCACCTTTTATTGAAATCTGAAACTATCTAATTTGTGCATTTTTTAATTGTATTCTTCATCCTTTTAAAAATTAACCAAAATAGCCTGTATCTATTACAAGAATGATAACTTTTGATTTTCTATTTACAGTTGGATAATGTAACTACTTGAGAGTTTAAAGGGGGGAAATGATGTACATAGGATATGAAGCTCTAAAATTTTATTTACCTTTCTTCACGTAGTATTTATTTCAGAAACTTACTGTAAATTTCAGATTCAATTTTACAACATCTCTGCATCAGTATCGGTGACTTACAATATACTCGCAAAGATCTGCACAGCCGAAAACCAAGAGCTTTACAAATTTCTGGTTTTTGCAGATTTTGAATCAATGCTTTATTTACATTTTTAAACCTCATCATGATAATCATATCTTCAAGAAATAACTATATGTTATAAATGATAGTAAAAATCAATATGTAATTAAAAAAGAAAAAAAATAGAAAAGAGGTTTTGGATTTTCTAAAACAGAATGAGAGAAAGTTTTGAATTATTGGTTAAACATTTTAAATTTGAATTTTTCAAAAAGAGAAGAGATAATTTTTGGCACGGTAATAAAAAGTGGTTAAAAACATAAACAAAAGTACAATGCATATTGTGGAAAAATAAATTAGAACAGTATAAACATTTCTACTCATGGTGAAATAAGTAAAACACTCTTACCTGAACTATAGAAAAATCTGCATCCCTGTAAACATTCAATATCAAAGAACTATTGTGCCATCTTATTATTTTTATTTCTTGAATTGATTTTAAGTAGTTATTTAAATATCTATTAAATTATTTAATATCAGTAATGATCACTTGTACGTACATTCTATTTCTCAAAAAATTATATTAAACTTATTAACATCTTTATTATCTTTTATGAAAATATATTTGCACCAATTATTAGATATGGAAATGTATAAGGAATTAAATTTGATACTTAATTTATTTGAAACTAGGCACATAACTGAAAAACCAATCTATACAAAATAAATATAAGCATTTGTAAAATAATCAGGAAACGTGTATTGAACAACATATTATAAAAATAACTTTAAATATAAAAATTTGTAAATAGGATGTGCATATACCTTACAAAAACTAATAATTATTGTTTATGAAAATTATACTCTTTTCTTAACGAAATATATATATATTTTTTTTTACATTAATATTTATCACATATGTATGTTAATTAATAGATTATTATAAATTATTTTTATGGTGTAATATGTCATTAAAAATTGATTGATAAGAAGTTGCATAAGAAATTGTTTTTTCAAAGAGTCATCATAACAAACGTTTGAAGATACAGTAATCACTGATTAAGTCCCACAGGATTAGTCATGCATCAAGTTTACTTTAAAAGAAAAGTGGATTGCCTCTTGAAATCTCAGCTCATTTAATATTTTTAAGGAGAGTAAATATTCTCAAAATCATTATGAATCAGTAGGCAAATGTGACCCAATTTAGTTGTGTGAGAACCTCTCCTAGATGTTACCCAAAAAGATATAATTCATTACATTACCATATAGATGTGTTCTTCAAACCTTCAGGAGGCATATTTGACAATCAGATATCCTGATCTCAGCTCAAGTTGACCGATTGATGATAAGCTCATAGTTACACTCCTTCAAAAAAACAGGATATGATTGCTTGAGCAAAATGTATAGTTCATCTTGAAGCAATATATTTCAGATAGCTAACGACTTTCATATCTTGGTCACAGCTTCATTTAATTAAGTTAAATTTATTGTAAATAAATCAAATACAAGTTGTTCTGATTAAATAAATTGTAATAAAAATTACTAGGCGTCTACTGAAGGACCTGTTTAGCCCAACAGTAGGCTTAATGCTATTGAAAAAGAAGTTATTAGGAGCACTCATGTGGACGTCTTTCCACATGAGCATAAAGAAGCGAAAGAGACCAGTCACTACTCCAGGTACGCAGAGCTTACCTGTTTCACGCTGAAACTTTCTAGCCAATCAGAGGCCTCCACGCTATAACAGCGTTAAAACGACTCCAGAAATGATATGATGCCACAGAGAAAAATTGCTTAAATATTTGAAAGAGCGACGCACAAACACGTGTTTGTGCTCGCAAAAGTGAAATGAAATTAATGTGTGATTGGCAACCGCATATAGAATTTGAAAACCGCCAGAAAGAAGATGATAAAAAACAAAGATGGCGATTATTTATAAATGGAAAGAAATGAAAAATAAAGTTATGGTTGCCGATCAAATAAATAAATTTAGAAAACGGGAATTATTGGAAATTAAATAAAAATGGGAAATAAAATATTTTAAATTTAGAAATAAATTAATATTAAATTTTAAAAATGGAGGTTTTGAATATTGAAAAAGAAATAATAAAGTAGATGTATGTCTGACATAACACAATATATCTAACAAAAATATAAATTCAATGAAAAAAAATTATTTAATGAAAAATTTTGATGAATTATAATCACTATTACAATTTATACTTAAACTTCTTAAATATTTGATCAATAATAGTTTAAATAAATATATTCATTTAATTATTTTAAAATCTTTTCTTACAACCTGCAAACACTCAACAATTCTTGTTCAGTCATAAAAGTGTGTGCCATTAGAAAATTTAAATATTTATCTTTGTGAACAAGCTCTTCATCAAAAGTAACTTTTCCTCTTTCGTTCTCTGATTCACTGTCTGATGAGTGGCCAGAAGGCTGTATTATACCACTTATAATATCTACATTTGTGCAATGCTGATTGACTTCATCAGCACAAGTTACCCAGCTTAGAATTCACTAATCAAATTATCAAATGTAACCATCTTTATTTTTTTCCACTGAATTGTAGCAGGAGATTTCATTGTTTACATTGTGAATGATGTGCAGATTTTAGACATTTGCAGATTTTTGAGAATTGGCTATATATGCTCTAGGTGATATAAAAAAAGAGACATGCAAAAAATCAGAACAGTTCATGATCTTGAATAATAAGATCTAAATAACTAATCTTTGAATAATGAAACATTGGGCACTAGTGGGTTAATATATTGCAATTAATCTTTTGCATAAAAATATTCTAAAACAGTATGCATTACAATCATTGCTATATGCAGAAATCAACTAATTTTCTATTCCCTAATAGAGTAAAACCAGTAAAAACTGAACCTGGGTATAAACGAATCTTGCATTAAATGAAAAACACCAGCAAAAATAATATAATGTGAATACAAAAGACTAAATCTGTATATAATGGTGTTTTTCTTTTTGTCCCTTGCAATTCCATCTTAAATTTTACTCTATTAGGAGTTTTAGATGCTCTGATTGTTTAAAATGATATATATATATTTTTTTTTTAATTAAAAAAACAAAACAAAAAATCACTAATAACATACAAATACAGTAGTGGCCAAAATTGGAGAAACCTTTGGAATTTTTTTTTTTTTTTAAGTTTGATGGTTCATTACACCAAATATTGCTTAGTAATGCCATAAAAGCTATGTATCACTGGAAAGATAATTTAATCAAGAATATTATGCAATACAGTTTGTTCAATTATAATTATTTTATTAAACATTATAGCTAAATAATCAAAAAAAGGTAGTAAAACCTATTTAATTTGATAATTATTTTCATTTTTCTTTAATGTAACCTATGCATATGAATGTTTGGAGTGACAGACAGGTTCCATTTTATTTGTAATGTGTCAATCAAAGCTAGGGTAGGATTTAAAACAAAAATATGCCATATTTTGGTACTTATAGGAAGACTTTTATCACTATTTTTTATGCTTGCTATCAAGCTAAAGTTATTTGTCACCTTTAAGTTTTTGAGCTGGTAAAGCATAATAAAATTAAGAAAAATATCATAAAGAGTTTATTAGTTACCCAGAAATCAATGTATAACAATATTTTTAAATGTAGAAAGTTATGGTTATAAAAAAATTCAAAGCAAAATTTGAAGTAAATTAACAAAGGGATGTCTAAGTCATGCAAAAAAAGACTGGTAAAGGCAGGAAAAGGTGCAGGAGAGCAATTGGCGGTAGAAGAGTAAGGTCCCTGTGTATTGATAACAGATGAAACAATCATCTCAGTGTATGCAACATGAAATGGTGCACTGCAATGGGGAGCTGAATCAAAGTACATTTCTGTAGAGAGTGCAGTATTTTGGTCTGAATGCTAGAATTTCATGGAAAAAAATATATAAATCAAATAAAGATTGACAACATTAAACTGAGCTAAAAGACATGTTTACTAGACAGAGAAATAGTAGGGTCATGTTAAAATGTTTTTTAATGGAATTCTAGCATTTAGAATTTAGACCAACATACTGCACTCTGCACAGAACTGTACATTGATTCAGCTCCCCCATTGCAGTGCACCATTTCCTGTTGCATACACCAAGATGATTGTTTCCCTGCGACCTATACACAGGGACCTTACTCTTCTACCGCCAATTGCTCTCTTGCACATTTACCTGCCTTTAGCAGTCTTGTTTTGCATGACTTAGACATCTCTTTGTTAATTTACTTCAAATTTTTTCATAACCGTAGCTTTTTACATTTAAAAATATTGCTATACATTTATTTCTGGGTAAAACTAATCAACTCATTGTTTATTTGAAGGCTCTTGTCACATTCAGATCATATTCGTCCATAATTGTATATCATTTTCAGATACTCTCACAGAAGCTCCAAAAAATCCAAAATTTATTATTTTAATATAAAATTAAAGCATCTTTTCAAAAGTATTGCCAGTGTCTGATGCTTTAAACAGACTTTCATTGCATAAAAATTACAAAAAGACTGTCGTTGATTTTAATAAAAAATACATGACATTTAAAGAAAAAGAAAGATTTTCGAAATTTAAAAGGAGGATAACAGAAAATTCTATGTATAAAGGAAAACATTATTTTATAATCATTTCCTGATATTTTTATCTTCATTATAATTTTTAATTTTTACATTCTTTTACATGTTGCATATTCAATTAAGCTTAAATATTTACATACAGTTTCAATTTTAAATAAATGACAATGTTAAAGATTTGTTGAGGGAAATGGGGGTGCAAAAATAAATCACTACACTGGAATGTCATACTTATATACAGTTTGCTCACACCATTTTTTTCTCTTTCCTGTGGGGATATGTAAAGAACATGCTTTACAAGTTTCCTCTTCCTCAAGAGGTGCATGAAGTATAAGATTAGATTACATTAGTGCTGTATTTGCTGACTATTGAAAAAAACTGCTAAAGTGAATCTGGATGGAGTTAACAAATGGAGAATAACAAAAATTACTTACATTGGGCTTTACATATGTGTGAAATTCTATCTTATTTTGCCAATTTATGGATGAAATATAATGAATTGAAATCTTTCAAATAAGTTTGAAATTTGTAGTATTAGTAACTTAAAAAATTATATAATTAAATACACTTCTTCCACTGCTTCATTACATTGATATTTCTACTTACTTGATTTTAATAGTAATATTATTGAGTTATTTGTAATTTGAAATTCAAGGAATTTTTAATATATTATAAATTACGGGTCACTTAAGATGTACGAATATGGTGTCCGGCAAGGCAGAAAAAAAAAACTAAATTAATTATTATTTTCTTTAGATAGTGTTGAAGGAATTGCTGCTGATGATATTCCTGACCTTTTACCGAAAGATGAAGGTGAGAATCAGTTTTATGCTTGTAGTCTAACAACACCTGTCAAAATACTTTTTTTTTTCCTTGTGAATGATACCTTGTAGAAAAACTTGTATTTCTCTGAACTTAATACTGTCTTTAATTAAACATTATTATAGTGATTATTGTAGACCATGGATGGTGAACCTTTGCACATCCATAAGCCAATTTTTTTCAAAATATATTTTTCATGACCATATCGTCCAACAACCAAAAACATTTTAGTAGATCAAAATTACTTAAATTATTGTTTATTAGGATTTAAAAAATATAGGGTTTAACATATATGTAGTATCATACAGTAATAATTATATTTTAGAAAGTAAGAAAACAGTAAATGCTATTTCCGTAATTGCATGTTGGATGCAAAATAATTAATATCTGATTTATATCTAGTTATTTTTAACAAAATCCAAGCTGAAATGGATCATCTAACAAGTGGTTTCTGTTTGAGTTTTTTTGCATCATTCATTTCTGAAAATAATGACCTGCAAGCACAGGTAGAGGGGAAAATTGTCAAAATGACAAATTTCATACTAAGCCGATATAATTTCATCATTGCCATTGATGCTTATATTGTCTCTTTTTGATATTCTACAAATCTCTTTTTAATTTGCATAACTGCCAACTGTCTGTCTTTTTTAGGCCATAAAAATATAATTTCTGGTTTTATTTGATTAAAAAAAACCCAAAAAACTTAGAAGGTTGTCATGAGTGAATTTGATAAATTATTGAGCCCATAATTGAAATAGATTGGATTTCAACAAGTTATATTTCATTTTTTTTAATTTTAGAAAATGTTAAAAAAGATTAGAAAACAAGTTATTTCTATTTGAGTTTTTAATGTTATTCATTTCCAAAAAGAATAACTCGCCAGTATAGATAGAAGGAAAAATAGGCAAATTTCATACCAAATTGCTATAACTTTATCATTGACATTTTTGCTTATAATGCCTGATGATCCTCCTTTTCAATATTCTTCAAATCTTCTCTTAATTTGATAAATTATTGAGCCCTATCAAAATAGATTAGAGTTCAATAAGTTGCATTTTAATTTCTTCAATTTCAGAATTTTTTTTTTAGAAAATTACAAATGTTCAGTGTGTTTAAGTTTGTGTATTTTGTTTAATTTCACTTTTTTTGTTGTTTTAGAACCTCAACCAACCATTGCTGAAATATTCTTGCATGTGTACCATAGGTTTGCCGTCCCTTTTCTAGACCAAGGGTGGTTGGACAACATGGTACACATGCGCAAGTGACAATTGGACAAAATACACAAATTCATTTTTTTTTTTTTTACTTTACATGTCATTACTTAACATTTTCTCTGATTTCAAGCAATTATCAAAGAACTGCTTGAGATTGTCTTCACAATCTGAAGCAGTTTAAACAATCAGCCGAAAACAAGAAGTATTGATGTACTTAAATTTTGAAATAACCATAGAAAGGAATTTTAGAGTTAGATGGAATGGCACATTCTAGATTATTTATTCAAAAAGTTGCAAATGGTATACCCAGAGTTACCTGCCTTTATTCTAGACATGTTGTGCATAGTGCATTGCAATTTTTGTATATGCATACTGTTTTCTCAATACCTTATGCTGTTTTACCAGTGCGTCATATTATTTTTGGTGTGTGATTCTGCTTATTGTAAATTCAAAGCTATCCATAATTACATAACTTGATGTAATTTTCGTTTTTAAATTAAGTCTCTTCAAATGTATAAGAATTTGTTTATTTTCAGAGAGTTTACCCAGTCTTTCTCCAATGTCCGAAAAATTAGAACACTTGGGAAAAGCTCGACCAAAGAGACCAAAAACAAGAGCTCCTACAAGGCCAGGTATTCAAGGTAAAGAGCTGCGAGAAGAGCCTCAAGATATTGGGGAAGGTCTCGACAATTTTTTTAAACAACAGAGAAATTCCTTGTCTACACCAACGCTTTCACCGGACTCTGAGGAAAGTCGGTAAGCAAAAGTTGATTAAAGCATTTTTAAGTACAGTAGACTCTGTTTAACTGAACTTCAAGGCAATGCAAAAAGTAAATTAATTAATTAAACAAAACATGCAATTTTTGTTCAATAACTTTATTCGACTTCTCATATGATTTCAACTTTTTTCTCTAGTGATAATGCAGTATAGGCTTAGCTTCAACATTCCAATCACTGAAAGTTTGGCAAAACATAAATTAACTGTCATATTCTTTAATAAGCACTTCAGTTCAGTAGTGACTGGAGTTACCCATCTTATAAATCTTTTGTGACTGGAAGAGAAAACACATAGTGATTACATCATTCTTTTAAATTTGTAATGAAAAAAAATAGAAAAGTTGCATTAGGTTTTTCTGAAATAGAATTGACAGAGATTTTGAATAAAATAATCATTATTTTAAATTTTGAATTTTCCTAAAAGAGAAGAGATAAAATTTTGGCCGGTGATCAAAAGTGGATAAAAACCAAAACAAAGGAACAAATACGTTGTGAGAAAATAGAAGTTAAAAACAATATAAAAGTGTTACTTCATGGTCAGATATGAAAAACATTCTTACCTGAACTTAGAATTAACAGCATCATTGAAAACACATATACAGACAGCCGAATATAGTGCCACCATTAAATTTACATTTATAGAATCTCTTTTTTAGCTTTAATTTGTTTAATCAAATTAAATTTACTACATTACTGGACATCAATATTAAATCAAATTCCATATGATTAAGTAACAGTTATCTATTGGGTACTATTTTTAATTTGCAGATAATTTTTCCCAATTGACCATTGAGTATCCCTGTAAACGAACTATAAATGCTACACATTTTATTTTAAATACTGAACATGTCAAAGTAAACCTCAATAACATATATCAATTGCATGGCAATAACAGTATATTTGCATGAGTTATACCAAGGACAGGCAGACAGATAAACAAAATTCATAAACACCTTCAACTACGTTGGAAAGCGTTAACAATGAAAACATGTTAGGAAATTTTTTTTATCCTATCTGGAGAGTGAAATCAATACATAACTACTCACTTCCTTTCTTTGTTGTGCTCTTTTGTATTTTTATGGTAATATTTAAATAAAAAGTCACCAACATAATTTTATACCCAATATTTTCAGGGACAGAGCTAATAGCAGTAGTACCTCTGCCAGTTTACTCAGTGGTGACTTAGCAGACTGTGGTAAAGTGGACAAGTCTCCAGATAATGAGAAAAAAGAAAGAGGGTGAGTCTCTGATCACATTAGTTCCCTGCTCAGATGGCAACCTCACAGCCATTTTTTTACTCCTCAGCAGTTCAAGTGTCACTGCCACACTGATAGTAAAATGATGTAAAATTTATGTTCTCATTTTACAACATTTGTAAATTTTTCAAGAGAGAGTTCTAGGTCTAATTTTAGTATACAGGCATTTTCACACAGTTGACAGTGCTAAAGAAAGAGGAAAATATTATGAATCATTTTAATTACAATTTGAAATATAAATAAGCATTGAACTTCATGTTTCATGATGAAGATGCTTTTTTAAAACTTTACATGCTTTAAAGTTGAATTCATATCCTTGAATAGCTCTGAATTGACAAAATAGCCTTCTGAATTTCTTCCTTTATTGTTATGTATAATTATATTAATTTCCCTCCAATCTTAGATAATTTTTCACATGAAAACTAAGTTATACTAGGCTGTATAGTTATTTAGAAAATTAATTATAATAATGAGTAATTAAACATTAATCTCACAGCACTTGAAAATAAATATTAAACATGCACAATGTTTTTATTATTTTAAATTTCACCTTATAATTATTTCTCGCCCTCCCTTTGTCTTTTATCTGTGATAAATAAATTTATATGTTTTGATACTATCAATTTTGATGTAAATAAATAACATGTAGTTTTAGCTTTAATTTTGATTGATATTATATAACAAATAGTATGAAGTTCCTGTAGAGACAAAAATATGTAAAACAAATGTACATTTTGTTAATTATTATTTCTGTGTTAATTGTTAGTTATGCGCCTTGCATAATCAAATTTTAAATCAAAATGTGCACATAGTTTTTTTAAATATTTCATAATTTTATTATAAAGCAAACCTTCCAATTTGTTTCTATCCTAGATTTTTTCTTTCTTTGTTTTTCTTCTTCTTTCTTTATTTATTTTTTAAAATAATTCCTCATATATTGTGTTAAAAAAATAAACTTTCTTTCCAAGGAATTATTTGATATTAAAGTTATCTAATAAAATGAAGAAAGGTGCACAACTTTGTCATCTTCCCTTTTATGAAAATTTATTTTAAATTTTCAAAGAAATATACAGAAAAAACTAATATTAAATAAATATATATATTAAATATGTTTGTATCTAAAAGTGACATTCTCAACAAGAAACATCTATTTGCATTTATTAAAACTGGTACATTCTACTATAAATTTGAAAACATGATGTAACTTTAATTGTCTAACACAGAGAAAAATACTCTACTATTGTCTCCCTAAGGAAAATTCATAATTAAAAAAATTAAGATAAAGCTAAAAATGCTTCAAAATCAATTTAAGCTATTCTGCCCTTTATGAACAGAACTTAGTTTGATGACTGAGCAAAATTAATTGCCCTTATTTCTGACAAGGGAGCCACTTTTGGTGAACCTTGCACCTAGCATTCAGACCTGGTGCATTTTATAGCCCTATAGGTCAAAAGTTAGAGAACAAATAAAATTTGTCTACAAAAATTGTATTTATTGATTTTACAGCAGCATAACTTTTGGAAAATGCAATTTTTGAGACTACTTATTAGACTATTAACATAGATTTTATTGCTTTAAAATACATATTAGTTTATAATAAGAATAAAATATTGAAAAAAGTTTAAAAACTCCTTCAAGAACCTGTGAATTTTATTTTGGAAAAAATACATTACAATTGCATTTTTGACATTGTAAAATTGACATTTGGCCAGGATTGCTGGGAAAATTATATGGTAACGAATAAAACCGCTGTCATCTGCTGTGTGTGAGTAGTGGTTTGGATTCATAGCACCATTTTTGGTGACTTAACTCTCTTTTGGCATTAAATTAACAATTAAAAATTCATTACTTTCAAATTAAATGTATGTAAGAACCTATATAATACAATTTTTTGCAGGCAAATTGTATTGGTTCTCTAACTTTGACCTATTGGTTTATAAAATGCACCATGTCTCAGTGCTAGCTGCAAGCTTCACCAAATGTAGTTACCTTGTGAGTAATATAAAAAATTTTGAAAGCCAAGTTTTTGAATTTTGGTTCCTAATTCTGCCTCTCTTCTTAAATTTACAATTAATACTTTATTTGAAGTGGGTAACATTTGGAAAAGTGACAAGTCACTTTCACAAAGAAATTTATTTTCTTCAAAATTTAATTTTGTGTGTGTGTATGTGCTCTTCAAGTTACTGTTTTTCTTATTGTGACGATTTTAGTGACTCCTTGTAGAAAGATCACCCCCCCCCCACCCTCCCACACAAAATAATAATAATAATAATTAGATAAATAAATAAAAGTTTCAGCTGTAGGTAAGTGCAAGGTTGGATTGTAGGAACTTCCTTTCTTTTTTGACTCATCACTTTTGATTTCCCATTTCATTGCGGGATTTGAATGGGGTGAATTTAGTATTAAAAACATTTTAACCACTTCTGACCAAACAATGAACCTTGTACGCTATGGAAAGTTAGAATGTGACAAACATGCTTCAATCTATAAATAACAATCATGCAATGCTAAAAAACATATTGAGGTATCAGAATAACTTTCTGAAGTTGAATAAAAATTATAAACTTATCCTCAAACTATAATTAAGAAATACTGTCCTAAACAACAATATCTCATTTCCATCTCACTGTGAAAGTTTGACAAGTACAGAAATGTTTGATAAGCTTGCCACAGGGTAGCAGTAATATCCACAGACGTTAATAAAAAGGGCAAATTTAGGTGATGGGATAGATTTTGGGCACTTTTCTCTATACTGACATGAAAATCTGATATATTTTCAAATGAATGTGTAGAAGAAAAAAAAAATGTCAAAGTGTAGAAAATGACCTAGTTATTGCTTTCTTTACAAATATATTATTAACTGTTTAAATTAATTTGAAGTTTTTGAATTTTTTCAAAAAATTTGCGGGAACAAAAAAGAGGGAACAAATTAGGACAAACATATTGAATCAAAGTCTTTGTATGTTGTAAAAACAATACATCATATTGTTATTGCTGCTTAATTTTGATTGTACAGATTAGTTGTG
The DNA here is from genome assembly GCA_963931845.1 of Maratus michaelseni. Taxonomy (NCBI): domain Eukaryota; kingdom Metazoa; phylum Arthropoda; class Arachnida; order Araneae; family Salticidae; genus Maratus; species Maratus michaelseni. The sequence continues at coordinate 54,715,166 of OZ007595.1, forward strand.
CATCTTAGATACCCCTTTTTAAAATGAAAAAAGATTTTATGGATATTCTATTTCCTAAAACTCAGAGTAATTTAATCTAAATTTGGATTCTTTTAAATTTTGTTTTTGTCAAAATTTTATAGTTTGCCAAAAATAGTACTTTCAACTGTGTAATTATGCTACGTATGAATGAGTATGTGATCGCGTCTGAGAATTTTGCTGCATTTGAAATGGTTTATAGAAGATGGCAGTTCTCACTGTAAAATGCTTTTGGACGTTTATGATTTCATCAATTGAAAAAGTATTTTTATAGCAGTTTTTTTTTTTCCCTCAAGTGAATGTGAATTAGTTGTAGATTTTCTTCAGGTTTTAAAAAATTTCAATACTTGTTCTTTAAATTTTTATATTCTTTATAGATATTTAACAACTATTTGTAGTTGGGGTTTTAAGATTTATTAAATTCCTTTTTAACTTGTTAATTACAAATTTTACAAATCTATTAGATTATCTGCCTGTTATTCTTTCTGTTTTCTCTTTTTTCTTAGATTTATAGACTACTCAAAATCCATGTCAAAATTTTAAATATTTATACATTATTTTCTATTGAACATTTTCAGGTACTTTTTAAGTCAATAAACCTTTCAGATTATTTTTTGTGAAATATACTTACAATAATACCAATTTGTCAGTTAAAATGGGTAATTTTTAAAGTGATATAAATAAACTTTCAAAACATTTTCTTAGTTTATTTGAAAGTTTTTTTTTCTCTCTTATCATGCAATGAAAACGGTACATTATATTGTTGTTTTTTAATTTATTATTGTAAAGATAACAGTTATATATCTTAAATCTTTCTTATTTATTTATTATCATTCTTGATTGCTTTGAAAGTTTTATTTTTATTGTTTTGTTATTTATCTTTATATTTGACTGTTTTAAATCTGTTTAAAGTATATAAGTGGTTTATGTTAGTAGATGTAATTGGGAAACCTAAAAAATTAAGACATTTACATTTTTGAAAAAGTTTCATTTCTGTAAGAATCCGACTACGAAATTGATTTAAATGTTATATTAATTTAAAAATGAATATTTATATAAATTGTTTCAGGTTTATTTAAAAATATTTAATGCACTTAAATAAATTCAGTTATTTGAAAAGTTTTGCATAGGAAAATTCTCATGTTTTCACTTTAGTGTTTGATATAATTTCAAAGGGCTTTCCTGGTGAAAGACTTTTTCTTCTTCCCGGGTTAAAAAAAAAAAAAAAAAAAAAAAAAATCTTTTTAACCTATAAGGAAATTTTAAAATGGGATTACTCATCACTTAAATACATTCTTCAAAGTTTGGTTTTCACCATTAAAAGCCTGATATCCAGCATTAGAATTGAAAAATAAAAGTCACTAGTCCTTATGAGAACCTGGACCCACTCAACTCGGTAGTTAGCATGCTGGACACAAAATGAGGAGCTTGGGCCAATGTTTGTGGAATCAAAACCAGCTGGGTCTGGGTGAGGTAACTACCATAATTTCAGGTGTATAAGCCGCAGTTTAAATAAATCGGTTTCGGACTGGAAATTGTTTTTATTGAAATATAACGTCTTACATCTTGGCACTTATTTGCATTTATTTCTATACAAATAATTCTGGTTTGAAACAGACTTAATTTACCTGCGGCTTATACACCGGAAATTATGGTACACTAGGTTTCCAGGGGTTTCCTTGTATTAGAGCAATAATTCAGATCACTTTCCCTTCAAAAGTTCTGCCTATTCCCATAGCAATGTCCCATAGCTGGTTGTTGTTTAACAAAATAACTCCTCCCTAATGAGACCTACTGGTCTACAGACATCATAACTAGTCCACTAGTTATATTTTTGTTTTTTCTGAAACTTGCTAAATTGTTTTTACAGTTTTAGTGACCCTGTATTTATTTAAAAAATTCCAGCACAATTATATAATTTTTTTAAAAAGGTGGGAATGCAAAAAATTTAACTGCAAAATGAATGTATTCAGATAATGGCATAAATATAGGATAAATACAATGACAAAGAAAACAGCAATGCAAAACAAATTATTAAAGCTGTATTGTTATTGATAGTTCCATTTACATCAGATTAATTACAGTATTCAAAATTTATTAATTCCAAATTTATTTTAACCTTCTTTCTTGTTCCATGTGAACAAAAACCAAGTGAAACTGCAATTAAGGCATCAAAATTGCCATTAGGCACATTAAATCGGGTATAGTTTCATTATTTATGTAGTTTCTTCTGTTAGTTTTAATATTAGCTATATTCCTAAACCCTCTTTCAGTTTTAACAATAAGGCAAGAGTCCGTATGATCAACCACTCTCCCAGAAGTCAATCACTGCGAGATAAAATGCTTTATAAGGTTTTGGTTAAAAATGAAATTTTATAATTTTTCAATTGTGCAGCTCTTTTTTATTATTCATTAGTACTCAGCAAAGAATCATGGATTTTCTTAAATAGCTATTGCAATACCAACACCTGGTGCTTTTATGCTATAAATGTAATAGATTGCAAAATGATGTTAATATACTCATTTCAAAGGGGGGGGGGGGAGGGAAAATGTTTTTCTGACCACATATTTTTTTACTTTTATTTATTTATTTTTCAGTGGTTTTTGATCAATGGACTTATTAGATATAAATTTTCAGGGTTGTTTTAAGCAAAAATTGCCTTTTTAAAAAATTCTTAAAATTTAGGAAAAACCTTTTGAATACCATACATATATATATATATATATATATATATATTTATATATATTTCCATTGGATGTCAATGAACTGATGTTAAAAGCTAATTTTGAAGAATACTTTAGGTAATGAATAATCCTTATTTGAAACTTCCCTATAGATTAACATGGAATTTCATAATCTGTGCATGGAACATTTATTTTGCTCGAGTAGTTCCTTAATATTGAAAAGGGACAATTTTCAAGATTGTACAATTAAGCAATAACCATTCTCCCCCCCCCTTTTTTTTTTCTGCAACATTATTGGAAATGGGGAAGGGAATTAAAAAAATAATTTAGTGTTTCTTACTTTTAAGTTCTGTATAAAATTTCATCAGTTGTTCACATTAAAATCATAATTTTATGTAATTGCTCTTATAAAAACTTGTTTTCTTTAGTAAATTTTTGTTCAAATTATTTTTTCAAAATTTATAAAAGAGAAAAAAAAGAGTTTTAAGAATTTTTGTAAATACTTGTTTTTCAGATATTTTGCTTATGTGCAATGAAAACAGAGAATTTTAATACTTTATTATCAGTTAGAAACTTTGCTAGTTTTTTGTACATTTTGTTATCAGTTAGAAATCTTTGCTAGTTTTTTGTACATTTGTATAGCCAAAATTACTTACATGTGAAATTTGGTGGTTGATATTTCAAATTAGTGCATTTTTCTTCTGATTAAAATTTGTGACTCCTTAGTGTACATTGGTGTGAATAGTTTGGCAACTGCACTAATTTATCCAGAGAAAACTTAAGCTATTATAGCCATTCTGTTTGTTTAATCACAGATGAACTCCTGCAGGTTAACACATGTCATATGACACTAACATAGATTCTGAAGTGAATTAATTACATTTGAGGTGAACTTGATAAAATTTTCATCAACCCAAACTATCCTACTCTTTTTCCAACCCTGCTGTTCTTCCAGAATTTCTGAATTTTGGCATATTTTCATTCCTAGCATGTAAAATACACGCAACATTGCCCAAATAATAACAAAAACAACATATAGCTGTTTGAACTTTTCTGATGCAGTAATCATGTGCAGTGCTTTTGCTGTCTTTTGTTTACTCCTTTTATCTTCAGAATAAAGAAGATAATGCAGAAGTCTTCAAACAACTGCATGCTAATTTTGTCATGGTTGTTTGTGTTTTCTTTTTCTTTGTATTTTCACTATTTCTAGAGTATTTATCATAACACAACAGTTTGTTTCTGTCTTTCAGATATTTAACACCACAGTAAAAAAATTATATGTTAGAAAAAAATATACATATATTTAAATCTGCATTTATTTTGTCTGATGGTTATGTAGTTTCTTTTGGAACTTATAGTAGCCATATTGAAATAGGAATATGTTTATTTTCCAACTACTGATAATCAGAAGAAAATAATCTTAAATCATTTAATGTCTGCCATTAAATTTCACTTGTATTTGCTAATATTTTGCCAATGTGTAAATTAATTTTATTCTCCATTCTAATGTTCTTATTTAAATGTTTCGTTTTTATACTTAGAAATAGATAAAGATTGTCAAATGTGGGTATAAATTGCTTATATTAAGTTTTATAAATATATATAGTTTTACAATTTACCAGTCACTATTATAAAATTACTTTATTGTTTACATTTAAAAAATGAATACAATGAAAGGGAAGAGTGCAGGCTTCAGCTCTTTCTGTTGCTTATCAGGATCCTAAATAAAAAGGCTACTGTTACATTCTTTTTATATGCAGTTAAAGAAGCCTTTGTGTTTATAATTATATTAAAAATAAATAAGCATATTAACAAGTCTTCAAAAAGAGAATATTTGCATTTTTTAAATAACATATATATATAATATGTTGTCTTTTTAGACTGTTACCCAAGATATGCTGGGTTTAAATCTCACTGTTTGATGTTTGTAGTGTTTCAGAATTCACAGATTGAGGTTCGATCTGTTTAAAATGTGTGTGCAAAGAATGACTTTAGCTCTCTAGAAGCAAACAACCAGCCAGATAAAAGATACTTAAAATATCAAAAAAATCAGCAACTAAACTCTTTTGGAAGATAGATTAATACGATTTACTCTTGTACTTTTTTTATAAATCTTATTTAAGCATGGAAAACTTCTACTGCTAACTGTGCAAAAAGAATGGATTTAATAAAAACCTTTTTCCCTTTTTTTTTTTTTTTTTTTTTTTATCAAAACATAATAAATCCTGCAAGGGCATTATATTAGATATTCCATATAAAAGATAGTATAATCTAATTTGAAATAAGTCAATAAGAGATGACTGCCATGTTTTATACATTTTTTATACTAAAAGATGATTTGTTATTATTGTAAATTCACATGTCTATCTTTCTTTAACTTTTTTTGTTATCTGTATTTATGTTGGGTTGTGCAATAATGCATTTATCTACATTCTATAATTGGATTTACTCTTCTCTTAAGCCTAATGGTTTTGCACAAGTTTTCTCTGTGACATTTGTTTTTGTATATTTAGATTTTACATAGATGTAATTAAATGTTATTTACTTTTATATTTTTATACTTAACCTATATTTTCTTTACAAATTTTTTATGAGAAGCAGTTTTTTCATTCTCAAAGTATTTTATTATTGCATATTAAGAATTTCAGAAAAATACAAAATAGATTTTTTGCTGTGTTTATTTTTTTTACCTTGTTTATTTTCATATTTTTTATATATGTATTAAAAATTATAATTTTTATAGTTACTTTCAGTTTTAATATTATTTTACCCTTTTTCCGGATTTTTTTTTTTTATTTTTTTTTACTATTATAATTTTCTTTTATTGTGTTGCTTTCAACTTTATTTTGAGCTAGTATCTCATAAATTTAAATCATAATTCATAGCTGTCAACTTTTATGTTTTTTTTTTTTTTTTCTTACCACTTTATTTTGAAAGTAATTTTTGTCTTACTTAATCACTGAATTGCAAGGATTAAATAAGGTGAAAATTTTTATTAAAGTATTGTTGTGAGAAAAGAGCATAAAAGTTGGAAACCATGATAATTAAGTGATAAGGTGAGCTAGCAATCCCTTTTCTTGATTTCCATACCAGTAAAAGAAGATTCAGCGGTTGCTTGGTATTTCTAGATTACAAAAAGAACTAAATTTTAAAAATGTTAATTTAATTTGTAAAATAACTACTGTACAGCATATTACATTTTCTGTTGGTCTTGAAGAGCCAGAGGAAGAAAGCAATGATAGTCATAAACTAGTTATTTATTATTATTTTCTTTATGCATGTGGATCTTAAAGGTTCTTGCTTCTTTAAATGAACTGTGTTTTTCATTGGACTACCTCCATTTTAATCTCTATCCAAGGTTACCAAATGATAGTAAAGCTATCAGGTAGCACTGTCACCTCATCTCAAAATCTCACAAAAAGTAGACTATCATCATCACCCCCCCCCACACACACACACACACATACACACACTTATTTTTAATTTCTCTTTAAAAATGTTTTACTTTGTTAAATATATAGTGACAAGCTAAAAATGTATAATGTATGTCATGCATTTTTTTAAAAATATTTCTTAACCAATATTTAAACATGTCCCCCCCCCCCTTTTTAAATCATTATGGAACTGTTTTACTTTTGCTGTAAGAAGAAGTCCTGAAATTAGCTCCATCATTTTGCTATTTCTTTAACTGTTTTTTATAACAAAATTAAAGTACTTCAATTTTTTATCTTGGAGGAATTTTTCGTTTTGAATGCTGTATTACTGTCATTTTTGCAATAAAAACCTTTTTTCTTTTCTTTTTTTTTAATGTATATTAATAATTTTCTCATTATAAACTGAAAAGTTGCATTTATTTACCATTATTGCTTTTTACCATGACATCTTTATGTTTTTCAAGATCGCAAGCTAAAAAATTCTTGTGAACATTTATTTGGTAATCTGCATTTCACTAAAGTAAACAAAAAACTTAAATCGCAATAAAAGTTTCACATAGTGAAACATAAAGCGAAGTAGCAATGGTTACCTTTGTGCTACTTTTCTTATAAAAAATACATGTACATTTTTTGGATGTTTTTATAATAGAGAGGACTTTTGAAAAACTCCCAAGTTATGTCACTTTTCTTTCAAATGAGTGATATATTTGATAAATGAAATCTGTGTGTTACCTTTTTATCTGTTCTTTGTAATATTCTATTGCAGTTTTACCAATTTTGATTCATTTGGTATGGGAAATCTTGAAAAGGAGAATTATTTAATTTATGATTTAAAAATTAGTCTGACCCAAAAACATTAAAAATACATAAATATTTTTTATATAAATGATGTTCATATGTTGAATAATACAAAGTTTTTATTTTATGAACCTAGTTTTCTTTTACTGAGTGTTTGTGTCATGATTCATTATTTGTTTTAAATTGATTGTACTCAGTTATTTTTTTTACTTTATTTTTTTTTTTTTAATATCATTTTCCAGAGAATGCATTAATTTTCTGGGCATTTAGTAATATTTTGCATTGAATTAAAACAATTTTTTGACAAAAGTAATAATTGCACTAGGTTGTTAACTTGCAATAGATTTTTAGATTTAAAAGTTAGGTTTAGTTGTTGAAAAGCACTTCAAAATAAGCAGAGAAAGAGATTTCCATCAATATTTCTCTTTATTTATTTTTTAAAGCTTTCTTTTCTTTCCTAAATATTTCATTTTTGTATGAAAGACTAGAGTTATTTAAAGTAAACGTGAATATATGGATAATCAAAGTTTTAATGGTGCAGAATTTTCCCCTTCCCTTGGAAGGAAAAACAAAGTTTATTAAAAATGAACAAAACAGCTTTTTAAGTGAAAAAATCCTAAAGTAAGTGTACAGTGAAATTTCTGCATACAAACATTTCTAAATGGATTTTTTTTCCCCAGATGTAGCTTTCTGTATCCCCTTTGTAAAAATTATTCAGAAGTTTTATTTATTTATTTTTAATTATTAGAGGGTATTAATAAGTATTTCCAGAAATTTTTAATGATTGACTATTTAGAAATTTCACTGTATTTGTAAAATGTCTGGCAAAAACTTAAAATTATGTACAATAATAACCTCTGAATTATAAAATTCACTTTAAAATTTTCTAGTCTTTTTTTTTTTTTTTTTTTTTTTTTTTTTTAATTTAGTTGTGTATGTATATTATGAAAAATAGTGTGTGTATTTGTTACTTTTGTTCTGTTGAGTAGTTCTATTAAAGTTTGCATTTTTTTAATTCTATTGTATGTTAATTATTGCATATAGACCTTTCAAATCTAGTTATTAAATGCCAAATCATCATGATTATAAAGTCTATTTCGTATGTGTGTAGCATTTTATCAGTATTTTTGAAGATAGTCATATTGATTTATTATTAAATCTTAGCTTTATGCCAATTTTTACTTGTGGTTAGTGTAAATATTTTAAAAACTGTAATAAACATGTTTTCTGAATGAAAGTTGTCTGTATCTTTTAATTTCTTCTTTTTCCTTACTCCTTATTTTATGGAATCATTTTTTCCTATTTTAATTGAATTTTACTGCATCAACAACCCATATCTTTCATCGCATTGATCTTCAGGTTGCCAAGCCCAAAAAATGACTACACATTGCTTATTAAAAATTGTGTAGTTTATTTTCTTAAATTCTGTAATATTTATCTTTATGGATACTAATTAATCATAGGATGTAACTTTTTAAAGTTTTACACATTCCTTTGCATTGGAATAAGTATCTCTAATTTCCTAATGCTAATTTATTTTGAAATTCTTCCAGATTATTGTTCCCACGCATCTTTAAAAATATCATCAATTTAAAAATTTATCCCAGTGACGTGAAGTTGTAATTTTATTGAGAATTCCAATTCAAATTAATTTCTCTTATGGATTTCATTGATTTTCTCATATTCTGTGCAGTGTCAGCAAATCTTTTGTTATTCAAGTATAAGTTTTTCATCAACTATATATTAGAACAAATACAGCCTGAAAAGAAAATGATGTTCCTGAGTTATTAGTGGATGAAAGTGTGTACACATTATTTGGGAGCAACCTGTAGATGCTCATATATATATATATATATATATATATATATATATATATATATATATTTACTCATACATATTGCAGATTCCAATTATTATTTTCAAGTAAATGCTTAAGTTGATTGATGATCAGTGAAAGGAACTCCTTAGGGGGAAAAAATAAAATAAAATAAAAACAACCAATTAATTAAATAGTTATAAAATATTGTTTTGTTTCTTAATCAAATTAAATCACTTTCAGTTCAACATGCTCTTAAAAGTTTAAATTAAATATTCCGAATATTATCTTTATTTGATATATAATTAGGTAAAAAAATCCTTAATGAATCTCAATTTAACTATACATCTTTTAAAAATATTTTAATATATTAGATATTTAATCTGTTGCTTTCTAACGTATGAATGTGCTTAAACTTGTTTCATTTTATTATTCCTTGTTGAAGGAATATTATGGCAAAATTCTATATTTCTGCTATTAAGTACTAGAAACTCAAAATATTGCATCCTAGCAAGATAACTTCAGATTCATCAGTGATTTTTAAAAATATTTAAAGTTATTCATCTCTTTCTGTTGAGCTAAAAATATTCCTATAAAATGTATATAAAGAATAAGGGAAATAGTAAATTGGTAAAATTTTTATCACAGTAAAAGCAATTATAAATATTTTTAAAGTTATCTGTTCATGACATCAAAAGAGAAAATATTGCGTAAATGAATTATTTTCAGCATTAGTTATCAAACACTTATCATTATCAGTTTTTTAAGTAACATTAAAAAAGTGTATCAATTATTTAACTTTATTTATAATATTCTTATAATAATTATGTCTGTTGATTAATTTCAAAACTTATTTTAAATAAATATAATTTCCAATAATTGAACATGGATTTTAAGTTATAATAGATTTATTTTAAGATTATAATTATTAGGAAGATTTCAGTGATTAAAATCGAATGAAATTATAAAGATTAATAAATTGTTTTTAGAAGACATTTTTCCCTTGACCATTTATATTTAATGTTAAATTCACTTTTAATGTTTCAGTATTTTAATTTTCTTTGAACACATTAATATGCAAGTTTCAGATATAAAAGCAGGTGTGATAAGAAAAACAGTCCAGGGAATATTTGCATTGGAATAAAATATTGTGTTTTCTGTTTTAGCAATATTTATGTTTCAATTTCTCTGGGAGTCATCCATAAATTATGTCACACTTGAAGAGTTAGGGGGTGGGGAGTCTCCACAAAGTGGGATACAGCATGACAGGGGAAGGAGGTTGTTACCAAGTTGTGACTTCACATCTGTAATATGAAAACCATTAGGCAAGCATTATTTGCCTTGCTACATAGTAAACTTCATAAAACAGTGTGTATTTTTATTTGGCAGTATTGGGTATATATATTATTTAAATCTCAACAGCTTAAATTAAAAACAAAGAAGGTCTTAATGATTTTATAATATTTACTAGCAGACCTGCCCATTCCCGGGACAATAACCTTAACTATACCTGAAATTACCTTCCTGTTTCTCAGATTACTTTAAATATATCTTGCTACACTGGTCGATCTTTCCAAACGAACCTCTTTGCAAGCACCAAATAGTAATAATATAATAATAAAACTCCCGACCTGGATCTCGCATGCATCAATATAGCAAAGGTTTTTGGTGAAAATTGTTGTACTAATTCCAAATAAACTTTATTGAAAAGAGGAAAAAATTTAATTTGTCTAATTGAACTAAAAGATTGAATTTGGATTGATTTTTTTTATTTTTTATTTATTTTTTTTTTTTTTAATGAATGGAATTCTAATTCCACTCATAAAAAAAATTTGCTCATTGCTGGCAAATTTGGGAAATTGGGAAAATATATGAATCGTTACATTCAATATAAAATAACAATTTTTAATAAAAAATTCCAAAATCTGAGGTTGAGGTGCACTGGGGCTTCTCTTCATCTATATTTATCTAAATTTGCAGACCACAACATGCCATGGATCTTCCAAGCAATTGCCAACAAACAAACAGACCAAAATCTTTTATTAATATTGATATTAGTAGATAATAGATCGGATATAACTTTAACTTTTTTTAGGGGTGAGGGGGGAGGAATTCTTTATAAATTAACAGTTGCAAAAAATGTGGCATTGCAACAGGGAAAGTATTGCTTGACTATGACAACTTGTAAAATAGGGGGTGGGAAGGGTTAAAAACCATGAAATTTGTGTAATGTAATTAATGGATGACACTCTAGTGAAAAATATGATGTCTAAATATTATGCATCATGTTGTTATGCATGGTATGTTGTTGTTGTTTTTCTTTTTTTAAGTATAGTATGTGAATACCAGGTTTATGTTAATTTTGTGTGATATTTAAAATTTTGTTGTTAAATGATGCATGTCATTGTCTCTTTTCCCATTTAGACATTTGATAAGTTTTCTTTTTGTTTATTATTTTAGTTTATGATGTATTTTTCAGCAATAGTCAAAACACAGTGTGAAATCTATTTGCCTGCATAATTTTCACTCTGATGAATGTGCTGTGCATAATTTGTTTTTAAAAGTAATTTTATTGTGCAAATGAAAAAAACTGCTTCTCTCTATGTCTGTTGATTATGTATTAGTTCCTTTTTTTTTGTGTGTGCTCTTATAAACTTTCTGAAGCATTTAGCCATTACTGCTAGTCCATATCTTATTTCTGTCTTACTTTTCTTGCATCACTACTTTTTCTCTCTGGTAAAAATATACATTTTGCCAAGATAAATAGCAATATTTATGTGATATATTTAAAAAATTATCTTACTATAATAATATGTGTTGAAGGTTATCACTCCAAAGTATAGCTTGATACAAAACTTTCTTCATAGTAATTTCCTTATCGTTTATATCAGGGGTCATTTGATCAACCTTCTTATCATTATGACAGTTTTTGCCTTATTTACACAAGCACACACTTCTGTGTATGTTAGACCTGGACGATATCTCAGTTTCAGTATCATGATATTGAAATTAAAGTCTACAGTACAAATAAAAAAATATTTTTATTATTTCTGCATAACACACGGTAACTAGATGCTAGTTTGCACAAAGTAACTAAATGCCAGTTTGTTTCGCTTCAGAACAAATAAAAAAATAATTTTAGTATTTCTGCATAAATATTGTCACAGGCAAACATTAAAACACACAGGCTATTAAAGCTAATTTAACTTTATGTAAATGCAACTACACTGGTGTACAAAATTAATTGACCAAATCTGAAAATTCTCTTATCTCCAGAACTACCGGACAGTTTTAATGAAATTTAGTATGAACATAGGTTGATATAATGCAAATAAAATAATCATTCAACAGTTATAATACACACTCCTGATTGTGCATAACACTCATCGAAAACAGAAGGTGTAAAACAGTGGTTAAAGAAATGAACAAAAAAAGGGGTTAATAGGTATCTGTAAGAGGGGGGTATAGTCCTCTCTTACAGATATACAGGCCTCACACTGCGATTTCATTTTGGAAATAGGCAGTTTATGAGTTCCTGTGGCAATTATTCCTACTCGTTCAGCAATGCTGTTTTCAGGCCCTGGATGGTTCTCAAAGGGCGGGGTTTACAAGTTGCAATTGCCCTCCCCAGAGAGTCCTAAATATGCTATATAGGGTTGAGGTCTGGAGATTTGGCTGGCCAATCCATCCGGCAAATATCTTCAGTTTCCAGAAAAATCGTCGACCAGATGAGTTCTATGTGGCCGGATGTTGTCGTCCATTAAAATGAAATCAGGGCCAACTTCACCTCTGAAAAGTTGAAGATAGGGCACCAAGATCTCATCTCTATACCTCACAGCACAGGCTTCTCTCATGAAGCCCTCTGGAAACAGTATCCCTTAAAATTCTGCTTCCTGTGGCTGCATAGAGGTCACAAGAGAGATGAGAAGCTGTAGCATGCCTGTTACACTTCGTTATAATTGACAAATAACTATCTTCATTGGCCATCGTGGCTCTTGAATGACCTTGGCCAGGCTTTTTCTCGATGGATCCAGTATCTTGAAACTGTTTCCATAAGTTGTACATGACGCTGGGTATTACATTGAACTCTCTACAAATCTGGACTTGATACTGGCCTGCTTCTAACCTCCCTACGATTCACCACCTCATTCCATCATCTAAACGTTGGTGGTTACTCATTTTGACTGTTTGAATTTTAATTCAATGGATTGCTGCAAAAAAACACTCAGAAATTCGCAGAGGTGTGTGAGCGAACGAAATGTGAATTTTGCCACACAGGCTTATAAAGCCTCTACCTCTACTATCTTCTCCTACATATACGTTTGCATGTTCGACACACAATATTTGCATCTTTCTTGCAAAGCAGTGGTTTTACATTTCAGTTCAGTTATTTTTATGAAATCCAACAAAATATGCAAATTCTCTTAAATTTGTACACCAGTGTAATATATACATCATATAGCATTGATTTTGCTTTTGAGAAACTCTATAAAAGATGTTCTAAACACACAGTAACTAGATGCCACTTTGCACCAAATGTAATTTAAGCTACCTGATATCCACTTTGTCCCATCATCTTCATGGGATGTGGTTAATAATTCCTGTACTACAACTAAACGACTTCAGTAACACTCTTTGTTGTATGTTTATATTGGATTGTAAAGAATTTAAACTTTCAAAAATCATAAACTTGGCACAAAAATCTGTAATTCGCAAAGAAGTAGTAACACTAAAATTTCTCCTTGTTTTATAATAAAAACAAATTATCTGTTACTTATTGTACTTTTTCATGTTAAAGAATCTGGTAGATCCTGAATTACTGACCCCTGGGTGGCTGGAGGGCAAATTTTTATTTGTGCAAGTCTGTATTCTAAAATTCACTATTGTACAAAATTTGTTTCTGTAAAAGCCTAATAGATAGTTTTGCACACACAATCTTCCTTGGAGGGAAGGGGGTTAAGCTTTTCTTAGCTACCTTTATACCCATCCCTGTGCTCTGAAATTTACCATCCCGCAAATTTTCATCTTTAAGGACCAGATATGACTGAAATATGATTTTGCGTACCTCTTCTGAGTTGCAGGGATTTATCAAATAACTTTACTGTGTCTATAATATGAAAATTCACCATTCCTCAAAATTTCATCATTGACGGCTTGATAGGTTCAAGGGCAGTGTGGGGAGATAAACTTTTTAATTAATAAACCTGTTTACCCTAGGCTATATTCATATATTCCCCATCAGACAAAATTTCATCTTAAAGGTTAATAGGTCCTGAGATAGGATTCTGTCTCTGCTGATGGGGGAAGGATATCAAATTTTTAAAAGCAGATTATTTTGCTCATGTTAAAAAATGTATCATGCTGAAAAAGTGTCATCTTAACCCATTTTAGGCCAAGCATAGAAATTTTATAAAATGTGGTATTATTTGGATTGAAATTTGCTTAAATTACATTTATTAAGACATCAAAAAAGTTTCGTGCATGAAAAGTAAAATTTTATTTAATTTGACGTTAACCATTATTAATTTATTATTAATAATTTACCATTAAATTGAAATAAAAAATTTAAGTTTTCTTATGGCATTTGTTTTCTTTTTGTTTTATTTACAGAACTTTCAACTTTACTCCATTATAAAAACATATGATTAATCTCAAGTGGAATAATTATACATTTTCAAAAAGTCGAATTTGTCAATAACCATTTCAAGTAAAAAAACAGTGTATTTTGAAAATTTCTCAACAGAAAGTGATTACTTCAATTGAATTACTAATATTTTATAGATGTCTCCAGAACCCTTAAAAATAGCAGAAAAATAAAAATAGCGAAAAATATACGTCACAGTGTTAATAAAAAAATATTTATTGAAATGGTGCGTTTACGCACCTTTGGCCGAAAATGGGTTAAATGACCTGATAAATCGCAAAATATTGTTTTGCCTGAAATACAATTTTTCCCCTTTTCCAAAAGTGTTTTGTCTAGTAGCATTTGCATTGTTAATAACCACCAATGCAGTAGACATGGAACTGCAGTTTAATATTGCAGGATCGGAATTCCAGTATTCGCAGTATTCCGTTACATAGGAATTTTTTATATTGTTATTACAATTTGTATTTTATATAGATTTTACCAATATATCACCCAGCACTAGTGAGTGTAGGATCTACACTGAATTCCAACATATATAGAAATGTTGTACTGTTACTGTGAAGAATGTATAAAAAGTAAAATTACTCATTCATATAGAAAAAGACAGTAATTATTAATTCATAGTAGATTGTATTTTTAAAGGGGAAAACCTGCAGTTGGAATCATTTTTCTTTAATTTCATCAAAACAGATGCTTCCTATGCTTCTCCATAAATGCAAATTATACATGGTGATTTCTTTAGTCCATTTTGATTCAAATAATTGGTTAACTGAATTAGTTACAGTCATGAATGTGGTGTCTAGGTATGGTAAAATGGCTAAGCATTACACAATGAGGTACCTCATAGCAACTTTTAGTGGTAAAATACAGATCCGGGGATAATATTTCGAAAACTGTTGGAAATATGACCAAAAGTCCCATGACAAAATTGTAGACCATCCATCGATTTAGTGAGAAGAATCATATTTAGCATACATATACAATAAATAGTCACCTACAGATCAAAATATCCAAAACCAATGCAAGATATTTTTGAGAAAAATAAATAATGGCAGATAAGTTTACTTTGCAATTATATACAGACTAATGTTTACAGATAAAAACATCTCAGTTCTAAAAAAAAACAATGGCACTCCGGGAGTGCCGACAGAAGTGAAAACTTGAACAATTATGTGTGTATTTTTTTAATCGTCAGGAAACGTTTTATTGTGCAGGAAATACTTTTAAATGAAGTGTTTTTTTTATTCATTATTATAAACTACTACCACAAAAATTATATTACAATTTTCATTTAATGCGCTAATTTATTAATAATGCGCTAATATATTATAAATTGAAATATTTCATTATTTTCATTTTTTCTTTTTATATTACTTCTGTCTATTTTTTTTTTCTCATGCTCGTTAAATTATAATATTTTCCGTGTTTTGTTATTTCATTTTCATCTTTTGATTTGGTCTCGCGAGTTGAGTCACTTTTATCTGTTTACTAAATTTATCTTGAAATAATTTTCTGAATTATTTTTATTTATAATACCAATCATGTCGTTTTCTGAACGTGAACTATTTCCTTTTGATACTTTCGCTTCATTGTATGAATTGGCAACATAATTTAATTTTTTATCGGAATTATTTACAACTTTAAGGCAACGTACTTGAAAAGTATAGCGCTCGCCAACAATTTTAATTCCCTCTTCATCTATCGCCAACTTTAGTTTGCTGATCACGTCTTGCCCTATTACAATATAGTATGCGAGAGATTTTGAAACATAAAATTTCGTTGATATAAGAAACCCATCTTCAAAGTGGTGTGAAATTCTATTCATGGTTTTAACATTACGTCTCGCCGCATCATAATCGTCTAGTTTACATACTAATATGTCTACATTTTTAATTTTGGAAGATCATCAATAAAATATAAAATGTTCTTTCATTTCTATAGGTAACCTTTTCTTAATTTGATCTACTACTATTAATTCTTTTAAGGATTCGAAATCAGATACTTTAAGACTGCTAATACATTCTTCCAAATGATTTCTTAATTCAAATGCTAAATCGCGCCAAGTGGCTGAAGATTCTTTTTTATGTGACATTAATTTCTGCCTAAATTCTTCTGGCGTCATTTTGAAGCGTTTAAGAAGTAAATCTTTTACATAATCGTAATTGTTTCGCCAATGTTTCTGACTCTCTAGCTATAATATGGGCGATTTCTAACGGAATTAAACTTAACAAATGTGTGACCCAATTTTCTTTTATTATATTCATTCGAGAAATTTGCCTTTCAAATAATGCTAAATAGAGACTAATATCACTTTTGCTATTAGATATTAAATATTAGATATTAATTTAAGCAAATCTATGGTTGCTTACCTGAACCAGCTATTGCAGAATCGTTGCCAAATATACAGAGGTGTCGGGGTACTTTTCGGTTAGCCAGGCGCCAGTGATATATGTACATATATAAATACATATGTATATACATAAATTTGTATATATATGCATCCATATATGCATATATATGTGTATGTATATATATGTATCTGTAGATATGTGTAGATATATGTGTGCGTGTATATATACATGTATATATATTACTGGCGCCTGGCTAACCGAAAAGTACCGGTGTCGGTAACAGTGTCGCGAATTCAATGGTTTTTTCCCATCTCAAAAAATGCCCAACGTGCCTAAAGAAGTTTTCACTTCAAAAATGACATTTGCGTATGTTAAAATAATATCATTTTGCTTTTGGAGAAAATTTATATATTTCTGTTATAAAATTTCTCACATCAGTGTCAGGTATTTTGGTCTGTACATACAACTATTTATCATATCTGTGTGTGTAGTATGTCTGCTCTTAATAACTCGGTTGCACTCTACAACTTCATCATTGAACTTTTTATTATATTACCTATAGGTTTTCAAGGTACAATCTTCAACCCTGGAATTTACAGCTAGGAGGCACTGCAAGGGTACCTCATTGTGTAGTGCATAGCCGTGTTACTGTACTAGACGCTACATTTATTGCTCTAGCTAATTCACTTTCTCAATTATTTGAGCTGAAACAGCCTTAAGCAATCACCCTGCATACTATTAGCACACATAAATTTATAAAGTGCTTACAGGCTAAAAAAGAGAAGTCAGGTGGGAGCAAGTGCAGTCATGGCATGTGATTGATGGTCCCCAATTTACATTGATAATGATATAGTTCCTATTTATAAATATATTTTCTCATTTCTGCCCATCGTACATTTATATTAATTTATTTAATCATCTCCTGCAAAATAATTTATTATTCATACATCATCAAATAATTTAAATAAATAAATGAAACAACTCTCCCTTTCCACAAGTATGAAAAGTCTCACATCCAGAAGTTTGTTAATTTGTTCCTGCATGATTTAACTGCAGTTTCACTAGCCATGTAAAGTTTTTAAGGTTATCTTTGCATGTAATAAAAATCTTGATCTTGTGTTCAGTTCACATAAAAGGTATATTTGTACCTGTATAACGAAATGTGAATTATGCTTAAAAATAACAATACTTTTATCTGACTATGATAAAGTTAAAAGTAAAACTTAGAATTCCTATGTATAAATCTATATAAACTCATTGTGTGTTTAGTGCAAAATCCAAAATCTTGATGTCCAATAGCTGGAATTTTTATGTCCTCCATTTTTATTCAGTAGACATTCTTTCATTTGATAAGTGCTAACATTTTTCTCCTTTCACTCCTTTTTGCACCCTCAAGCTACAGTTTATAAATACAGGAATTTTAAGTGGAGGTTCTCCTAGAAAACTTTCAAAAAATCTTTTGAGCTTTTAAAGTGTATTAGAATATGCTCTCAAAACTGTTTTTTTTTTTTTTTTTTTGTTCCATCCAATGTTTAAGTTATGACAAGACATCCAGTTTAATAGATCGATCTTACAAATATGATGTAGGTCCTCGCAAGTAAACTGTCCAGGCTATCAATATTTCTTTCTCTTTTTTTTTTTTTCAAAATTAAACTAAGATTTTTTAAATTAGAAATCAAATCGTTTAAAAATTTAAATTCTTAATATCATGGGTGATTGTGTTCAGGTATTTTTTTTCATTTTCGGTACCAAAATTCATTTTTTGGATAGTTAAATTCATAAAATAAGACTAAAATATCAATTTCATATGATTACTAAACATAATTAAAATTCATATTTTTCATAATTTGAACTCACTGCAATAAATTATATGTCCCCTCCCCCCTCTCTCCTACAAAAATGTTTCTTTGCTAAAATTTCAGGTATTTTTTCATGAACCTGCAATCATCCCTGTAATATACATATATTAAACAGCTTTGAAAAGGAAAAATTACTCACAAAAATTGAGCTAAAACTTCAAACATCCACCATTTTGTGAAATTTTGATTTATGTTAACATTTTTAGGTTTGGTCTTGTACTAATTTAATATATTTTAAGATTCTAAGTAATTCAAAATTTGCATAATATATAAATTCTAAAATTAAAATTTCAAAAAATATGCAATGTAACCTATAAAAATGTTAACAGAAATTCATTTCTAGAAGCTTTAAATATGCAAATTCAAAATTTCAAATTTTGTCAAGTAGTTTGTGAGTTACCTTAAACAAGTAGTTTTTAACAATATAATAAATTAATATAATAAATCCATCCATAATAAGAGAAACCATAGAGATACTCACGTGCAAAAATACAATATGTAACGATGCGGCATCTTTTAATTTACCGAAACTGGCTAGAATTACTCCATGGTCAAAGATATGAAAATAAACAATCAAGTAAAAAATAATAGATAACGTGTGTAATTTAAAAAAAGTACATGAAAATAATAACCTCAAAGCCCGTGCAGCTTTAGAATATTCTCATTTTGTTTTTGAAAATGACTCGGAAAGAGTCGAAACATGTAAAACAACTAATAAAAGTTATTTTAATTTATATTATAGTTGTTAATTTTACACCTTTAGCATTTAAAAGTAATATACAAGTAGTTTTTAACAAAAAATAAAATCAACTTCATGTAATTGTTTCTTACCTTTGTGTTTTTGTGGTAATTTTGTATTATTATCCACTTTGGAGTCCAGCACTGGTCAGATTATACTGACCCAAGCCCAAAAATTCTATTTAAAGTCAACCTTCATATTTTAATGCAATTATGAAAAAATAATCTAATTATATTTCTAATATTTTGTCTTTTTTGTTAAAAAATTAAAATATATACTCATTTGTATTCAAATGTATAGTTTTTTCATCTTAAACAATATTGCAGGCTTTCTTTTGAAAAAACAGGTTACCAAACCCGACCTGACCTGCAGTGCAAAAAATTATTCCCGACCCGACCTGTGGATTTCGTAAATTTGGGTTTTCTGATGCAGAACTGTAATTCATATTCATTTTAAATCTCATTGTTGTCAATATCGCTTATTTTGATGTGCAATAGATGATGATATATTAAAAAATTTCAGGTGTTTTTCTTAAAAAAACTATACACATAAAAAATGTGACAGCTTTTTAAAAAACATAAAGTAGTGCTGTGCTACCATATTAAAATTTTGTGATGATTGATAAATTTTTACATAAGTTAAAGACTATAAAGTAAAAAGTCTACCCCTTCTGATTTGATACTTCTGGAGAATTTCAATCCCTTATTAATGTATATATTTTTTAATTTATCGTTTACATTATTTATTGTAGATATTTTAAGTGAGTAATATCCAGTTTCTGATGAGGCCTTCATTGAAAAGAAACTTTTAATCCTCAACATGCTAATTTTGTACCTGAATTCTTCACAGAATTCTACGCTTGAAATATCTATGTGCATTTAAGTGTCAGTAATAATAAATTAATGTAAAAATTGCCAAAGTATGTACAGTAATTCCTGAAATCTCCAAACCCTGTTATATATACATACTTATTCAGAATTCATGGTGTTTTTTTAAATGGTCATAGATGCTACTAAAACATTTTTTGTGTATGTATGTGCAAGTTGCATATTGAAGCTCAAATGCAAGAAATAGACAGGAGAAAAAAAAACATTGTTTATTTACTGCATCATTTAAACAGTGCTTATTTACCGTAATATTTGCAAGAATTACTCAAATTGCTAACACTAATAGAAATACATACTTTGCAGTGTTGAAAGAGTATTTAAGATACATTTTTTAAAATGTTAGATATCTTTAAAATTAGATATATCTTGAAAAATATTAGATATATCTGGAATGCCACAATGGAAATATTCAATGCAACTTGACATCTTAAAAATTAAACACCATCCCTCCATGAATACCTGACATATTTCTCCTAGTGGCTGCAATTTCAGCCAATTGTAAAAATCACAGTTAAAAAAAAATGCAATGGTACTTCCTGTTTATTTGATAGAAATCATTATCATAGAAATCATTTGCTTCTATATGAAAAGAAAATGTTGTTTTAATGCCTACTACCATCTCTTTATACTGTCAGTTTCGAATTACTTGTATATGTATTCACAGACATATGAATATACTATACACAAATGCATGAGAGTATGTGTTTGTGTGTATGTATATATATAGGATTGAAACAAGCAAAAAAGGATTGAAACAAGCTTTAATTTTTTACCTGTTCTGTTGGAGGTAAATATGCAATGTAAATTGCAAAAATTAAAAAAAAAAGTAGGAAATACGAGTATATTAATGAAAGTCTAATTATTAATTTTTTTAAGTTATTATTTTTATCCGACCCTCCCATCATAGTCAAAATTGTTAAATTAGAAATATTTTTCCTTTTCCTGCAAGGGGATCATTATCAAAAACTGTATACCTGTATCTTTAAAATCCCTTTTTTCACAGATGACAAAGCAATTTAAATGGTATGAAAAGTTGTGTTAGCTTTTTTCCTCGATTATAATTCTGTTGATTTTTAAGATATTAATATTCAGTTTTTTGTGATGATTTAGTTGCAGCAAAGGGGGGGGGGGGGGGTTCTAAATGAACAATTTTGTCTAGTAGAGAGGAGGGGGGCTATATAAAAATTTAAAAAGCATTACTTTTTGAAAATTAATGGCAAAACTATTATATCAACACAGTCTGGTTTCTTACTTTATTTTGAACACTTTTTTTTGCAATTTCATTGCCTACTTATCTCCAACAGGTAAAAAATTAAAACAAGTTTCCATCTTTTTAGGTGTTTCTTCTTCCTGGTGATTACTATTCGGAAATAGTGGTATTAAAAAATCAGAAGGTTTGGCAGCTATGATATATAAACCATGTGAAATGATTCCTGGCATTGAAAATTTTAATGTGCTTACTCCTTCCAGACAACTTGTTTAAAACTACCTTAAAATTAGAGAGACCATTTTCTATTTAGTAAATGATTTTTTTTTTTTTCAATTATTATCATATACTATTTCAACAGTATATGAACTATTTCATGTAAGAGTGTGGTGTAAGTCAAATTTTCTTAAATGCTCAAAAACAAGAATTTTCTGGATGTGCTACAGTGATTTTCTAAAAGGAAGAATATTTTCAGTTGCAGGGGTAGTACTTGTCCTGAAATTCCTGAAAAAAATAAAAACGTCCTGAAATGTCCTAAAATATGGTAGTCTGTCCTAATATTCCTGAAATTTTACGAGTTTTGTGCTGTATCGGCATTTGAAATCATCAAATAAGGGGTAGGTGTACCTTTTTACTGATGCAAAACGATCACAAAAGTCGCAATTTTCTTCAATCTATCGTTAAAAATAGTGATTTTTGTTGATTTGCGCAAACAAAATCACAATTTTGGTGATCAATTACCAAAAATCACAATTTTTATCGATTAGTCATTAAACAAAAATTGCTATTTTCGTCTGTCAGTCACAAAAAATCATAATTTTTACCAGTCAGTTATAAAAAAGAAAGTCTTTTGCAATTTTTGTTGATCAGTGAAGAAAAAAAAATTTGAGATTTTCGTCTTTCAGTAATGCAAAAATCACAGTATTTTAGCAGCTTGGTCAAAGAGTTCTGGTAAAATTACTTTTGTTTTAAATGTATACTTTTACAACAAAAAAATTGTGTATATAGTGTACTATTTATGATAATAAAATGTATTGAAGAGGGAGTTAAGGGTTTTTTCGGTTCGGTTTTCAAGAAAATGTGTCCTAAAATTGTCCTGAAATATTGTAAAAAGTATGTTCTGAAATATCTCCTGGGCTAGTACTACCCCTGCAGTTGTTATTTACAGGGAAATTTCATGGAACAATTATTTATATTGATATATACTGGGTTATGTTTAGTAAAAATTTGGGTTTTTTAAAAAAAACCTCACAATTTATTTTATCTTAATACAGGACCCTTCACAAAATTTTTCATCATAAAAAAGGACCCTTCGCACAAAATTTTTGTCTTAAAAAAAAACCTTCCACAAAACTTTTTCATATCAAAAATGAACTGTTGATGAATTTAATCATCTTAAAATAAAATCGGTCCTCTCGCAAAACATCTGGAATCATCAAAGAACCTATCATGTAGTTATGTTTATAAAGTATATATGTATACATAAAAATTTATATATCTAATTTTAATGCATTTGTGCACATTTGTTTGTTAAAGAAGGACCTTCTTAGATTTTAATTGTTCAAGAAGGAACATAAATATGATACTAATTTAAAATTCACAAAATTATAATTAGATTTTTCACAAGTATAAAACACTGTTTACAATTTTCACAAAAACAGGACCCAGCGAGAAAAGTCTGGACAGCCCCCCGATATATATACACTCTCCATGCACTTAACTCAATTTTCAGAACTAGTTAATTACTACCACTCTTGTATGGAATGGCCCATATACTGTTATTTTCAGAATTGTATGCTACCGTTACATACTACTTCGACATAGGCATTTTAAACATATTTATATATTCTTTAATTTATTTATTTTTTAATTTTTGTTGAAATAATCATATGCATGCAAAAACTTGCATTATTGCATTCTGTGTTACTGCTTTCTGTACAGTGTGATCAGTGTACAATGCATGACTTAACTATTCTTTCTGCTCATTATTTCTTTATCTTTTGCTTTTATATGTGTGCACTTATATTGATTTTTTATTGTAATTAGAAAACACATTTCACAAACATTGCATGATCATTCTACCTTTAAAATATTTTTTTCAAATTTTTACTAATAAATTTTTTTGTGTATAAAGTATAAATTCTGTAATGTATTATATGAATGAAGAAGGGAAATGTGTCTTAATTACTCCATATTTACAACGAAGTTTTGTTGATTTATATTTCTTATCTAAAGGCATCTGCAATGAATGAAAATTGATATTGATTTTTTTTTTTTTTAAGGTCTATATTTTGTCATTCTTTTCTCTTTGTTATTTTTAAACTCAACCGTAATGGATAAAAAGGGACAATAACATTTGTTCATTATAGCACAGTTCTTGTAATAGTAAAGTTTTAAGATCTTACATTATAAGACATAGGACAATAAGTACATACGATGTTATTATAAACTGTAATAGTATAATTCTCTAACAAGGACAAATTTGTTTTTTCTAAATTTGCAGTATAAATTAAAACTTAAAATTTTTATTTTCATAATTCAGTTCTACAAAAACAAAACAAAAAAAAAACTACAGATATAATCAATAAAATTACTCCCTTTTTTTTTTTTTTTTTTTTTTTGGTAATTATCTTATTTATATAGAGTTAAACCTCTGTTCATGATTCCACCAATTAAATACACTATCTAGTGACGAAAAGTTTAAGCTTGGTGCTGTCGTAACACAATCTGAATAACCATGTCAAAAGGAAGAGGTTTTCCATTCCGCATTGTGTAACTTTTGTTGATTCTTGTATTATACAAAAGTTTATTCATGTGATTTTATTAATGTGTTCAAAATGAAAAAAGTGTTTAAAAGTATGTGTGAATTGGCAGCATTTGAAATGCCTTGACTACAATTAATGCTAGACAAGCATACAATCATTGCTTCGCTATAAAAGGAAAAAAAAAGTTTATTCTCTGTTATTTTGATTACTTTTGTTTACATCATTCTATATAGATACATAAAGACAGCAAAAAATAAAATTTTATCTTACTAAAAAACGGCAAAAAAAAATATATATATATATATATATATATATATATATATAATAAAATTACGTTTATGTAAAGCTAAGAAGGAAATAATTTTTAAATACTTATAAAAGGTTCTGCATCAATTTGTCGCACGCAATTCATCACAGCATCGATTTGTTGTGGTGACAACTCATCACCTATGTCAATTCGTTGCAACGAAAATATATTTGAAGGATGATAAAAGTAAAGATAATTTAGTAAAATTATTTAATGATGTAAATTGTTAGTTATAATTCTCTATATCTAAAAAACAAATTATTATTAAATAATTTCACTGCATTATTTTTAATTTTATCATCATAGTCTTCAAAAACATTTTCATTGTGACGAATTGTGTGTGATGAATTAACACAACACCCGTATAAAATGGGGTTGCAACAGAATCCTAAATGTTGCCTTATCTGAAAAAAGTGCCAAACAGGGACTGGCTGGCACAAATGGGCAACCATTGTGTTTACTTTGGATCTCTATTCATCTTGAATGAACTATTATAGATACTTAGATCTTATTTAGTAGATATTCACAGCTATTTAATTTGCAAGTTAATGTAAACCAATAAAACATTCTTTGTAAATTTCTTGTTTGCATTTATTCTTGAATGATTCTTTTTGCATAGGATATCGGAGGCTGAAGACTAACATGATAGTTTTGTACTTTTATTATTTTTGTTGTTCTTATATTCTAAGAGCACTTTTAATTTCAGAACTGGCGAGGATTAAGATATTGTTCTCTTTATAGCAAAATCATACAACCTTTCTTGCAAAATTCAGAAACTTTTCAGGAATGCAACAAGAGCCACCGACCTCAGATATCTTATGCAAAAAGAATAATTTAAAAATATTGAAATGCAAAGGAGAAATTTTTGGAGAAATGCTCCCATTAGTTTAACATTAGCTTATGCATGTCAAATGTGGACTAGTGGAAGCTTTTAAGTTGAAAGATTGAACTATTTTATTACATACAGATAGAAACTTTGCTTTCAATTTAATATTTATTAATGTTTGGCTTAGTTTTAGCTTCTGAATTATAACGAAACTATAAATGCTAAAAATAATAAATAATCATACTTGTTTAGTTATTTAATGATATGATAAATAAAATACTATTTTGACAATTCAGTTGGTATTAAAATAAATGAGTGGATATCTTCAGCTAATTGCAGTAAATTTGAATGATACAGGATATTTAAAGATGTATTATTAAAAAAAAAACAGTCATTTGCAGAAATATAATTAATTGAAATTAAAATTATATTTTATGCTCTCTTCAACAAATATATATACTCTACATAGCACGGTTAGAAATTAGGCAAAAAAAGTTAGGCATCAATGGCAACTAATCATTTTCAGTTGCCAAGATTTTGTATTTAGTGCATTTTAAAAATTTTCTTATGTGCATGTGTATAAATAGATTGAACAATGAGGATAAACAAAACAAAGGCATTTTATATTTAAAAGAACGAAAAATCATGTGTCAAGCATAAATAATAAAACACTTTATAACACATCCAGAAAACTGTAATGAAACTTCACTGTTAAATAAAGTGGAAGAAGATATGTAAGTAAACAGTTTAGAAAATATATTATCTAACACATTTAAAAATTTAGTTTCAGGAATTACTTTCCATAGTCAAAAAAGTAGTCAAATTATTTTGTGCAGCCTTGTATATGATATAAAGATTAGCATACATAGCATGCTAAAATTTAATTCAGTTACAAAATTCATTTTTAGCAATTTTTGCCAATTTATGAAAATGCACTAGAATTCTTTTGTACATCCCTTTATATTATCTAAAGATTTTTGTCTGCACCACATATTAAACTAAAATATAATTTGTAAAAAATTAATATTGCGACTTAAAACACACTTTCAAGAATTACCAACCATAAATGTCAATGTATTTTTTTTTTTTTTTTTTTTGCATAGCCCTGTATATGAATTTATTTACATTCCATAAACTTCTTAGTATACAAAATATTGTTCAGCAGGAAAATGCATGACACAATATTAAAAACATTCCCTTAAGTAATTCACATCCATAGATAGCAATAGTTACGAATTCTTTTGTGTAGCCCTGTATATGATCAATAGAATTTATACACACCACGTAGTATACAAAAATTTAGTTAAACTTGAAAACTCACTTTCAGCAATTATCGCACATTGACAGTACTCTAACCGAATTCTTTTGTGTATTTCTGTAAATGATTAATGAATGCTATGCACACCAAAAAGAATGTAATAAATGGTGTAACATCATTAAAATACACTGCAAACAATTTTTGACCATAGACAATTATGTAACAATTATTTCATGTGACTCTGTAAAGGAATAATAAATGCTCTGCACTCTATATTCTACAGAAAACATGTTTTAGTACACTTCATAAATGCATATCAGTTACACTATATTTTAAACTAGCTAACCCGCCTGGCATTGCTTGGGCCCAAGATAATAACAATCTGTTCTATATGAATATGACTGAAATCTGTAAGGCTATCGAAATAAAGCCGAATGAGCCAAACCCCGTCATAATCGGCCCATAGAACCAGAGCTCCTGTTGTTCCACCTTCCACTGCCAGGGGGCGCAATCTGTTCTGGAAGAGGCCTTTTCAGAACACTTGACCCAACCAAATTTCCAAGTAGAATAGAAATTTAACCACTGGTAAACATTGCCAAAATAGCAAAAACCGCGAAAGTGGGTTACGTAAACAATCTGTTTCGAAAGGGTTATTGTAGATATTTTTTTAAACCCAACAGTGGGTTTTGAAGAAAATTAACGTGTCTGTGATCTGGTGTCTACTGTTTGTCCGTGTTAACATTTCCCAAGTCAATGCCGATTTTTAAACCTGAGCCGAAAAACAAAAAGTACGTGAATGAGTTTTGGAAAGGTTTTTTTTTTTTTTTTTCAGAGGGTTAAAATTAAGATTTTTCAAAACAAATGCCAGATTTTAAAAAGCAAATGGCTGTAGATTAGGTGCAGTATTTTTAGTTTTTCGTATCATGTTTATAAACAGTGATTCAAATTTTTAAAGATAGGAGAAATCGTTAAAATGCAAAATTAACTTACGGTAAAAATGTTTTTGAAAGTATTAACGTGAATTTTTTTAAAAACTAACGGTTTCTACCTAAACCTGATAGAACATAGATGTCTGTAGGCGTTTTTTTTTTTGTTGTTGTTTGGTTATTTTAGAAAGCCGATGCCAGATTATATATATTACAGAAAATCAGAATTCGCAAAAGTGAGTCATGCGCACAAATTTTTTTCGAAGAGTTAATATTCTAATTTTTCAAAAAGAAACACAGATGTAAAAACAGGAATAAATGTAGACCAGAGGGCCCGTGCGAAGATTTCGCACTGAAATCTAATATTTTTTAGGTACTTCTCTATTAATCCGTCAACCGCTTTTCATAACAAAAAAATACCGCCAAACTGTAAGATTAAACGCCAAAAATGCAGTCCCATTTACTTGATGTCAGAATCATTATGCGTGTTTGTTACGTCATCTAGTGGTATTACATTCGACATTTATGTGTATTTTTCATTATGTTTTACTGATTTAGTAGTTATTTTATTAATTAAAATAACAATTGTGTCCTTAAATTCTTATATTTTATTTATTTTTTTATATTCCAATGGCAACGTTCTCCCGTTTATTTGGCGATAGTTTTTTGTTATGAAAAGTGGTCGTCGGGATAATAGAGAAGTATCATTTTTTATCAATATGTAATATTTATTAGATGCAGGTTTAAACTTCTAAAGAAAAAGCAA
The DNA here is from genome assembly GCA_963931845.1 of Maratus michaelseni. Classification (NCBI taxonomy): domain Eukaryota; kingdom Metazoa; phylum Arthropoda; class Arachnida; order Araneae; family Salticidae; genus Maratus; species Maratus michaelseni. Next base: position 54,743,455 of record OZ007595.1, read on the forward strand.
GGATAAAAATATCTGCAAACAACATTTAATTGTTAGTCAAGCCAGAATATCATCTAATTTATTCCATCAAAGTTAGACTAAAAACTGATCCAAGATTGCTAAAAGCACGCGCGAAAAAAAAATTAACAATCGTATTTTGGCTGCATTAGAGGATGCCGTCATCTGCTTCGGGAAAACCATGGGACTTAGAAATATAAATCTAAACACTTCAATTTCGCTTTTTAATCATAAGTATAAAATAAACCCGTGTGGTGTTTTTAATAATAATTGCTATGAGCATCATATAATGTGGTTTTTTTTTTTTTTTTGGCAACAATAATTTCAGGAAAACCTTTCATTTCTTTCATGAAAACAATGCCGATTTAATTTTTTAATTTCAGCAAATTTTAATCAAAAACATGTTTTAACGAATTGTTAAGTGGGCTATGTCAGAAGCCGGTTCTAAAACCTTTCATATGGTATCTCATTCGTTGTTCTGCATTACATATTTTCTGAGTAAAAGGGATGTTGACAGGAGAAATAATATATAAGGATATTGTCTGGTATTTTTAGTTTTTTGTACCTTGCTTTGAACTGCCGATGTGAATTTTTAAAAATCTCGAAATGGCATACAGAAAATATACTTTATCGGAGGGTTAATTTTCGTATTTTTTAAAACCAAAGGTGGCTTTGAAAAGGGCAAAATCAGCTCTATAATTTGGTGACCTTCGTTTTTCCATATCTTTTGTAGTCCAGTGGATGCAAGGCTTGGAAAATGGGAGAAAATAAAAAACATGAATTCGATGCTTATTGATTTTTTTTTTTTCAAAGAGTTAAATATGAATTTTTTTTTAACCAACCAGATCGTTCGAGACGTAAAAGTACATTCTTCGAGAATATGTAGACGTTTTTTCTGTATTTTCAGCCGTTCGCAGAAGGCAAATTTAGAAAAACTTAAAAAGAAACGGCATGACTCGTGCTTTGTTTCTTCTATTTACAGAGATACGGATAAAGGGCTTCTGAGCATGCGCACACGGATTTCGGAAGAGGGATTTTTTATTTGTGATCTTTGATCAGTTTTTAATTAATAACTACTCTAATTTTCAAACTATTAAAATTCTGAGGCTCAGGTGCACCAGGAGAAGGTTTGGACTACATAATTCTAAATTTTCAGGCTTCTAGATTTTCCTAGCCATCGCCAACAGACAGACACACAGAGCAAAACTTTATTTTATTAGTATAGATGGTGTAACATCATCAAAATGCTCTCAAAACTATTTTCTCATTATTCTCCATAATGTAGCAGAATATTTTAGATTGTCCCTATAAAAGTACGACAAACGCTATAACCCTTCATTTTCAATAGCAGTCAGGCTATAGTAAATGTCAATAACATATAAAAATTACAGGGCAATCTGAGTATATTTAAGAGAGTTAGAAATCAGACAGGCAAACCAAAGTCATAAACACTTTTCAACTATGTTGGAAAGTGTTAACAACAAAAGGGTACTTATTGGTCATCCTATGTCACATTTTCTGAGTGATTTTTGGCAACAAATAGTATCTTAGCAATTTAATTTATGCCCAAAAGTAAGAAAAATTTAAAAAATGTTATGAGTATTAAAATTAAATGATAATTAATTTTTAACCTTTATACTAATTATAATTTTTTGGGTTGTCTGATAAACTTAGACCTGCATCAAAATGTACAATTTTTAAAATGTATTTATTTGCTTTATCATCTTTTTATGAAACATATTGTAACTGAAAAAAAAGTTTATGCTCGTGATAATTAAAAAAAAAGATTCCCCTTTTTAGGGTTTCGTTCATCTCATGAAACCCTATTACTCCCACTCCGTTGTCTGTCTGTCACAGAGCCATTCTCAGATACTATGTAACTTACAAAGTTAAAACTTTGTGTATATCTAGCTGAATACCAGCTATGAAGCTCAAATTATTAAAATTTGAAAAAATCGTATTTTAATAAATAGAGATGAAAAACCAAAATTCTAACAGCCTTTTCCTATTAAATTTAAACATTTTTCGTCAAAGCAGTTGCCAATAAATTAAAAATCCACAATGAAATTCATTTTACAATAATTAATTTTCTATTGAACGATTTCCACGTGAAAAATGAAAATGAAATAAAAAGTTTCACCAATTGAAAAAAATATTAATATGAAATAAAAATGATTGGCGTTATAGTGATAATAAAATGGAAATTTTCAAAGATTTCTCAATAATACAAGGAGTATGAGTATGTGTATGTACACAAAGCAGATTAATATCACGTCATTAGAGAATTAAAAAGAAAATCTGACTTCATATCGGAAGTTTAACGAATTTTACAAATGTTTGAGAATAATACAAAGCGAGTATCAATATGAGTAATAGAGAATAGTAAATATATGAGTTTAAGGAATGTATTGAATCATGATAAAAACCCGATTATGGAAATAGTCACATATTTTAACATTTTGAATGTGTACAACATGTTTAATTTTGAAATTATTATTATTTTTTAAATATCGTATTTAGTCCACATGACAGATATTATTATGACAGAGTATAATAGCGGGCTTCACCCACTATCAGGCTGGTTTAGATATTCGAAAAAAGGAAAAAATAGACCGGTAAATTTTTACTTTATAAAAAACATGACTTTTATTTTTTTGTTGCTAAATGAAATTTATTTGGATTTATTAAAAAAAGGATAAAGTGTTTTGAAAGAAATATTAAACGAAACCCTTTGAGCGATCTTCGATCACACTTACCCACTTGTTTGTAACTTGGCCAAGATATATTTTTGACAAATGTCTTCCTATTCTTATTGCATCTTACGTATAATAATGTTATAAAAATTCAAAGTTAACTGTTAAATGCAAATACCTCAAAGGATGCCTCATTTGTCATCTAAAAATCAATAAAAAATGTGACCTAGCATAACCAATAAATATAAGAACGAAATGTGATTTTTTTTTTTCTTTAACTTGGCTACCTTAGACAAGAACAGTTGATTGGTTGTAAAAAGCTAATTTGCAAGAAAAAAAAGTTGAAAAGTTAGGCATAAATAAGGACAAGTGGGTGTAAAATCATGATTGTCAAAATGAAATTTATAGGTGCAAAATACGACTAACCACTGCTAATTTCAAACCCTTTGTATTGGCAGGTCCAGTGTCACAAAAGTGGAATGATGGCTTCTAAATCTGAACTTAAAAATATAAATAATTTTCTATCATTGTCTTAAATTTATGAAAAATAAGCAATTATTTAAGTGCAGAAAGTGAAGTTAATCTTAGAAAAAATTAAATATATTTGTACAACAAATATTATAGTACTTGTAAGTGAAACTAAACAATATTGCCTTTAAGAACATACCACTATGGAAATGTAACAAAAACTCAAACTATATATACAGTCCTTGACCAAATTATTAGACAGTCATTTTTTCTTGTATAAAATCATATTACTAGCTTCATAGAGATGATATTACTGTATTAACATTGATTATAAACATTAATTGTAGTGTTATAATAAATAAAAAGCACGTCAATGACTGTAAAATTATTTATTTTTGTAAATCAAAATAAAAATTGCTGAACTTAAAACTTGAAACTCAAAAAATGTCTATTTTGTGACGTCCCCTTTGGCAGCAATGATTGTCTCTATTTATTGTGGCATGCTGTTAATACAAAATTAAATAGTTTTTTGCATGTATGGGTGATCCTTCCAGACATGGATAAGTTTTTCTATCAGCTGGATTTTGCTGTTTATGACCTCTTTAGCCAGCTCTCTCTTCATCAGCTTTTTAAAAAAGGTTCTCCATTTGGAAACCATTCTTTTAGTTGTGGATTTTGCAACACCTCTTTGTATTGATCTTGTTTCATAGTTCCTTTGACTATATAAAGGTAACCAGTGCTTTTGCCACTTATGGCAGACCAAACCATGATCTTTGTTGGGTGTTTGAAAGTTGACATGATACAGTCTGGATGAAACTTTTCACCAGTACAACCATGCACACAAAGTGCGATTTGTTAGCTTAAATTTCAAAAGTGCTTTCGTCACTCAAGCAAATCTGAAACAAGTAATTTTTAACATGTAGTATTTAACTAATGGTTAAGGAAAGACATTGTTAAATGTTTTAAATAATAATAAAATAAAGATAGTTTCATAATTACTGATCTTCAATCTCTTGTTTTTATGCTCTCTAGCCCACTTCAGCAGCTTAGCTTTCATTGCTTCAATAAATTTTTTTTTTTTTTTTTTCTTTGCTGGTCTGAAGGCCTTGAAATTCATTGCTGATAGTTTTGTGTGTCCAGATCGTTCTGACAGAACAAAATTAAGACTCTTCGAGCTTTGATTTGATCTGTTTAGTTGTTGCAAATCTGTTTTCCATACAGATCTTCTATCAAGAGTTATTACGTTACGTACATACAGAACTGACGGGCACATTAGCTATCAGGCTTTGATAGCCTATGAGCTAAAAATCGAAGCTATTAGTACTTAAAAATTATATGAATATGGTCATCAAGTCTTGGGCTGCAGGTTTATTTATCAATAAATCAAACAGGTCTTTGAATTATTACAAAAGTTACAGTGACAAACATGCTACTGTAACTAATTGCCTCTAAACCAAATTTTAAACTTTAAATGCATTTTTCTCAAAGGTACATTATTTTACCTGGCTGCTTGGATTGCTCTAAAACCATTTGACCAATTTCCTTTAAATTTTAATACAAACATTCAGAATTGAATTCATTATGGTGCTACATAGAACTTTTTATTGTTTCGTTTTTCAATTTTTTACCATTTCTATGATGCCAAAATTGTTTTTTAAAAATGCACCATTTTTACAAATATTTAAAAAAAAATTTAATCTTACACTATGCCATAACTAATACACTAAAGATTAATCTCATTAAGATTAAAAAAATATATATATTTGGAGGTTTCAGGATTGTTTAGTGCAAGCGACCTGCTGACACTGCATTTTCAAAACATCCCAGAGGTGTAGTCCTGGGGTAAAAAGTGGTGGGATGCTCATAGTTTCGAACATTAGGGTCTGTATCACCCATAGCACAAACTTGATTTTGAATCTGCTTTTCATTTTGAATTGCAAAATTAAATTCAAATTAAAAAATTGAATTGAAATTAAATGAATTAAAGCTTCTTGATATTTTGGCATTAAATAGTTTTTCATTGAATTAAAAAATTGTGAGCCTTATTTCATGTCTGAAAATTTTTGGAATAGAATTCATAATTCCGTAACACTAATTCACGAAACGGGATTTTTTGTTAATATTTATTTTGGAAATAGTCATAGAATAACTGTTGTCAACTGAAAACATTGGGAATTATTGCATTTTTACGTTATGGACAGATAGTTTAAAGAAAGTATTGTAATCATGACAAGGGGGGAAATATGACTATGAAATATTTGGTATATTTTTACTTTTTGAGATCCCTTGAATCTGCTTTTCCTATTTTTACAACGATTAATATTTCCTCCTATGTTCCCAAAGTCTGTTTTTGTGTTTTACGATGAGTCAATTAATAATTAATGTGTCTGTGTGTGAACATGGTTGCGTTCAAATGGTGTTTTGACTGATCTCAAATTTTGCAGGTTTATTTTATATGTTGAATTAGACTATTCAATATTCTAATAATAGCCATTGTCCAATCACTGTATAGAATTTTGAACAAATTGGAAAAAGTGTTCTGTCTCTTGACAATTTATTAGCCACTTTGTGACCAGAAGTAACAAATAAATACAGTTTCTATGGGGAAAATCACCAAAAAATGTGACCATGATGGCCATGGATAATCCATAAATATTTTTTTATTGGCCTGAAGACTACTTTTAATGGAGTTCAAATGCTAGCCCAAATCGTATTTTTTAAAAATTCAAATTTTAAAGGAATGAAATAGTTAAATAAATATTCTTCTAAAGAACATTTCTGTAAATTGTGTTCCATTAAGATTTCTGATAAGATTAAGATTGTTCCATTAAGATTAAGAAATACTTGAAATAAAAACTTTTAAAAAGTAATAGGTTACTTCTAATGCAATACTTGGGAAAAAAATGACTATGAAATTTTGGTATATCTTTACTTTTTAAGATTCCCTGAATCCGCTTTTCCATTTTTCTAATGCAATACTCTTCGCAATACTTGAAACTTTTTTTCAAAAATTCAAATTCTACCAGGATGAAATGCAGACAGAATGTTTAAAAATCTCGGTTTCATCACAATTACTGTGAAAATGTTCAAATAAGAGTAAGGAATTTGAAACATAACACAAATGTATTTTCAAGATTTACATACTCGCTAAAAGTGTTTTTTGTTATTTGTTTTGTCATTTTCGTTATATTTAAAGTATTATAACTTTATTAATGGGTATTCAATCCCTTTTAGCACCATAAACTGTAATAAGAAAGAACTATTTTTTGTTCTCTCGTTTACTAAGCGAAATATTGATGCTATACACATCATTTACAATAGTGATAATACTACATTGAACCTCAAAAATATACATAAAATTTTGTCGCAATTCAAGCAAACTTACAAATGTTGGAATATGAAACAGATGGAGATAGAGAGATGATCAGACACCGTAAATATTTTTCAACTTTCTTGACAAGTATTAAAAGTCGATGAGTTATTTCTTAAAATTGTTAATTTATTGATAGGCTCGTTAAAAAAAAAATATATATTTGGTAAGTCTGCACCCTCTCACGTCCCTAGTGTCCCCCTTGAAAATACAGTAAAAGCACTGTGTATTCACGTTACCAGAAAGCTCAACTAACTGGAAAAATTCAGAGTGCTGATTTATTTTTCTCTTCCCAAAACAGTTGAAAAACTTTTACTGCTAGTTTAGGAAGTTGACTGTTAGCATTCTCAAATTATTGCAGCAACTGATTCAGTGTAAAACAAATCTATGTGTATGTTCATGACAGTGAATGTCATAAAATAAAAAATATAACATAAAGAACTATCTACAGCACAAAGTAGCTGCATTTGGGTCATAGTCTGCGATCACCTGCCAGCTGTTTTCCAGACAAAAGTTGAAAAAGAGAAGAGGGGGGAAGACGAGAGAAGAGAGGCTTGATCCTTCTGTTTTTGGTGAAAGTGGGGGGGGGGGGATAAATGGTAGAACTACCTCAAGAATAAGAAATCATTATTTAAAAAAAAATTATTTAACAAAAAGACACTTCAGTGAATGTTTCGTTCTTTTGTTTTTGTTTTACTGTTGGATTTTTATTAGTTCAAACTTTTTCTCCCTAGCCGGCTGCAGATGACTGAGATTGTATCAAAGTTAAACGGCAAACAAAAATAATAATTTAAAAAAAAGAACAGAATGATACCCTTTTCTTTTCCTTACATATTAGTTTTTTTTTAAAAAAAAAGGTTATCTCCATTGTTAATTATCAGATTCTGTTAAAATTTTCAGAGAATTAAAATAATAAATTAGGCCATTTACCAAATTTCTATTAACATACAATAAGTTTTCAGAAAATTAGAGCCTCTCCAAAAAGGTCCACTATCTGAGCCACCCCAAAGGAAAAAATGCTGACTACTGTTTGTAGTTTGTTTCTATCGTGATTGGAGAAGTGTTATCAGCTTGCATCTGATGCTATCTGATGCTTCTTAGCTATGCAGAAAGGATCCACAATGGGGCAGTGGGTTGCTGAACCTGTTCTAGGTCGGAGTGGAGTGGGTATAATTGAGGCACCACAAGTGAATCATACAGAACTTAATTTTCCAAGCTTCCATGTGCTTTTTCCAGAAAGGAGGACAAAAAAGGCAACATTTTTTTTTTTAAATTGCAGGGCAAAAAGTTGATGTTTTAGGAAAAGGGCAAAGTGCATTTTTCACTTTGAAAGAGTCTAACAGGAACACTAGTTAGTTGATTCCATTAGTTTTGTTATTTCCCATGTTGAGGTTTACTTTATTAGCACATGAAGTAAGAGCAGCATAGTTATTTATCTTAGTCCTAAATTAAAATCTTTGAGATGTCTAACTATAAATAATTTAACATTATAAAAGATTAATAAATAAATTTAACATCCTAACATAAAATATTATTTACTTTTATTTTTAATTCGGCAAAAATAACTTTATCAAATGCAAATTTAATAATGATAAAATAATTAATTGATTAACTTCCCAATAACAGGAAAATTGGCCAGAATGTCCTTTTCCTGTTTCACTGTTACATTGATGCACCCCCCCCCCCTCCCCTTTTATAACAAATTTTGTAGTGCTTAACTATCTGGGCTTTTCATATATCTGGCAATCTGCACTTCCCGAGCATGCCGGTTAGTTGAGCTTTTACTGTAGAAAGTAAACAGATACTCGAGATAAAATAAAAACCGTGTCCCCCCTCAAATACACCACTGGGACACCATCATTTACATGGATGCAATGGACGAAATGTGAAATTTTTTTTTTGAAAAAATTATAATACTCTCTTCAAACATAACTTAATATTGCAACCCAACCTCCTTCTCCCAACAGTTTGTTATAGTATTGAAACCCGCAAAAAATTTCTAAAGTATGACATTTTTTTTTTGACAAATTGGTGTCCCTTCTTAGCTTTGAATTTTTGGAGTTTTCTGGCCCTAAAAACGCCTTTTTCTTTTTTATGTTTTTAGTACCAAAAACAGACAAAATTTCATAAAATTCAAAATATAACTCAGTAAGTTTTGGTCATAGAATTATGGAATTTTTATTGTTTTACATGGTGGTGCATACAGAAAGTTTCCTAAATAGTACCCATGGATCATAAAAAAAAATTGTAAATTTTATAATTTTTTAAAAAATAATTATTTACACTTCACATCTCTTTATCATACATAGAGCATGTTCAAACACATTTTAAGTAATATTAATTTAATTTACTTTTAATCTAATCACTTAAAAAGGATTTATATTATTTCATGTACAGAATAGTTATAAAAAATACTTTTCCTGTTTGGTGGCATCTCTAGGTTAAACCAGACTAGTCCAATTTCTTAGTAAGCTGGGGCACATCTCAGCTAGTGGTAAACAGTGAAGGGTGGAATTATTAACATAACTGGAAACATGCAACAATATTATCTTGCTGAAATAGTGGCAGTGATCAGTGTTGCCAGTTAGGCAGTTTTTTTAAATTCAGATTCTTTGATTGCTACTATTTTTTTTTTTTTTAAATAGTATTATTCACCTTATGTAATGACATATTATATAAGATAAATGCTACTATTTTTAAAAAACAGTAGCAATTAAGCAATTTGAATAATAATTTAAAAAAAAGACACCCAACTGGTAACACTGGTAGTCATGCACACACATCATGCACAATGCATATAGATCTCACAGTGATAGTCATAAGGCCCTTATGATTCAGGTGCTCCATGTAGAAATAATTTGCAGAAAAAACGTAAATCGCTATATTCTGGCACAAAACAAGAAATTTTTATCAAAATTTTGAGGTGTGCATTATATGCTGGGTGAATGAAAGCTTAAAAATTAAGCGTATGAATTGATATTTCTATATTGATGAACAAGAGAAGATGGCGTGATCATTTAAATGAATGATGGTAGGATTCCAAATGATTTTTGGAGATTCTAGCAGATAAGCCTGGCAGTAGCGTATGTCCTCACTTCGCATTTCCTTATTTTCTTTACTTTTGTATTAGTTATTATACTTTTTAATGCTCTTTATTGTATTTTCATGCTACATATCTCATGAAGGATTCTTTGCAAAAAAGAGGATGTGTGCAATATGGTGAATATACCTAAACAATCTCAAATTGTAGATACATGTTATGTACACCAGAACATAGGGTACATATTTCTGAGAGAGGGCATATCTTGAGAAATTTTGTAGGGAAAAGAGTCGGAAACAATAATCATGTCGATAATGTAAAAGTAAAAAAATCAAACAACATTATTGATTTTAAAGAAAACATGTACTTAAAAAATACATATATATACCAAACTTTTGCAGAATTTTACTATTGTAAGGTTGTATACTGAGCACAATTTGTCAGTCAATCTAAACATTCAGATTTTACAGTCAAATTAGAGACACTGCTGTCCCATATGCTCCCCCCCCCCCCCCACACACACAAAAACTAGTGATTAATGCAAATATCTGACGGCTTACAACACTGGCAATATCAAAATTTTCTTTTTTCATCAATTTTTTCCCATGAAATTCTCATACCTTCAAATGTTAATATAACACATGGGCTGATAAGTTCCCGGTCTAATAAAGAAAACACAACTTTTTAACAAAGCTTTATAACTATTTAACTTTAATAAATAACATAACTTTAATAATAAATAATAATAATTTAAAAATAATACATTTTATAATAATAATTTAATAATAATTTTAAAAATAATTTAATAATAATTTTATAATAATAATTTAATAAATGATTAAAAATAAATAACATAATTTTATAACGAAAAAGCTCCAAACAGTGCTCAGAACTCGTTGTTGTTTCTGGTCAAAAGTCAACACGCGCGGCAGCCACTTTGACAACAGCTTTTTCATAGACAAATGTTCATTCAAAATAAAACCTACACGTTCCTTGGATATCTTCCGAGTCTGAGCTATCTCCTGCAACTTCACTTTACGGTTCCCCAAAACGATTTTGTGGACTTTTTTATGTTTTCCGGAGTAACCACCTCTTTTGCGTGGTGCATCACTGGTGTCCGTACGACCACGTTTAAATTCAGCAAACCAGTCAATAATGGTTGATATACCTGGTGCAGTGTCCGGATAACGCTTATCTAGCCAAGCTTTTGTTTGAAAGGTATTTTTTCCCCATCAAATAACAATGCTTGAAATTCTTGTTATCCATTTTTTTGTTTATCAACAAAGTCGTTCAACTAAAACCACTCTAACGTTTTATCCACACGGCGAATCGTCATGGCATTTTTTCTACTACCTTTTAAACGTTAGTATTTACTTAAAAAAACATTGGTTCGGCAATTGCAACGCCATCTGTATGCCAGACCGGGAACTTATCAGCCCATGTGTTAAAATGTGCTCTCATTCCAGTCATTAGTTTTATCTGCAGATGCCTCTAAACAGAGAAAGTTAATTTATAACTGTGCTGTATTTTTTTACTTTAATAATTTTTTTCCCACATTAAAAAAATAAACTTTTTTTCTGACAATATTAAATTGTAACAAAAGTATTTAAATTTTTCTACCCTCCTCCCTGCACCTTGGCTTCCTGTTAGTTTTTTTTTAAGCTTTAAATCTCAACATATAATATGCTTGCAGTGTCCTAGTCCCTCCGAAAGTTTTTGTTTGCTAGTGGTTGTATTCTCTTCTACTTTCTCTTTCAACTTCTCAAGATTCAGAACTAATTGCTTGCCACTTCTGAGTTTGATTTCAAGGCTGAAGCATTAACATCTAATATAAATGGACACTGGATTCCTTTCTTCTCTGCCGAGAGTTGAAGAAAACACCTTTCACCTTTCATCGCCAAAAAAATGCGAAAGGGTGCCGCTTTCTGGCAGTAATCCCTTTCTTGGTAACTTTCTGTTTCCGTTCTCGTACTCTCTCTGTCTCAGTAGCAATGGGATACGGTGGAATTTCAGTGAGAGTTTGGCGGGAAAGAAACCTGTTTGGCATAATATTCTCCCACCAGCACCTGCTGGTGGGAAGGGACATGTTTTCTTCAAGATAGGGTTACTGATCCGGCATCTATTTGTATGAGATGTCAATGGGCTAAAGTGCCCTTCCTTAACATTTGAACCAGTTTTGATCTGTCCAGATGCTAACCTTCTGGTCTTCAGCTTCAGTGGGACCTAGTTTGAAATAATTCCTTAAGATGGATAAAATCTCAATGCATTACCCATTATGTGACCTAAAATTGAAAGAAGTCTGAAAGATTATGGAGTATAGAGGAGCATATACCTTCTTTTATAAAATTTTATGTTCAACAATAGCAGTGAACAAGTGTCAACTACAGGCTGTGGTATATAAGCAGCATTAAAATAACAAAAATACTTTTGAAACACCCTAATAATTGCAAACTTTTTTTTTCGTTATATCTTTTGGATATTTTTAAAAGATAAAAATATGGAAAATTTGGATTTTAGTAAAAAAAATATTTTTTTTTGTTGTTATTTTGAGCAAATTATAATTGCAAAATTTTCATTAAAATATTCATAACATAGCAGAAATTTATATTTTTGCATCTATGTTGTAGATTTATGTGATTTTTGTTTGATTTCTTTATACAGATTTATGAGAGGAATTAGTAGCCTTTTTAGTCGTATATCACCTGATGTCAGTCACATCCATAAGTCACGATCCTATGATTTGACTGATAAGGGTGTTGGTGCTGACCCATCTTCTCATGGTTCTAGTAAAGATTGTACAAAAAATGTCATTGGGATTGGTGACATTAGTTTACATTCTTCTTCACCTCAGCTTGGTGGGAGAAACAGAAAAGACAAAAGTAAGATTTTTTAATATATTGAGCAGAAATTATGCCTATGTATGTAGGGTTGCACTTATAAATTTTCCTATACCAGAATCATTGTTGCCAGTATGGCATACTTTTTTGTTCAAAAAATCTACTACCAAAGAAATTCTGCAGTTTCTAAATGATTTTATTATTATTTTATTTTATTTTTTTCTGGTTCTTCAGGTGTTTGATACACTATTACTTGATATTGTTAACAAGACATTGTCAGAATAAAGATTGAAATTTCCACATCAGGTACATGAAATTAAATTGAATGAAAACCTTATGAACAAATAGGGTCATACCCCTAATAGCATAATATTTAATTAACAAAATTCTTTGAATTGAAGTACAGACAAGATGTTATTAATCCTTTGACATTGGTATGATAAAACAGAAGAAATTAGTTTTAAGTCTATGTATTTATGATAGTCTTATGAAGAAATGTAAAAAAGAAAAGTAAGAGCAAATAAGAGGAACTATTTCATAAGAATTTTGAAAATATTTTATTAAGGCAAGAAAATCACTTCCTTATTGATAACATGCTATATCAGGGCAATGTACGCTTTTCCCCTCTTAAGTACTATATAAGTTGTTCGAACTTCAGAGGCTAAGCTAAGTGCAGTACTTGTCTGATCTTTTTCAAGGGAAGAATACTGCTATACAGTTGAATAAATTTTGGTTCAAATTGCATACTTGCCAAATCTTTCTGTTTTCAAGGGAGTTTCCCTTATTTTAACACTCTTTCCCTTACATTCAAACTTTTATCCTATTTTCTTGAGCATTTAAAAAATACATACGATATTCCATAAATTTCAGCAAAATTTCTTTGAAGAACTTTTATTGAAAGCTAAATCTGCTGTTAATATACATAATCAGGTGTAAATCTATTTTCTAAAAAGTAACATCAATTAGAAATCTAAAAAAAAAACTTTTTTAGATCATTTCTTATGGTAAAATATCTATATGAAATATTTATTTCTGCTTAGAAAGTTAATACACAACCAAAAAGAAAAAAAAAAAAAAATTGTTTTACTCCTCTTTTTGTAACTGACATGTTTAGCTATGTTTTTTAAACTGTACATGCTAACCGAGAACAGAAAATTTCACTAGAAGAATCTCCCTTATTCTTTCCCTCTGAAGTTGGCATGTGTGAAGTTGAACATTGGTTTATTGGTCTTCTATTGTAATTTGCTTGCATATAAATTTGAATGGAACTTTTCTGTATTTTGATGATGCAATATTTTGTTTTGGGAAATTTATCAAAATTTTATATTTCTTACTATTGAATATAAACCATATTTTTTAATCTTCTTTTAGCAAAAGATGATCATGATGCAAATGAAGCCTTACTGAAACCAAAAAGTGTAGAAAGATTTGGTCCTGGTGCACTTCATTGCTCTAATCCTTTTTTGCTAGCAGAAATGAAATCGCGCCAGGAAAGAAGAGTTCCTATGTTCCATCCTCACCAGGTAATAATCTGAGTGCCGATTCAGATTGTTTCTTGCATCTTAACAAAAAAAAAGAGCTATAAAAGATCTATCTTATCTTATTTAAAATACAGTGATTTTTCACAGGTTTTTTATGAAAGCTAAGTGAAAAATATGTTAAAAAAAGTTAAATATTTTTTTCAGATTTAACATAATTTGGTTGTCATTCATATTTATAATTTGTCTGTCATACTCTTTTACTAAAATGTTACACAATACTAAAATTACTACTTGTTACCTTCAAAATTTAAATGCAGCAGAATCCTCATATAATGGGGTTAAATATACTATGAGTTTAGATATAACAAGATGGTTACTAGATTTTCAAAAGTAACAGGGGGGGGGGGGGAATCCTCTGCTAATTTGAGATTTTTCATTTTTTAGTTTTTTTTTTTCTCTCTATCTCTCTGCTTTTTTTTTAATCCCCCCCCCCCTCCCTCGTCTTCCTAGATTTTTTCGACAACTTTCACTAGTAGTAAGCCATCAGACTGGTAGAAATAGAGATGATACTTCTATCATTTTCACTATAGACTTCAAATTTTTTGTTTGATCTCATCTATGTGTTGGACAATGTAATTCTCTTTTTGATATTTTTATAGAAATTCAATCTTTCCTTTTGATCTACAATTGACAATTGTGTCATGATTTGCCGTGTTCAATCTTTCTCAATCTACAGCAATCTCAGTAGGGGTAATTATGAACATGGGGTAATTCAGAACAAGCACCACTAATGCTCGTGTGAGAGTAGCTTATACTAAAATGAAGTAGAAATCAAAGGTTAACAGAATGAGAGCATACTTTCCGGGTTTGCTGCACTGTTGGAACCCTTGCTTGAGCTTATCACTTTAAAGTGACAAACAGTTTAATAACTGTGAATATTCTTCATTTCTATCAGATAAAATCAAAGTAAGTCATTGTTCTTAATCAATAATTGTTAAGTTATAATTACTCTAACACAATATCAATAAGTTTTTGTTCCAACTCATTTTTAAGGACCGACAGAACCATGTTCATAACTATTCCATACTTTTTGTAATATGGGATAATTATGAACAGTTTTTTTTTTTTTTCTTTCTAAGTGTTTTGTTCAATATTAGGTTATATTAAGTCTCATATGAAGTCATAACTACTTGTACAGTTGAAACTTTAGGTTTTCAAAAACCTTTGTTCAGTATTGAAAGTTTAATATATCTAAATGGCAGAAATTAAATTGGCAATCACTATAATAGGAATTAACCCTTGGTTTTTCTGGATAGATTTTTGTTTAAATATGTAAGGCAGTGGGACCTCCAACATAAGGTTTGTTTGGAAAGTTTTGTTGAAAAATTTAAAATCCAAATAGACCAAAGTGTATGTAGCATGTCCAGTGTACACTTTTGAAGGCAGTAGGGACCCGAACTCTAGGTTTGCTTGGATAGATTTTCATTTAAAAATATAAAATCTTACAAATACGAGAATGTACGCTACTGAAGACAGTGGGGCTTCCAACTAATTAGTTTGGAAATAGTTTAAAAATATAAAATCATTCAACACTGATTTTAGCTACACCGAACGAGTCAGTTAGTGGTAGAAGAATGTGCATATGAACTTGTTGAACAAATGTTGGGTGTGAACCTAATAAATTTTGGTAGTATACAAAACTCAGAGTACCTAAAATTTTCTGTTTGCTACCACTATTTTAAAACAATTTTTATTGTATATTTCAATTGCAGATGTTAAAGGAATCTAGCATGAAGATTTTTTTATTTAAAATAGTGGTAGCAAAGGTAGAAAAATTTAGGAACACTGCAAGCTTTGAGTATACCATCTCGGTACAAAAATAGATGTTTTGTACTGGGATATTTGAAAACATTGATTGTAGACAAAACCTTGGGATAATTGTTGTGCATAATTATCCCATAGTCTCTGGGGTAATTATAAACATCTGGAATAAATGTGAACAAGAAATGTTAGGTACTTAATTGCATTATATTGCACCAATAACTAATTGTAATTTAAACATAGGAATCGAAAAAATAGCTTTATGGTGGTTTATCATGGATCATGTGCTCCTTAAAGCTGTCAGTAGTTGAAACTAGCAAATTTTTTTTTTCAATTACCCCAATTGACTCTATTCATATTGTATCTTTTTTTTTTTTATCTTAAGGTTAAAATTTAATATCCTGTAGATAAATGCAAATTCAATGGGTTTGGCAATGAATTTTACCATTAATTTTGCATTGCAATAAAAATAATAAAGCAAGATTGATATATACTCAATAATCTTGTATTGTTTCAGTTAGTAACTAAAGCAATAATAATATGATTCAGTAATAACACATGCTATGGTTCCCAACAACTGCATTATATCTGGCTTCTACTGTAGCTAAAACTGGTTATCTCATAATGAGGTAAAGAAGATCCATGTTACACATTAAAAAATTAAATATTTTTAATACTTCCAATGTGAATTTCTTTATTGAATATTACAGATAGCTTTTTCACTTTTTTTTATTTCATGGTTTGTAGGCAGCTGAAGAAAAAACACAATCTGAAAGTGTGTCTGCTTTGCAGAACATAAAGCTGAAACCTACTGGTCTCAGTCAAACTTTAGTGTCCCCTGAAAATGCTGATGAACAACCAAATCATGCATCCAACTTATCACTCGCAACTTCTTCTCCAGGTATTATACTTTTATAAATTGTTTCAGAAATTTAAATTATAATAGGGCATGCAAGACGTTCTTTTCTTTTTCCTTTTACAGTTAATCGCTTTTAGTTGCTTTAAGAGAAAAATTGCACCTTCTTTTTATGTTGTTACAGGGTTCGTTGATATATATCAATGGATATCTATCATGATATCTATCATGATAGATATATATCAATGGATATCTATCATGATATATATCCAATATTTATTTTCACAATATCAAGATTTTTGATATTGTTATGATGCATTCCATTTCTGCTTTTAAATTCAATATTTGTCAATAATTTATTTATTTAAATTAAATATATAATCGTTATTAATCATTATTTAAAAGTTTTCATAATATTAATCAACATTTAAATTAATTATTTAACAGTTATTATTTAAACAGTCAATATTTTCTATCTTTTTAACTTTTCTTCTAAGATATTTTATTATTAATTAAAATTACCTTCTATAATTAAATCAATTTTTAAAATCAATAATCATTTTTAAATTAAATTATAATCATTCATTTAAGTCTCCAGATAAAAGAATAAAAAATTTCCATTTGTTGACATAGATTCCGATAAGTATCGTGAATTTTCTTCTAAGTTAAAAAATATATTTTTTACTTTTTAAATATTAATAATTTTTGTTTTAAACCTTATTCAAAAGATTAAACAAAATTCCTTATGTAGTCTGCCAAAATTCCAGTAAGATTTAACTTAAATCTTGGCAGATATACATTTTTAAACATTTTTTTTATCCTAATGTTTACATTGATCATTTTCGGAACGACGCCTGGCCATTTTGAATTGCATCTTTGTGCGTTGAAGAAACAACAACTTTGCGTGCGATCGTCACCCATTTTGGTTTAGGGGTTATTCTAGTAGGCATTCAAGGTTAAAGGATGCATTTTTCAGTGGGGAAAAGGGGATTTGAAATTCTCTCTAGAACATTCAAAGGCGAACAAACTTAATTTCTGCTGCTTTTTATCAGGGCTGAGTTGTCGTCAGTTAGCTTGTTTTGTTTGCGTGTAGAGTTGAATTGTCTCTGGAGTATTTTTTCTCGCCGGCAGTTGAGAGTTAAGCAGTTAATTATGAAGAAGAGGAATCTTTGGCCGGGATCCAGATAGATTTTGCGCTGTTTGCGAAACAAGATTGATTAATCAGAAGCCTGCATTTTTACGAAACTTTCGCTGTCTATTAGTAAACAAATTTTGAAAGGTGTCAAGGCGGGGCTTATTTCTGTAACTGCGAAAATTTCGCAAAAATGCTATCCAGGTGCCGTTATAAACTCCGCCTTTCGCACTAAGCTAAAAAATACACCTGGAGTGTACGTCAAACTGCCGGATTCAGTTTTTCTGATTCAATTTTCAAGTAATATTTCATTTTTAATAATTTATTTTAATTATTATGGATAGATCAGTGCGCTGATAAGTTTTTCACATCGAAGCAGTTACAATTTTGTGATTAAAGCTGAAATATACAGTTTAATGCATAAAACGGTCATTTTTGTAATCGTTTAGCATGTTTTCTGTATAAATGTACTCTCTTTTTACAAGCCCGTGTAATTGTTTTCAGAAGCAAACTAGTAAAAAGTAGATAAAAATAAATTAAAAATAAAAATATTTACTATCCAAAACTGATTATTCATCCCTTTCTTAGTAGAAATATTTCCCAGACGTATCACGCCACCAACCTAAAGCAACTGAAAAGTGTACCATCTCTCCAGGCTTATTTGAGCTCAGCAATTTTCTTCTTGAGTGACAGTTGAAGGAGGAGTTTAAAGTTAATTTTCGCAATTAACTTTTCTCGATCAGTAAAATAGAGAAAACTTCGCAGCTAGTTTTTCGCTATCTCGCATGAAATTCTGCGAGTACTCAGAGGTGCCGCAAACAGCGTAAGCGAAAAGTTCGCAATCTCGACTGAAACTCTGAGAGAGCTTGTATTTGATCGATGTTGCATTTGTGCGTTTCAGTGTAACAACTATAGCAGAATATTTTATTGTTCGTCGATTACAACGACGTAAATCCCGCATCTTATGGCGTTTAATATAACATCGGGCTAACCTTTTCATCTCAGTTTAGTAGATTTTAGAAACCGTTTCTTACTATCTAAAGAGGACACCAGATTGTTAATACGAGCAAATCTTGTGTGTATATGTATATGTGTGTCGTTATATATATATATATGCAAATTTTATCTTAAAAACGGCTCTAACGATTTCGAAGAAATTTTGTATCCTACCGTTTTGGGGCACCAGAAAACCTTTGTGCTAGGTCACATGTTCCAGAATATTCGATTAGTGGGTCACCATGGGTCAGGGTCAAGCTAATTGTATATAAAAAACGGTTCAAACGATTTTGACTAAAATTTGTATCCTACCATTTTCGGCCATGAGAAGACTATTAGGCTGGTTCACATGTTCGAGAACTTTAGATTAGTGGGTCATTTTTGGGTCAACGCGGATCAAGTAAAATTTATCTAAAAAACGGCTCTAACGATTTTGATTAAATTTTGTATTCTACGAGTTTCAGACACGAGAAAATCATTGGGCTAGGTCACATGTCCGAGAAAATTCGATTAGTGGGTCACAGTGGGTCAAGCTATTTTTATCTAAAAAACGGCACACTATTTAGACTACATTTTGCTTCCTATGGTTTTCGGGCAGGATAAGGCTGTTGGGCTAAAGTCACATGTTCGAGAAAATTCGATTAGTCAGTCATTTTGGTCATGGGTCATTATGGGTCAAGCTATTTTTATCTTAAAAACGGCTCAGAGGATTTGAACTAAATTTAGTATTCTACAGTTTTAGGGAACGAGAAAACGATTAGGCTAGGTTACATATTTGAAAAATTTAGATTAGTGGGACATGGTCATGGGTCATTTTGGGTCAAGCTATTTTTATCTTAAAAACCACTCACACTATTTGAACTAAATTTTGTATCCTACGGTTTTGGGCACGAGAAAACCATTGGGCTAGCTCACATGCTCGAGAAAATCCGATTACTGGGTCATTTTTGGGTCATTGTGGGTCAAGCTAATTTTAACAAAAAAAAAACGGTTCAAACGATTTTGACTAAATTTTGTATTCTACTATTTTCGGGCACGAGAAGACTATTGGGCGTGGGTCACTGCGGGTCAAGTTAATTTTATCTGAAAAACAGCTCGAACGATTTTGATTTTGGGCTAGATCACACGTCCGAGAAAATTCGATTAGTGGGTCAAGCTACTTTTATCTTAAAAACAGCCCAGAGGATTTGAACTAAATTTAGTATCAGGGCCGTGCGAAGGGGCCTTCGCCCTGGGTGCGGAAATTGATGGGCGCCAAATTTATACTACTAACCACGGTTTAATTTATTTATTTATTCATTTTTTGGTCATCGATCATTTTCTGGGGAATTTTTTTTCTCTTTTCATCATTATTTTTATTCTGTCTCAAAAAATCATGATCTCTCCAACAAATAAGTGCAATTTTCTCTTATGCTATTTAGTTGTTTGCAATTTCTGAATTAAAATTAAACCTTTTAAAGTACCAACATAAACGCGAAATGTTTATTCAATAGAATTTATTTCTGTTTCTGTACTCTATCAGTTTTGTATTACCTGTCACAAAAAGAAGGGGAGGGGGGAGGGCCAAATTGAAACTTTGCCCCGGTCGCAGTTTTCTCTTTGCACGGTCCTGTTTAGTATCCTGCAGTTTTAGGGAACGAGAAGACTATTGGGCAAGGTCACATGTTCAAGAAGTTTCGATTAGTGGGTCAAGCTAATTTTATCTATAAAACAGCTCAGACTATTTAGACTAAACTTTGCATCCTATGGTTTTCGGGCACGAGAAGACTGTTGGGCTAGGTCACGTGTTCAAGAACTTTCGATTAGTGGGTCATTTTTTGATCAACGAGGGTCAAGTTAATTTTATCTAAAAAACGGCTCTAACGATTTTGATTAAATTTTGTATCTGACGAGAAAATTATTGGGCTAGATCACATGTCCGAGAATATTCGATTAGTGGGCCAATTTTGGGCCACTGTGGGTCAAGCTAATTTTATTTAAAAAACAGCTCAAACTATTTAGACTAAATTTTGCATCCTATGGTTTTCGGGCAAGAGAAGACTGTTGGGCTAGGTCACATGTTCAAGAAAATTTCATTAGTGGGTCATTTTGGTCATGGTCATTATGGGTCAAGCTATTTTTATCTTAAAAACGGCTCAGAGGATTTGAACTACATTTAGTATCCTACAGTTTCAAGAAACGAGAAGACTATTGTGCTAGGTCACATGTTCCTGAAATTTCGATTAGTGGGTCATGGGTCATTATGGGTCAAGCTATTTTTATCTTAAAAACGGCTCAGACGATTTGAACTAAATTTTGTATCCTATGGTTTTTGGGCACGAGAAAATCATTGGGCTAGGTCACATGCTCGGGAAAATCCGATTAATGGGTCATTTTTGGGTCAAGCTAATTTTATCTAAACAACGGCTCAGACTATTTTGAATAAATTTCATATCCTACGGGTTTCGGGTACGAGAAGACAATTGGGCTTGGTCACATGTTCGAGAAAATTTGATTAATGGGTCATTTTGGTCATGATATTTGAACTCAAAGCTAATTTTGATCGAGCATAGTTCGGTCTCCCCTGCTCGTTCGATATTTATTCTAGAAAAGAATAACACTTTTTGCATACTTTTTTAATTTTTAAATAAGAAAAGAATAAACATAAATTTGTCTTAGATATTTACATAAGTATTTATTTTAAAAAAATAAACAATTTTTAGATGAAAATAGTTATTAGGGTTTCTTAAAAAGCGTCTTAGGGTCACTTAAAAAGTGTAAACGGAACCATTATAAGATCATTCGTGTGTCTGTTTGTCATAGTCGTTTTTCTGGTAAACTGTAGAATGTGGAAAGCTCAAAAAGTTATAAAGCCTACTGACCAGTGTTGAATTCAGAGGTTGGCCCGGGGGAATACCGGAAATTTTGAGATCTTATGCTTTTAATGATTAAAAAGTGCAATTTCCCCCCCCCCCCCCTCTCGGAGCCCCAGAAATCCCTCCTGCAGAAAAGTGTCTGAATTCAGCACTGCTATTGACCCACATATTTTAAGATTATTAGCCATTAACAAATATGTTTAGGAAAATTTTAGGAAAGATAATTAAATTACTTGATTTTTTTTTTTTAATATTGTGTGAAAGATCTTGTAACACCGAACTCAAAAATACATTTGTTTTAATTTTAGGCATTATATTTTCAGAGATATCGTCGAAAATGTACTGCAAAAATATGTCCCCCACCCCTCTATTTCCGAATCTACTGAAAATAAAATTGTGAAAAAAATGGGGGTAGTAGTAGTTTATTTGAACATTGCAGGAAAACTATAGCGATTTTCCTAGGTCAGATAGTTTTTGAGAAAAACGCATTTTTCTGTTACACACAAACTTTACTTTTTGGGCGGTCCTCAGGGGAGTTAAATGGCGCTCAAGGTACTTATCGATGCAGATTCATCCAAGGATAGTTGATAATGATTTTCAGAAAATAAATAAAAAAATCGGTAATTAGCCGAGATATTAATTAAATTACTTGCCTTTAAAAAAATTGGGATAGTAGGAGTTTACTAATTAATAAATTCAATGTATGGAACACTTTGAGCACGAGTTATACTCGCACTTGACCGATTTATTTTTATGTATACTGTCTGTCACTACGATGATAATCATATTTTCAAAAGTTTCTCTTAAAATCTCGAAAACAGTTTAAAGAATATATAATTCAAAAAATTATGCAGTTTCATAACTTTATACTTCATGAAAATATAGAAATATCAATTTAAATATGGTAGATCTTTAAAAATTCATTTTCAGATAAATGCATTAAAATCCTGAAAGAAGGCGCAGCAACTATAGACAGTACATCATAAAGACTGTTATATCTTTTGACCTAATTAATGTATTTAAATGTGATTTGCCTCATTTTACTCTAATGCCTGAAGACCAGTGCTATTCAACGCAGGGTCTGAAGGTGGAGCCCTGCACGAGTCGTCGGGTTGTGCCCGACTCGAACCCGGAAATTATGCTTAAAGTCAACCCCAAACCCAATGTAAAAAAAATTCTCTATATTTTAATACAATTATGAAAATGTAGTTTATAATTATATCTCTAATATCAATTTTATTTATTTTTTAATAAAAATGAACACATATACACTCATTAATATCCAAATGTATAGTCTTATTAAAAAATATTCAGCACTTTCTTTAACTTTCACCGGAATCCAACCCGAAAATATCACAACTAAATCTGAAAAAGACCTACACATGAAACGTTTAAAGTGAACCCAACTCACACCGAAATAAATAGCACAAACCTGAACCTCAGGTCGGGTCGGGTCAGGGAAAATTGAGTAACTCGAGCCGTGCACTACTCTACCCAAATGACGGCCTTTGAAGGCTTTCTTAGTACCTCTTAGAATATTTTCAAATGCTTGCTTTAAAAAAATGTATATTTTTCAAAGTTATTTTGTTTTAAAATAATTAATATTTGTATACCTTTTTAAGACTTTCTAACTTGAATGATAGTCAACATAATATAGCTGAAAAGTGTTTACGACTTCGGTTTAACTGTCGGCGCTCTAATTCCCATAAACACAGTCGGATTGCCATGTAATTTATATATGTTATTAAGCTTTACTGTACCATTATCTCTGTTGAAAATGAAGTGTGCCATATTTATAGTCCGGTTATAGGAACTAGAGTCCTGCATCGGATCGGGTAACCTGATTTTATTCGACCCCATCTGTAGGTCGGGTTGATGCTAATTTTTACTGCAATTGTTTCGGTTTCGACTTAGGAATTGATTCTTGCAATCAGGTTTACGTTGACGCAATTTTTCGAAAAAATCTAGAATATTTTTTTCAATGAAAAATACTATGTATTTGAACATTAATGAGTACATATATAGATATATGTTCATTTTTCCACATAAAAGATAAAATTGACATTAGTTATAACTGTAGAGTATTTTCCTTAATTATTTTAAAATATGGATTTATTTTCTTTTATTTCAGTGCAAGGTTTCGGGTTGACGATATATTTTTTTCGGGTTCACTTGAAATAAAATTTTTGGGTCCAGATATAACCCGACCCAAGCAAGACTCTAAAAATAGACACAAAATAATTCCGTTATATTATAGTCTACGGCAGTGGTTCCCAACCTTTTTTTTAGCCGCGCCCCACCAAAACATCTCTAAAATGATGATGCCCCCTGTCCCCCTATAACATATAATTCTTATAAAATTTTAAAAGAATTTACTCCTGATATAGTCAAAAGCATTTAACATTGATCCTGAAACGTGCCGAAGGTAATGGATGAAACAAATATTTTTTATAATCATCTGATACTCCTCATAGTTTACTGGCACACGGTCGCCACGTATGCGTGATGTATAGAGTGCTCAGAATCCTTGATTAGAAAAATCAATAATTTTGAATAAAACATTTTTGCCTTATTTAATTGCAAAATTTCTGCGATTAAATTACGCAACAATTTCTAATCAGAATAAAACGTGATAAAAGATTCTGTAAAGGAAGGTCGTCAAGTAATTGTTAAATATACACTTGAATAGTTTCATGTGTAAAATTGATTTTCATGTGACATATTGTAGTGCGACTCATTCAATAAACAATCGAAAAAGTTGTTTAAAATTCTAAAATAATTATAAATCAGAAAAATTATAAAGAATTTTTAAATATATAAAAGTATCTAAATATCTTTTAAAGTTTTCTCTGTAATTATTCTGGTAGAATTGTATTTGAAACTTTTGAATGGATACTTTTTAAAAATTGAATAAAAAACTTATTTTTTTAAATTATTTTTTTGAAATTTGAATGTGTAACTTTTATTTTCAGTCTACAACATTAGATTACTGTTAGAAAAACAATTCAGAAGGTGTGAGTTCACAGAAATTCCAAATTGTCCCCTTGAAACGGTAAATTGCCCCCCGTTGGGAACCACTGGTCTACAGGGAAAAATAGCATGCAGTGCATTTTAATGATGTTACACCATTTCAAACAACACGAAATTGATATGTATTTCTGAGGTGCACTGAAACATGCTTTCTACAGAATATATAGTGGAAAGCATTTATTACGCATTTACAGGATCATACTAAAGAATTCTGTTACATAATGGTCCACAGACAAAAAACATTTGTACTGTATTTTAATGATGTTACACTATTGAAAACATAATAAAACACAGAAAAAGTATATTACAAGATGCTTACTGTGAAATATGGTATGCATAGTATTTATCGTTCATTCTTTTTGTGTCCCTGTAAATGTATACTAATAAAAGAAAGTTTCGCTTTGCATGTCTGTGTCCGATGGCTAGGAAAATCTAGCACAGCTAGAAGTAAAAAAAATTGGGTGAGGATAGTACAAAACCTGTCCTGGTGCACCTGAGAATCAGAATTATAATATTTTGAAAATTAGCATAGATATTAATTAAAAACTCATCAAAATTGCAAAAATGATATCAGGATTTAGAGAAATAGGATCGCTACAGTATTGTAAAAAACCTCTATTGTATAGGAAACCAGGGTCAAATATTCATTTATTATTCAAAGTTACAGGGCATCTCATGCCAATCCAAAATCGCATTTTCAGTCATAACTTTAACAAGATATTTTTAAAAAATTCGCAAAAGACTCATCTTTGTATGAATTCATAGGTACCAACCTCTCATTAATATTCCATAATATGCGGGTTAATTTGACCCAGGTTTAACACGTTTTGCACCAGAAATTTTTTTAAGAAATGAAGTTAAATAAATTCCACGTAGAAACCTGAAATTGAATAAATAAAGATTCATCCAATAATTTTTCTGGTTGGAAGCGTTGTTAAACTGGTCAAATTAACCCGCATATTACGGAATATTAATGATATGTTGGCACCTATGTGAATTGTAAAGATTCCGTTAAAATATCTTCACACTGTTAAAGTTATGAACGAAGACGCAACTTCGGATTGGATAAAAATTAATGCTTTGTAGTTGAGTACTTCTCCATGTTTTTTCTCTAACTGTGGCTTATATCCATAACTTATTTTATAATGTTCCGAACTTCTCCAAACTAGTTTCCTTTTGCCAAATTAGCATAATAATCAGCACTCACAGCTTCAGGGTATATTTCTATAAAAGAGCTACCAGAATTTTCTAATAATAATCTAACTGAAATTGGAAATTAAGTTCCTAGCTTAACGAAATGAATCAATCTTTAAAAGTGTATAGTGGTCCTCCTAATTAGTCATTTAACGAAGGGTACTGAAAAATCTGCTCTCCCTTCATGTTTTTTCCTCTAACTATGTCCAGTTTCCGTATTTCAGCAACTAACTTTCTAATTTCAACACAACTGATTCCAAACATTATAATTAACTTAAAAATCACCCTTTATAACATTAAAGTAAACTTATGATAATCACCCTCTATAGCATTTAAGTAAACTTATCAGATGTATATACCACTCTTTCCAAATAATAATTTCAGATTTTTTTTAAAATTTCATTTCAAAGTATCTCAAGTTCTATGGGATCGATTACGAGTGGGTTTGGCTCATTCAACTTGATGTCGATATCCTTGCATATTTTAGCTCCAGCTTCCATCGCCACGGGGCGCATTCTTATCTCGCCTTTGACTCATTCAACTTGATTTTGTTCGCTTAAGAGATTTTAGTTCCACTTTCCTCTTCCGGTAGACGCATGCAAAATGTTAAGTAATATTTTAATAAATATAAATTATTAAAAAATAAATATGAATTTTAAATTTTATCAATGAGTAATAATATGGATCATAATTACACTACTTTGTTGATGAATAAATAAACCTTGTTTTAAAAATCATTAAAAAAATAATTTCACACAAAATAAGGTTAAAGATATAAAATCATATAAATTTGAGGTTTGTTTTAATTTATTATCACGGGCCCAGGTAACGGCAGGTGGGTCAGCTAGTGAAAAATAAATGCTATTAGTTGTAGTATGCATTTTTAAGGTCAACTAACTATCTGCATATTACATGATAGGTGTATAACTCAGGTAACGTGATGTGTATAAATTTTATGTATCCTATACACGGCTTCAAAAAAGAACTCGTAAATACTGTTTATTAGTGTGGAATTGCTTAAGGATGTTTTTCACTTGTGTTATGCATTTTCCTGTTGAATCATTTTTAGAATAGTAAGAGATGTTTGTACAATGTAAATAAATTCATATACAGGACACGCAAAAAACTATATACATTGTCATCTATGGATAGTAATTGCTGGAATTTCATTTTTAGTTGCATTATGAATTTTTTACCCGAATTAAATTTTAGCTTAATATGTGATGTATATAAAAATCTGTAAATAATATACAGGGCTGTATGAAAGAATTCAAGTGCATTTCTGCTTATTACTGGAGATTGCTTAAGGTGAATTTTTAACTGTGTAATGCATTTTCTAACTGAAATTTTTTTCCCCATACAATGTAATATATGTACAAATCTACATATCATATACAGAGCTGCAGAAGAGAATTTGACTATTTTTCGCTGTTATGGACAGAAAATTCTGAAATCAGGTTTTTAAATGTATTTTACATTTTCTGAAATATCTACTTACATATATTCTTTGTCTTTATTAGACGGTAGAGTTTGTTTTGTAATGATATTCTGGATAGGGGTATGCACAGGCTCGGATGGAGAACCTTACTTTTTTCTGCAGACTCGGTCCAGGCTAGATGTTTTTTCCAGCCTTGACCCATGCAGACTTCTACATACTCTCCTCCGAGTCAATGTTGGGCTGCCATTTTATTGATTATTTTTTGTAAAAGTTAATGTGATGTTCTATATTTGTTTATCGAAATCATTATACATTTAATTTGGTTTAATAAATTAGAGATATTTTTAAACACCTATTATTGTCTCTCTAGAGCTCTACCTTACATTTATGATTTTCTTACTGAATCTTCATTTGAATGTAATTGTCTAAATCATTTTTTTTTTAAAATTAGTGTTTCTTTAATCATATTGTTGTTATTCAGCATTCCATGAATTTCGAACATCATCTGAAAATAAAATTTATGCATAAGTAAGTGTGCTTTTTGAATAATTGTAATAGTAGGATAAAATTGCTTCAAAAATATCAGCACGTTTTCTAGAAATTCGGTCGGCCCGGGCTGAACATTTTACTTTTATATTGAACTGAGCCGGACCAATAATTTTTTTCTACAAATCGGACCTGTAAACTTTGGCCCATCCTATAATTCTGGATGTACTGGAAAGTGTTTCATAATCTATAAAACTTAAAATAAGTGCCTAATGCATGGTTTTTATTTTAATAGCAGGTGGCATTAACACTTTTGACTTCTTCCCTCTACAAACATTTTTGAGTTAAGAGGTAAAACTTGATGCTAAATTTACCATAATTTATGTTTTTCTGCAATTTATTTTTACATGAGAGAAGGCTAATTGGAAATGCTGATATAGTCTTAAAATAAAGATATGATATTTCTCCCCTCAAGAATAAAGGTGTTTATTGTAAATTCATACACACATTGTTGACTTGCTAATATGTAGCACAACTGGAATAGTAGGAAATAATTTTCCACTTTGTAATAACTTTCACAAATATGTCACAAACTATTTACATGGACGTATGCAAGAAAAGGTTGCAGACTCACCCTCCTCTTCTGTAGATCTTTGAAAAAAGTATTGAGAGAAAATAAATATAAAAGCTGTTTGTGACTGAATTAATTACTGCATGATTGAAATTTGATTGTTTTAGTATTTTAAAGGTTTCTATTTTATTTCATTACAAGTTTAAGCCATTATTTTATTTCAACTTTAAATTTTTCATTCATTATTCAATCACTCATTCACTAATGCTATTTAACATAACTACTGAATGTGTCCAATTTTCTACTGTCTTTGAGTTTTCTCAGCTACATTTCCTTTCTTTTAAGTAGGGCTTAATTTCTAACAAAAAGAAATACTGGAGTTTTAATATTCTGTGATACCAACAACTGTAGTGTGCCCCTCCCTTCCTGCCCCTTTTTCAGCATATTTGTATGTCATACTTCATTTGCAAATTTAAAGCATTTTTTTCTTCAGCAAAAGAAAAGTCTTAATATTTATTTGAATATATTCTCTATGCTTACGATCATAGTTGTAACTATTATGTTTTTTTTTTGTTATATTTTTTTTTTCTTCTGAATAGTAATCTTTGCCTTATTTAACCGCAGAAATCTGCTATTAAATAAGATGAAGATTACTATTTGGATATAGTTTGTTAGCTATGCATTATATATATATATATATATATATATATATATATATATATATATATACATATATATAATAAAATCTAATAAATGAACCGATAGGAAAAACATTTATAAGGGCAATTTTTAGAAAATCCTACCTGTGAAGGATTTTTTTAAATATCAAACCAGTAAAACATAACATAGAATTATATGTTTCTGTGGCCTTTGGTGCACAATATTTATAAGCTCTCGTGAATTCTGGCTAGTATTTAAATATTCACTAAAAATAAAGAAGTACTGGAGCTGTACTCTGGTGCAAATTAAGCACTGCTTTTAAGAATATGAATTTGGGAGAAGAGGGAACCCTAGCAGAACATACAGCCCATTCTATCCTTCTAGATATTTTCCCACTTATTTTGGAGGGAAATAAAGCTCCTTGTGCAAATGAACTTGACAAAATAAGGTAATACAGTAAAGTCAATGAAAATGGAATTTGTCTATATAGTTAAATCTCGTCTTAAGTGGAAAAATTGCTTGGTCCAAGTGAAAAGGAATACTATTTAGTTATAAATGGTGGTGCACTTGGAAAGACGAAATCCTGTCTGAAATGCAATTTTCTTTCGGCCTCTTGCAATTCCATGTTAGCATGTTTTACTGTTCTTTTGAAAATATAATAATTAAATACTTTTTCCTCTGGGCCAGAACTAATTTTTTTGGGGAGTCTGAAGATAAGTACTTTCCATTTCTGCAGGTTTGTGAAGAGGAGGGGTGTTAGCGCAGGGAGTATGGGTTTAAAAAAGGTCTTAGGAAGTTTAGAAAATGTTCTTCAGTGCTCTTCAAATATTTCAAAAGACAAAATTATTCTTCCTTCCAGCTTTATGGTTTTCATACAATCCATATTTCATGCACTGAAATTTAAACATTTTATTTCTCCTCTAGATATGTAACCTACATGTTATATAAGGAATTTCAGTATAATTATAATGATTATAAACTTTAACAGGTGGTAAAGCACACTACAACAGATATTTTTTTTACAGGAAATCGAAGATCACAATCGATTTATTCAGTCAAAACTACAGGGTGCTTCACTTCAATCTAAGTTGGGATTTTTGGTAATAACTTTAACAATAATGAAAATATTTTAATGTTATTTAGAACAAAATTAACTTGTTGTGTACAAAATGCTATAATAATTAAAAGTGCTAGAAGTGCACAATATATCAGTTCTGTCATTGTAATGTCAACTTCAATCCTAAAAGTGGATTGTCTAATATAATGTTGATTGGATGCAGATGGTGGCCACTTTCAGCCCATCTTGTGATATTGTCTCATTTAATGTGGTGGAAGTGGCAACCTTTTGCATCCAATGAGAGCTAAATTAGATGATCACTTTTCAGAAAACAATTGAAATTACATGTGCACTGAACGAATTACTGTGTACGTCTACCATTCTTCCTGATTTTATCATATTTTGCACACAACAAATTAATTCGGTTGTAAATAGAGTTAAAATATTTTCATTATTGTTACAGTTAGAAAAAATTCTGAACTCAGATTGAAGCAAAGCACTATGTAATTTTGACTGAATGAGTAGTAGATTGTGATGCTGGTTTCCTATAAATAAAATTATTTGGTTCATTTTACTCTACCATCTCTTAAAGATTATACAGAGTGTTTTAGTATAAAACTTACAAAGTGTTTTGTCAAGAAGTTGCTAAATTTTTAAATCAGAGATTTCTTCTTTACCAAATTAAAGAATGACTGGTACTTCTCTATTATCCCATTGACCACTTTTCATAACAAAAAACTATCCAAACTGTAACGCCAAATAAACGGGAGAACGTTGCCACTGGAATATCAAAATAAATAAAATATAAGAATTTAAGGACACAATTGTTATTTTAATTAATGAAATAACTAATAAATCAGTAAAACATAATGAAAAATACACTTAAATGTCGAATTAGAAACAACTTGATGACATAACAAACACATATAATTCTTCTGACATCAAGTAAATGGGACTGCATTTTTGGCGTTTAATCTTACAGTTTGGCGATAGTTTTTTGTTATGAAAAGTGGTTGACGGGATAATAGAGAAGTACCAAATTATTTCTAAACTTTTTCTTTTGGAAGGCAAGGGAGGGTTCTTTTCTATGGTAGATGAAAAGGGCGAAACATGCAAAATGCATAAGTAAAATAAAACAAAAACATCAGTAAATAAAATTTAAATATATTGTATTAAATTTAGAAATAAATTTTGTCGACAACACACATAAAAAGGCAGGCACAATTAAATAATTCTCCTCCAATAAAGATTAAGAAATGAAGAAATAATTGATAGAAAATTATCACAGAGAACTGTACACTTAGGCCAAAACTCTTTAATACCCCACACACACCATATTTTACATTAAATATACTCAAGATGCATTTTATGTTAAAATCATAACACGTAGAAATATTTTTTTAAAAAATTTAGCCACTTTTTAACATTATAAGTGAATAGAATCAATCGATCAGGTTTCAGTATGAGAAATTTTGAAAATATAGGCGTCAAATCAACCAAAAATTTTCAATATTCAACCTGACCATTTCAGATTTTAATGAAACCTTCAGAAATCATTCTCCCTGATGATAGAAATGAGAATATACTTTTATAATTTTTTTATCTCAGTAAATTTTTATACAATTAATTTTTTAAATTTCAAAAAATCATTATTTTTTGGTTTGTGTAAAGGTTTTTAATTTTAAATTTCTCAAGTTCTATCAGGCGTAGAGAGATGTTTAACCTCTCATTTTAAAGAGAATTTCATAAGGTTTAATTTGATATATCAAGTTGACTGTGCGTGATTTAAAAAAAGTTAATTTTTTTAATTTAAAAATTTTTTAAATAGTGTTTTTTAAAAATTTTGAAAAAAATATATGTTTTTTGTAATATTATAATCTTTAAATTCTAAAAGTTTTAGAGTGGGATCTCAATGGGATCAGCAGTTATAAAAAAATAATGTTTAAAATAAATAAAACAATGATAATCTTTAGCACAATCATAAAGTTGGCAATGTGCCAACTTTAAATATCAGCCCCAATTGGTGTTTAACATTAGTTTTTTTAACATAACTGCTGATCCCATTGAGATCCCATTCTAAAACTTTCAGAATTTAAAGTTTATAATATTACAAAAAACAATTTTTTCAAAATTTTTAAAAAACACTATTTTAATTTTTTTTAAATTTAATTAAATTAACTTATTTAAAACTAAGCATAATCAACTTGCATATGAAATTAAACCTTATGAAATTCTCTTTAAAATGAGGGGTCAAACTACTCTCTACGCCTGATAGAACTTGAGAAATATAAATGAGAACATCTATACAAGCCAAATAAAAAGGATGATTTTTCGAAATTAAAAAAATTAAGATTTTAAAGTTGAGCATTTTTTATTGTATCACTTTATTATAAAGTGGCAGTCAACTAAGCAAGTATTTAAAAAAAAAAAAAAAAAAAAAAAAAAAAAAAAAAAAATACTTATCCAAAAAATAACCCATGTTACCTGAAAAAAAAAAAAAAAAAAATCTCCAATCTTACAAAATATACAAAACACAATATATCTTGATAAATATTTATTTATATCATTAGAACATGCATATATATAAAAACAGTGGATAGTACTTTTCTATTCCAAATGTATAGCAAGAAAACATAAATAGAAGAAAGTAGAATTAATATGTGTACTATCCATAAATGAGAGGGTGAAAAAGTTGAAAATAGAATAATAAATAAAACATAGTATGTAGTCTATTCTAAACAGCCATAACTTGCATCAAAAAAGCAATTTCATCAAAGAAGTTGTCTATAGTACAAGCAATGTCTCCACAAAACCTACTCGACATGTGCTTTCTCTTCTGCATCAGAATATGCGACCTAGATAAAAAATTAAAAGAAAAACTGATTTTTTTAAATGAAAAAATAAACTGAAAAACAGAATTCCCTATATTATAACTTATGAGCATGAACACATACACCAAATTATAATAATAATAAAAATGTAATTATAATAAGAAAATTTATGTGCATTATTAATTACACAGTGACACTAATATTAGTTTAAAATGAAGATTTCTTTTAACTAAAATTAATTGCCATCAGAGACCCTCTTTTGGATATTATTGATATTTCAGATCATCTTAAATCAGGGTTTAAAAAAAAAAAAAAAAGAAATAAAACCCAAAGAAACCAATGTTTTAAAAAACCATTTAGTTCTTAGTTCTTAAACATTTTGGGGAGTTCCTCAATATAAACTAACATGTGTTGCAATTTTTTTAAAAAGCCTGTCTGAATTTCACTCTTTAATAAGCATCCAATGTTTGTCTTAATAATCATGCCTAATTTCATGGTTGCAATATATGTATGTCCCCCAAAAAATCTGTTAATATGTTAATTTGGCACTTTTTAGGATTTAATACTTATTAAGGGTTTAGAGTTGAAATCCCCATTCCTCAGAACTGACAAATGATAAATGAGATAGGCTGCGCCGCCTGTTGTATCTCGCCCGCCTAGCCCAAGTCCTCAGGGTCTTATAATGCGCATGACCGGATTTGGCTCTCCGTTGAGAAGTGTCCTTTCACTCAACTGTTTTGTGAAGAGACTGCTGCGATGCGCACAGATCTACAAGATTTGGCAGGAAGGTACCTGTTATGTCTGAAGTTATGTACTTTGTAGCCAGTTTCTCGATTTTTTTAATAGACTTTTTAAAGTGATTTTTTTTTTATGTTTCATGGCGAATTTTCTACATTAGTAAAAGGAATAATGTTTCAATTTATTAACCCAATGAAGCAAATTTTGAAGAAATTAGCGTTCTTTCAGCATTTTTTTGACAGAATTCATGTTGTATTTTCAGCGATCCTTTGACAAAATTGACATCTTTACAGCAATCCTTTAATGAAATTCGCATTTTTTCATCAATTCTTTGACAAAATTAGTGTTTTTTCAGCGATCTTTCACTGAATTTTGCATTTTTTAAACGATCTTTTGACGAAATTCGAGTGTTCTCAGCGTTCTTTTACAAAATTTGCGTCTTTTCCGAGATCTTTTGATGAAATTGGCATTTTTTCGCGATTTTTTTGACGAAATTCACTTTATTTCAGTGAACTGTTGACGAAATTCGCGTCTTTTTGCAGAAAATCGTAGTTTTAGACAAATTTTTGTAGCATCGTAGTTTTTAACTCCAAATCGTAGCAACTACGATTTTTTCGTAGCAGTTGGCAGTTCTGAGTCTTGTAACATTACTAATTTACAATCAATACTTTACATTGATAGATTAGAATTTTTATGCAACAGATGTGCTACACTCACACACAGATGTTTGGCGACCTTTTGATTGGCGCAATTTCCAAACCCGCACCAAACAAATAACTTAATACAACAGCCAGGTTACCATTAAAGGAAAAAATCCTCAAAATTTGGCGATATTTTTCTTTTTTTTTTATAAAGGATTAAAAAAAAAAAAGAAAAAATCGGTGCATGAATGTAAGACATCATAGCCTTTCTTATAAATATAATTAATTAGAGCATTTGAAAAGTAGGTTTTAACATTTTTATAACATTTGCCAAATAAATATAAAGATAAAACTACAAAAATAGAACAGTATCACTTAAATTCTATAGTGCTGATCAAGAATCGATGTTTTAAAGGAAAATATTTACAAGAGGCAAATACTTTTGCCTCCCCTCTTGCAGTGACTTTCTAATTCTGCCCCCCCTCCTCCTCTCTTAAAAAACTTTTCCAGGCTTTATGTTTGAACCTGGATTTTTAAACGCCGAAGCAATAATCATATGTGGCAATATTAACTTAGAACAAATGTTGAAAGATATAAACTATCTAATTCATTAGAAAAAAATATTTTCTGATTTGTTTGTTGTTCAGTTTAAACTATGAAAAATTGGTACTTCTCTATTATACTGTCGACCACTTTTCATAACAAAAAACTATCGCCAAATAAACGGGAGAACGTTGCCATTGGAATATCAAAATAAATAAATAAATAAAATATAAGAATTTAGGAACATAATCGTTATTTTAATTAATGAAATAACTAATAAATCAGTAAAACATAATGAAAAATACATGCAAATGTCAAGTTAAAAATCACTGGATGACATAACAAAAACATATAATGATTCTGACATCAATTAAATGAGGCTGCAATTTTGGCGTTTAATCTTACAGTTTGGCGATAGTTTTTTGTTACGAAAAGTGGGCGACGGGATAATAGACAAGTGCCGAAAAATTTTAGGAAATGAAAAAGCAGATAAGCCTACATTTATATTAAATTTTTTCAACTAAAAAAAAGTATTTTGCATTTAAAATTTTGTTGCTATAAAAAACAAAAATTTTCTTGATACTTGATACTGAATCACTTGTGTTTTGATGAATATATTGAAGCAAATTGTTTCTGTTTTCAATTAGTTGATCTTCAATTTTTGTTATGTAGGTAAAAAAAAAAGAAATTAGAATAATGTTTTATTAAGTTTTCATGTTATGTACTAAAACTATGTATGTTTCAGTTTCTAATTTATGCTAAACTAAAAATATTTATAATCAGCAGTAATTGGACTACAGTCAAGTCCCGATAATCCGAGTTGATCCGGACCGACTCCACCTCGGATTACTGAAAACTCGGATTATACGGACTACATAATAGAATTGAAGAGAAAAATTTAATTTATTATATACACATAAAACTGAAAAATAGAGAGATCAAATAGCGAAAAAATAACGAGCACACAGACTTGTAAATATAAAAACGTATTTTAAATAATAACACACTTATTTGATTTAATTTTTAAATCAAGCATTCAGTTCTATCTGAAATAATAATCAGGATTGGCAGTTCAGCGTTAAAAAAAATCGCCAAATACTTTACGAAATGCCAACAATTCTCACATGCTCAGTAGCATTTCAAAAGAATCCGTTAAAAGATAAAAAGAGAACTGTGTTTATTTTTTCTAAATCAGAATGAAATTAAAACAAATAATAAAAGAAAAACGAAGATTTAAAATAACATAAATAAATTTTGCAATATATAAAAAGTTAGAACAATTTAGCTTTTTTTTTTCTTTCTCCATTTGGTAACCTATCTGTTTACATTGTAAAATATTAATGGTGTATTAAAATCCTCTGAAATTATTCATAGGGAGTTTAACCCTTTCTGGGACAGTGATCCCACTCCGGGCACACCTAATTTTAATTCCAAACTTGCATTCGGCACCAAGAATATTTTAATAAATTTTTTGTTTCTATAATGTAAGGTTAAAATAAGGATTTCTTAGTTTCTAAAAAAGTCATTTGTAAATTCCGGTGTCAGACAGCAATTTCTCATTTTACGAACAGACTTTGTCTGTGCCAGAAAGGGTTAACAGGAAATGAGGAAATGTAGAACATATTTTTTTATTTTTTAATATTTGTCCATTTAAATTTTTAGAATATTTTTTCTTGTTATATTCTTTATTAATCCGAGGTTTTTTAGCCACCTCGGATTAAGCGGAGTTCGGAATAACAGGACTCGGATTAGCGGGACTCTACTGTATTTTAAAAATATCAGATACATAAAAATACAAGATATTTTTTTTTAAATCATGATATCTACGAACCCTGACACCGACACATAACTATGCAAGTAAGAGGAAACAATCTATCACTTTATCATTGGTGTAAAATATTTTAATTATGGGTGAGAGCAAAAGTTTTAAAACAGAACATTAACATTAGCTTCATTCTTTACCATTATAAATAGCTGCCATTAAATATTATAGGAGAGGTATCCTCTTCCTTCCTCCATGGCCAAACGACAACCCAATCCAAACAAGCAAAGCATTAATTTAAAAAGTAAATTCTCATGAATATCTTTGACATTATATGAAGATCAAAATTATGTTTTTCTCGATATCTATATTAAAGATGAAATGAGTACAGGATCACATGCATTTAACACCCCGTCCCTCGATATGTTGTTGAATTAACTACATAACTGGACAAATCTTTTTAGTAATTCACATTTAACAAAGTCATTCAGAAATATTGATACCTTTACAAGAACCACATTCTTGATGATTTAACTTTTTAACTAACATATATGAATTGCACCGTCAGATTTATGCAATATAGGGTAGATGTGCCAGTAATGAACTGGACACCCTTAAGGAATTTCTTTAAAACTTGTTTTTTAATTAAGTTTTATTTATTATATTCCAGTTTTTTCAATATTATATTAATCTATCAACAATATTTAACCATTCTCATAATCTTATTTCCAAATATGAATCAAAATTTAATCGTAAATGACAGCAGAGTTTCCCCAGACAGTTTCGGAAGGGTGCTGCACCCTGCCTGCAATTTGGTTTACAAAATAGCACCCTTCTTGCCCCTCATAAAAAGAATTACCACCCTTCTTGTCTCCTCCAGTAAAATAATTAGCACCCTTCTTGCCCCTAATTAAAAAAAAGTGTTCTTTCTTCTTTTTGCATTAAAAAATTTGCTTTCATAGTAAAAACTGACTCAATGTTGTCTTAAAAAGAGTGCCTTGACTTTTAAATATTAAATGTGGCTTTAAAAACTAAAAGAATAATCTTGTGACGATTAAAAAAATGCCCTTAAGAATCTGAAAAGTGCCCTCAAGAATCCAAAAAGTGTCTTTAAGAATAAAAAAGGTGCTGGTGCCCTTTTCTCACCAGCAGCACCCTGCACCCTTTTAAACCTGGGGGAAACTCTGATAACAGAAATATATCAAAACACCTAAAATGCCAGTAATGGATGCCTTTTGTTCCAGTAGTGGACACCCTCTGTTCCAGTGATGGACACCACATAAAAAGTAATAAATATAATTATTTTTATGAACCAGAATTTAATGAAACAAAATAGTTATTTTCAAATAAATTTAACAATTCTGGATACCAGTAATTAATAAAATATTTGTGATAATCATTCACTGTTTGCATCAATTATTGTAATTATCAGAAGATTGATATTTTAATTATTATAGATGGATAGTTTAAAATACTAAATATCAGACAGCTATCAAATTATTGAGATAGTGGGGGATTTAAAAGGTAATAATTAGAATAAAAAAAAGTTTTGGAGTATCAGTGTATAGTTTCGTCTCACTATTTTTAACAATTAAACTTCCAAAGACTAGGGTAGATGTGCCAGTAATGAACTGCCTTCCAGTAATGGGCCACCTTCAATGTTTTTGGTTTATAAAAAAATAACCAATAAAAATTCAGCTTTTTTTATTTCATTAATATGCTCTCTTTAAATTTTAGTTTTAAATACAATCATAATATCAATTATCTATTACTTTTTATGGGGTGTACATTACTGGAATTTAGGGTGTTTTGATTTATTTCTGTTATTTACAATTAAATTTCGATTCACACTGGGAAATGTGACTATGAGCATGGTTAAATATTGTTGGTAATTAAAAAATGTGGAATATAACAATTATAACTATTAATTAAAAAATAATTTTTAAAGAAATACCTTAAGGGCGTCCATTACTGGCACATCTACCCTACTTCATACATTACTTGAAATAATTAATAGATTACAAATATGAAAAAAATGATATTGTGCGTAGGATATTTTAAATACTAAATAAAATTATTTCAAAATAAAACTGTAAAACTGATTTTTTAGGCCACTGATCCGCAGATTTACTTGTTTCATGATTACTATAACTTTCATTAATATTACATTTTTTTTTTGTTCTGTAAGAGATAAATAAGCAAACATTTAAGACAGAAAATAGATTTTTAACAACTCCTGTAACTTAATTGTTTTTATTTAAATGGGGAGGGTTTAAGCCCTGTAAGCCCTTCTTTGACTGTGCCCTTAAACAATATTTTTTGCTTCCTGATAGGTTTGATTGCCAGATTATAAAATATGCAAAGCAGAGTTATATACAGTAGAACTCCAGTTATACGTTTTGTCCGGGACCGGAAAACAAAACATATAACTCAGTAAAACGTACAACTCCATTAATGGTCTATTGGAACTATTTTTTAATATATCGTAAAAACTTTGTTCCGCTGAAGAGTTTGTTACCTTTTATATCAAAAACAGAAGTTCTCTAAGAATTACTGTATCCATGACATACATTTTCGGAAACGGGACAGAGTAGAAAAAGGTACATCAGGAAAGTACACATGAAGTTATTTGATCATAAAAGCTTTAATAAAAATATTTTTAATATACATAGAGTACTTAAAATAAATCATTGGAATCACCTTGGCATATAAATCATTTATCAAAAGACATTTCAGTAGTTTACTGAATCTTGTTGAAATAATCACTAATCTTCGGTTGTTTCTTTTTGCAGAGCCGACACTGAACAACAAACTTTGCATTTATGTTAACAATGCAGCCGCCTTATCGTTACTGCTTTTACTACTGACGAATTGCTTTACTACATCAAAAGCACTCAGAGCATCTCAGAAATTTGAATGGGATCTTTCAAATTAGACTCATCTGACGTGTCTTTAGTGTTTCCAGTTACAAAATGCATAAATCATACAAAATTTCGTCCTGGAACGCAAAAGCGTAACGTATAACTGAGGGAAATGTATAACTCAGCTAATTTTTAATGGCAAGCGGTCAGGACCGCTGAGTTGAAACGCATAACTGAGGGAAACGTACAACTCAGGTAACATACATCTGGAGTTCCACTGTACATTAAAAAATAAATAAAAATAAAGAATAAAATATTGAAATTTTATTAACCACATAAAATAACTTAAAAGAAGTTATTTATAAAAGTTTTGGTGTTATTACATTTTGGTAAGTGTAATTTAAAAATTAAATTTGATTATTTAGGTTTTCAATTAAGTAAAAATATTTTATCCACTATAAACTATAAACATTACGGAAATTGCATTTTTAGCAATGTCTACGTGGGGTGTCCAGAGCTGGAAAATGACTAATTAAGCATCCCAGTAATGGACACCCTTCTTAAAACCTTAAAAACAAATTAAATCTAATAAATTGCTATTAGTATATAAAATTCAAAGTTTTCTATTACTACCAAAACAAAACGTTTCAAATTTTGCAAGAAAAAAAAAGAATATATAAATTTAGCATGTTCATTAAGATTTTCACTGAAAAACATTGGAACTTCGAAACATTATTTTCTGCTTCCTGATTGGTTTGATTAAAAGTGTCAACAATAACCCAGATTATAAAACATGCAAGAGGGAGCTGTGAAAGAAATAATAAAAGATAATGTTTTATTGGTTATTTTTTTATAAACCAAACACATTGAAGGGTGGGAACTGATGCTTTACACTCACGCAAACATAAGTTTGGCGACTTTTTGGTTGGCGCGATTTTCAAGTCCGCACCAAACAAATAACTCAATACAATGGCTATGTTGCCATTAAAGGAAAAAATCCCCTAAATTTGGCGACTTTTTTTCTCTTTTTAAAAGATTAATTTTTTTTTCTGCGTGAGTGTAAAGCATCTAAGCCCAATAGGACTTAAAAGCAACTACATTTTAAAAAATTGCAAAATAGACTTTGTAATTTATCAACATCTCTAGCCAATTCATGACTTCAGATCAATATATGAAGTTAATTAAAAGAATAGTTAAAGCGTACAATTATAAGCACATTTAAATTATGCTTATTTTTCTGACACTATATTTAGACGACAGCTTTTTAGCAAACAAATAATAATAATGGCAAGCAGTATTTTCATACTCCAGAGTAAAAAAACCTCAAAAAACTCCCTCATACCGCCAAAAAAAAAAAACAACGAAGAAGCTAAATATATTTTGACTGCATAGTCGAAAAATGAATAATACTGGGGGAGATTTAGGGGAGATCGGTACACAGTGGACCACCCCCTAATATTTTATTTATTTAAATTTTTTTTAAGCTTTTCTTCTATCCCAATAGACAACAACACTGCAATGATTATTTATAGCCTTCAGAAAATATGTTTAGCTCAGACTGAACTATTTTATCCTGATTGGTTGTTTTGAGCTTCTAAAAGTAAAATTTTTCATCATCCTATTTTTATTTTTTTTGTAATTAAAGGTTGTAGATAAATAAAATAAAACAGCTTTTTTTGCAAAGCTAAGATACTTGTTTTTATTTTACTTTAAAGTTAATATGTTTAAAAGAAAGCTATAAACAATATTAATATGATTATTTATTGAACTTCAACATGGGGTACAGTGGACCACCCACTCTTGGGGCACAGTGGTCCACAATCCACTCTGCTCCTGTAATGCAGAATGTTCAAAATATTTAACAATTACTTATTTTCTATAAAGAAAGATTGTTTTAAAGTAGATTTAGTTGTAAAATAAAGTAAACAAATAAAAATAACAATTTATTTAACATAGTGAGAAATATTTTGTTTTGTATTTACTGCCTTTGATAAATATAACTGTAGTCTAATTGTTGATGATTCTATTCAAGTAAGATTCATGAGACGCAAATTGAATGGCAATCAGTTTATTTCTCCCGAAACTAGATGAATCTGCTGTTGATGTCAATGATTTCATAATGTTGCTCTCAGACCCAAAATTATTTCTTGAAAATTCCAGGCTCAATCTTACTCATAAGTACTTTGAAATTTCATTTGCAAATTTTAATGTGTGCTGATTTTTTTGTACTTAAGTAATAATTTCAACTAAATTGCAATTGTTCCTGTATTAACCTGTTATTATTTTCAAAATATAATTAATTTTTTGTTTTTGTTTCAAAATTTATATTACTATGTTATTTTGTGGGTGAAGGGGCAAAAAAAAGAATTAGATTAATGAAAAATAGATTTATATTGTATTTTAGATAATACCTAATAGTGGTCCACTGTACCCCGGTGGGTGGACCAGTGTACCCCGCTTCCGGGGTACACTGGTCCACCTTACAAGTGTACATAATTTTTTTTTTTTGAAAAATGTATTGAAAACTATGTTGTGAGAAAATTATGATGGATGTAAGAAGGTTTAAGGAATATTCAAAAATATTTTCACACAGATCGGTCAGTCTGTTAAAGAGAAAAAAAATGTTAACTGAAAAAGTGGTCCACTGTGTACCAATTCTCCCCTATACAGAAAAAATATCTATGCTGACTCATTTCATAAAATTCAACAAACAGCGAAATCAAGCTCCAGATCAATTACTACAACATTTAAGTTTTATCATACAAATTAAAACATGTGTAAACAACAGTCTATTAATATTTTTAAATGCAGAAGCAATACTTACTACTTCAGCATTCCAGACATTGAAGCTTTCGACGTGCTGATAAAAACATAGAATCAATGAGCTAAAGTAAAAAGTATTCATTAATTAAATCTGTTATTTTTTTTTAACAGTCGATTACGTACAGGAATCATTTACTTATATTTAAAAAGCATTTATGCTTGTTTAACATCACTGCTAGCATGAATACTGAGATGTTTTGTTTTCGTCGCCATCTTGTGTCTATTGCCTGTATCAAATCCCCTTTCTTGGCACATGATTGGTTCAAGCTTCAAATCACGTGATTTCGCAAGTTATTTTCGCTATTTTGGGATGGGTTGGACTTCAACTTTGATTTAACTTGGCGAAACTCCGCCCACTGCGAACTGTTTGCAGTTTCGCACACTGCGCAAAATCTATCTGGATCCCGGCCTTTGTAAGATGAAAGTGTTGATTAATATTCTAATGGTTTCTATTCAAATGTCATACAAGATATGGGTGAACAAAATGAATATTTGAACTTATTTTATTTTGGAAGTTTAACCCTCTTGTTCACCTGAAACTCAAATAAGACTCCTAACTTTGATAAAACAGTGTTTTGAAAATGATTTTTAATTGCATTTTATTTTTTTATATTTAAACATTCAGGACTCATTTATTTCAAATCTTGAATAGCATTTTAATTATGCCAATTCAAAGAATAATTTGTGAAAAAAAATCATGAACAAGTGGGCTAATATAGTCATATTTTTTACTTTTAAAATTATATTTTGTATTATTTTGGTATATGCTTTTAAGAATATTAAATTTCTTCTGTACTTTTATATTTTTGATGAACTTAAAATGTTCTAGGTTCACCACAACTGGATCCTGGTGGGCGACTTACTCCTATTCTTAAATCAAAACCACCTCCCATAGCACCTAAACCTCGACCTAAATCTGTTGGAGGTGCTGCTGAAGTGAGATTGTCGGGTATGAATTTGACATCATTTTTCCATATCTTTAAAATCAAAATCCTTTTGGTAGCAGTTTATTCATTATTTTTTATCTATATTATTTATTTGTTTCAAAATTATTTCTAGAATTCCAATTTACTTAATATTATAAATTAATGTATCAGCAGAGAATGTAAATTAAAATAGGGTAGATGTGCCAGTAATGGACACCCTTAAGGAATTTCTTTAAAAATTATTTTTTAATTAATAGTTATAATTATTATAGTCCACTTTTTTTAATGTTATATTAATCTATCAACAATATTTAATCATGCTCATAGTCACATTTCCCCAATGTGGATCAAAATTTAATTGTAAATAACAGAAATAAATCAAAACACCCTAAATTCCAGTAATGGACACCCTCTCTTCCAGTAATGGGCCACCCAGTAATGGACACCCCACAAAAAATAGGTAATTGATTTTATGATTGTATTTAAAACCAGAATTTAATGAAAGCATATTAATGAAATAAAATAGTCATTTTCAAATAAATTTAACAATTAGGATATCAATAATTAATAAAATATTTATGAGAATAATTCACTGTTTAAATTAATTATTGTCACTATCACAAGATCAATATTTTAATTATTTTAGCTAGAAGGTTTAAAATACTAACTTTCAAAGAATTATATATATCAAATTATTAAGTCATTGAGGGGGGGAGGGGGTTTAGAAGGGTTAGTTTAACAAAAGAAAAAGATTTTTTTTTAAGTGTCTTGGAGTACCAGTGCATGGAATCATATTTCTTTTTATTCTTAACAGTTAAACTTCCCAAAACTGCTTTATATATTACTTTTA
The DNA here is from genome assembly GCA_963931845.1 of Maratus michaelseni. NCBI lineage: Eukaryota > Metazoa > Arthropoda > Arachnida > Araneae > Salticidae > Maratus > Maratus michaelseni. The sequence continues at coordinate 54,787,412 of OZ007595.1, forward strand.
GCAATGTGTATAAAATATATCAAATAAATGAAAGTGTAGGTTGAATGTTTTTTAAATACTAAATAAAATTATTTCAAAATAAAATATCAGAACTGACATTTGAGCCCCCTGTTCTGCAGATTTACTACTTTCATTGCTACTATAAATTTAATGTTATAGGGATTTTTTATGTATGTAGTTCTTTTGTCAGAGCTGAATAATGAAACATTTAAGACAGAAAATTAAGAACTCGTATGACTTAAAAATTTGTCTTATTTTAAATGGGGAAAGTGTGAACCCCATGAGCCCCTCATTTTCCCATGCCCTTAAAGATTATTATCTGCTTCCTGATGGGTGTTAATTGCCACGTTATAAAATATGCAAAGTACGGTTTAGAAAAAAAATAATTTGATAGCAATCTTAGAAAAAATTATTAATTACATGAAATTAATAAAAAAATATATATTATTACAGTCTGGTAAGTAAAATTTAAAAATTAAATTTGACTACTTAACTTTTCAGTTAAATAAAAAATATATATGCACTATGAACTATACTGAAATTGCTTTTTCAGTAATGTCCACATGGGGTGTCCATTACTGGAAATTGACTAATTAAGCATTCCAGTAATGGGCCATGGTCCTAAAACCTCAAAAATAAATGAAATTTTGTAAATTGCCATTAGTATGTAAAATTCAAAGTTTTCTATTATTGTCTAAACAAAAACATGCAATTTTTTCAAGAAAATAAAAAAAGATATCAATTGTTTAAGTGAAGCCAGCTCTTAGCATGTTCATTAAGATTTTCACAGAAAATCTGTGGAACTGTGAAACATTATTTTCTGCTTCCTGATTGGTTGGATTAAGAGTGTCAACAATAACCCAGATTATAAAACAAGCAAGGAGGAATTATGAAAAAATATATAAAAGGCTAAGTTTTTATTGGTTATTTTTTTATAAATCCAAAACTTTGAAAGTGGTCCATTACTGGCACATCTACCCTAGTTGAAATAAGTCATAGAATTGAAATAATGCCAATTTTGCGATATTTTCCCGCCACCGATATACAAATTTCATGATATTCTTCTGTGATTGTTTGGCGAACTTCGTTATTTTTTCTTGCAAATACCGATTGACAAATACCGAACAATGAATTTCGCAATTTTCTTCTTATAACTGATGGAAGTAATTTTGTGGGGTTTTTCCCCCATGACTGAAAAAGGAAAAGAACAAAAAATGCAATAAAGACCATTAGATGCTGCACCCTGCCAAATTGTCTTAGAGTCAGCACTAAACAAAAATGAGATTAGAAGAACTGCAAAGATCTTGTGGTGCATATGAAGAATTTTTTTTTATAAACAAAAAGGAAGCATGTTTAGAAACAACAAACTAATTGATCCTTCCAATTCACAGAAATTTTACTTGAGAGTTTAAAGTTAACCTGCATTTCTCATGTAATAGAAGAAATTAATAGAATGTTTCCCTCTCAAACTTTGGACATGAGTTTAAAATTTTAATGCATTAAGCCTTGCATTAGAATGAGCATGAGTAGCATCTAGTATGAATAGTATGAAAATACCAGTAATTCTGGTTTTGGCTATAATTCCATTAAGGATATAATAAAACAATTTTGTTCAGAAATGGATTCTGATGCTGTCATCACCAAATATACAAATGGAGGCCCATCATATTTTGCAATGTTTTCTGAAATTTTTTTAAGAGAGCATAACCATACATTTCCGAAAACTTCCAATGTTATAAAAGTTGATCTTGTACTGCCTATTACAAGAGTACCTTGTAAAAAAGGCTTCAGCACCCAAAATCGTATAAAATCTAAATTCTGGAATTCATTTAACAACTCAATTGTTAAGGGCCCGTAACATTTGGTGAAAGTTGAAAAATCGATGTTGTAAATGTAAAGCTCGACTTTCTTCCTTTTTTAAAGAATAAAATTAGACATTTTGCATAATTATTAAAGGTTGATTAAAATTTTTTCATTGGTATTTTGTTATGTCTGTATTAATGTAATTCTTTAAGTAGCATATGAAATAATAGTGGGGATTAAAGATTTTTCGCCTTCCTGAACAGTTCAACTCCCTTCCATTTATAAATGTTGGGAGGGAGACTCCCCTCCTAGGAAAAATTATATTTCAAACCCTGAGCAGAACACCCTATTTCCCCCAATTGCTAAGTTGTGAGTTTCTAAGAAGATATTTGTCTTGTGCTTTCAATTCTGTAAGTCTGTCCCTTTTTATATTATTTCCCATAAAGCATTGGCAGCAGGACTGAAACTAAGGGAAAGGGGGGCAGATTGGACATGTGTCCCAGGCGCCGTAACGGAAGGCAAAGGTGGTACCACATGAAGATTTGGTTTGCCGTTTTATACAAAGAATATATATGTGAAATTTGGATTATCTTGTAGCCAGAAAATCCAAAAGAAAAACTCAGCCAAGTGCATTAAAGTTGTCAAATAGATAAAAAGATTCATCTATAATAGAAGACAGCAAATGAATAAGAAACGATGAAAAATCATGCATTTAGATTAGATTATGTAACACTTTCTAACACTTCCAATATAATTTTACTTTTCCGTTTAAAAAGGTGAAAGATGATATCTAAGTGAACAATTTGGAAAATGAATAACATATTTAAACGCATAACAAACCTAATTTCAGGAATTACCAACACTATTCGGAAAGATATCCAAAAGTTTTTGTTAGCCCTGTATATGATCTATAGATTTGTATATATACTACATAGAATGCTAAAATTGAATTCAGTTAGAAAACGTGTAGCATAGTTTAAAATTTTCATTCTGGAATTTCCATCAATAAATGGAAATGTACTCAAGAACTTTTATGCTATCTTGTATATGTTCTATAGAATTTATACACACCAAGTAATAGACAACTAACGAGTTAAATTTTAAAACTGGTTCAGCAACTGAAAACGCACTTCCAGTAATTATTGTTAACAGGCAGTAGCGAATTCTTTTGCGTCCCTGTAAATTAATGATGAATGCTATACACAATATTCTTGTAATGCACCTTAGTGATATATATCAATTTCAATATGTTTAAAATAGAGAAACCATATTAAAATAAACTGCAAATGATTTTTCTCCATAGACTGTAACATTACGGAATTCTTTTGAGTGTCACTGTAAAGGAACTATAAGTCTTATGCACACCATATTCCATAGTAAGCCTCTTTTAGTGCACATCAGTGATATATATCAAATTCAATATGTTTGAAATTGTGTAACATCATTAAAATAAACCGCAAGTAATTTTCCCCATACACCGTAATGTAATAGAATTCTTTTGAGTGTCGCTGTAAAAAAACTATAAGTGCTACACACTTCATTTTCAATGCCGAACGTGCCATAGTAAACCTTAATAACATATATCAATTGCATTACAGTCCGAATATATAGAACACAGTCAGACAGACAAACCGAATTCATAATCACTTTTCAACTATGTTGGACAGTGTTAAGAAGCCATTCTCTTAGGCTATTTCCATTCTCCTAATCCAAACATACCATGACTATCACTCCTATCGCGGAAATCACTTCATGTGTAGGAAGAATGGCTAACTATATTTTTCAAGGTCACAGTCTACTCATGTCACTATCCAACAAGGATAATTGCCAAGCAATTCCCTCACTTTTTTCTATTAGATAAAAATATTCCATGAAGGCTGTTCTATTTTTTTCCTTCCAGAATAGCATGGAACTTTCTTTCTTTTTTACCGTCCTTTTGCCTTTTTATGTAGTTTACTACTCTTGTTGGCAACTGAAAAATGCCATCCCATTCCTTTTATTACAATTACCTTTTTACATCCATATCTGGCCTTCTGGGACAATAAAAACTAAGGGGTGGAAAATTCACAAAATTAAATGCTTAGCAAAACCTTTTTTTTTTAGACTATATTATGTGTAGAGGTGCAGAAAAAAAATCTCCCTCCATGGCTGCCATAGCTAGTAAAGCTGCCCCCTAATCCCGAAAAAAATGTTCCTCATCTTTTTGCCATTTCTAGGTGTTTTTCCACCCTATGTGGCAACTGAAAAATGCCCCCTCTGCATCTTTTTTTTTTTTTTTCTTTGCTACAATTTCTTTTTTACATACAGATTCGGCTATAGAAACTGTGTGGTATCCAGCACACTAAAAACTAAGGGGTGAAAAATTCACAAAATAAAAAGTAAAAACTTTATCTCTTTTTTTTTGCTGTTGTTGTTGTTGTTTCTGTTATGAGTCGCACATAATTATAAAAATTAGCATTAAGTTCAGGAAACTATCTAGACATATCAGCCTATAAATAGGAAGAGAAATTTAAGTGATAGTTCTAGGAAACTGATGTAGATAGTACACAAAAATATTTAATGGTATTGGAATTTATTGTTATACCAACAGTAAATCCTGGTTTTTGAGTTCTTAAGGCAATAATGATGAAGTGCAACTGTGACTATGAAATGAAAACAACACAAAATGTTTTGGTGTGTTGATGTGTCTACTGTGGGAGGGAGTTCTGATTCTAACCTTCGTCCCCTAACTCCCTTTATTGCAGTCCTATGAATTAGGTGTGCAGTGTAATTGAGCAAATAATCAAAGTGCCAGTATCACAAAGGCCTAACTGATCAACAGCATTAGGACAGATTTTGCTATAGTATTCTGGAGCCAGTTCAAGATCATTATGGCTCCTGAAAGTTACTTCTTTAATTAAACTCTCTCTAATCTCTCTCGAATAAAAGCAGTTATTCTAATCTTTATGTCACTCATCCATTTTTTCATTAAAGTTCCTTTTTGATATTGATGACTGAAAATTTCATTTTTATAGATTTACTGCATTTATTCTAATTTAGAAGTGATTGATTCGGAATGACTTCTGAAATAATGTATTATTAAAAATTTTGTACATTTAGTGATTAAATATTAGCTAATTTTGTACTTAAAATTTAGCTATTGATAATAAAATATTGAATGCCTAGGGGATTTTTCTAATGTTTCTGAAAGTGATTCTCCCAAAGCCATAAGTCCCATAAGTGAAACAGGTCTACCCAACAACACAGATACAGAAAATGAAACAGGTAATTATATTAAATGTTTTTAAAATATTCATTCAGTCTGAAAAAGATATTGTTTTCTGTTGTTTAAAACTAATAAAAATGTTTACTTTTTTATGTATTTTAAATTCATGATAATTTTAGCAGCATTTGAAATTATCAGTGGTCCTTTGGTTGAAGACCATTGAAAATTTGATCGACCCGCTAAGGGAAATTATTCAGTGGTCTGTGGAAAAAAAATATTAAATGTTAGCAGTAATGATATTTTATAATAAATGAATTGTACTTTCATTGAAATAGGGTTTCAACATTATAATGAAAAGAAAAATAGAAAAAAAATGAAAATAGAACAGTTGATTTAGGTTTTTCTGATATAGAAATTACAGAGAATTTTGAATAAAATAAATGTTATTTTAAATTTTGAATTTTCCTAAAAGAGAAGAAATAAATTTTTGCCGATGATCGAAAGTGGAATAAACAAAATAAAAGAACAAATGCGTTGCGAGAAAACAGAAATTAAGAATACAATAAAATAAATTCCTCATGATAAAATACAATAAATATTCTTACCTGAACTGAGAATTAAATAGCATCACTGAAAACACAAAAACTATCATCCGATCATAGTGCCACTATTAAATTTACATTTATAGAATCTCTTTTTAATCTTTAAATTGTCTAATCAAATTAAATTTAATATATACTATATTACTATAAATCAGCATTAAATCAAATTCCATATTATTAAGTAGCAGTTATCCATTGGGTACTATTATTGAAGTTCAGATTATAAAAGTTATTTAAATTTAAAGGCATTTTGCAGAAAATATGTTATAAGTATATCTGATAAACAATAAATTTTAAAAACACAATAAATAGACATATATTGAACAACACATTTTTATTCTTTAATTATTTAAAACAGACAAATTTATATTATTTTGGTGTGCGCACAACCTCACAAAAATTATCAGATTATGTATTGCATCAGATTATGTATTTCATCACATAGATGCCAAAATTAAATATTAACATTTCTATATTTCATATTAGTTAAGAGTATATTTTTTACAATTTATATTCTCTGTGATTAAAATTAATTAACGATTACTCAGATGGAAAGATAAGCTGTAAATAAAAAGTCTCTCAATGAGTAAAACAAAAGTCAGTTGGGATATAAGTTCGTTCATAGAGCTGATGATTCAGCATTAATATTGATTCTATAATTGAGTGCTATATTTCGTTGATTCTGCACTTATTATAAAAATTAAAAAATTTAATAGATTTTCGTGAAAAGTCATTACCACATTACATAATTAGTGAGTAGAGGCTGAAACCATTCCTATCTTTATGAATAAACAGAGAAGCAACGACTGTTCACGATGAGAGAAAATTACTCTCGTGAAACACTTCAGAAGAACAATAACATATTGCATATTACCATCTTTTAGAGCAACTTGAGGATTTCAGTAAGGGCTGAGGTGATTCAAACATCTAAACCGCAGTACCATCTGGAAGCCATTGGTTATCCTCTGGTGAGAATAGTTGAGTAGAACATTACGTCGTCTCCGACCAACAGAATTTCATTACCGACTCCATAAGTGAGATTACAAACATCGAGTATTCACAACTCCTACTTTTCATTTAAAATTTTACTTTAAAAGATTTAAAGCATAGTTCAAAAAGGTATTATGAAATAAATACAGACAGGGCTGTACTGCTGAACCCGTTTAGTCCAACTGTAGGCCTGTTACGGAAACATTATTTTTTGTAGGAGCACTGGCACAGATTTCTTTCCACACCAGCGTCCAGAAGCGAAGAGACCGGACGCTATCCAAAGTGCGATGAAGTACCCCGTTTCGTGCCAAAACTTTTACAGCCAATCCGAAGCCTCCAAGCTTCTACGGTGTTCAAAAACTCCGGAAATGATACAATGCCACAGGGGAAATGCTTAAAAATTTAAAGGAACGACTCGCAACGCAAGTTTGCGATTGCTAAAGCTGGTACGTTGACGGAATACAATTAATGTGCGATTGGCAACGCCGATTTGAATTTGAAAGTGGCCAGGGAGACGCTGATAAAAAAAGATGGCGATTGTTTACAATTAAAAAGAACACAGAAATTAAAGTCATGGTTGCCGATCAAATGAAATTAAATTTAGAAAATAGGAATTAGATATAAATGGGAAATAAATAATTTAAATTTTAAAAATAAATAAATCGATTTTGCATCTATAAATTTTAAGAATGAAAAAAAGCAGATGTTATGTTTATGACATAACATTAATTTAGGCAAACTTAAAATGTGAGCAGGACTAGACAAATGCAGTTGCCACTGGCACCCAAGTTATTTAATCTGGTGGTTATGCTCCTGTTTATTTTGTAAATTTCAAATCAGATTTTTGTGTTCAGTATTAGAACTGATTAATCTATCCCATTCATTTTAAAGAATAATAACATATAAGTGATCATAAGTAATTCATGTGAAGTAAAATTCTCATAAGATGTCTTGTTATAGATGTTGCAGAGTTATGAAATATTAAGAAATAGGCTCAGAAATTATATTTAAACAAAAAATATTTTTATTTTTTATTTGGGAAAAGTAAGTTCGTCAAATGCAAATTTTAAAATAATAAAAGCAGAATTATTTGGCTGACTTTCACAAGAAAATAGGTAAAAATTGTTTTCTTGTTTTACTATTTCATCGATGCCTTCTTCGTCAGATATAGATTTTGTAGTATTAAAATTCTGAACATTTGAAGTATTCAGCAGAAAGATATATATAAACTCTTTCTATAGAAAGGTTGTTATAGTATCTTTCTATATCATGTGATTTTCTAAACTATGTAACTAATAATTCTAAATCATGCTTGTTATTAATTTTTCTCAATAATTTCATAAACATTTGTATTTTTTTGAAAATCAATGACAGATGTAAAAAATTTTTACTGACGACTAGAATTTTTTCTGACTACCAGATTTTATAAAATTTCAAGCCCTGAACATGACAATCAACAGAATAAAAAACACAAATTGTGTTAAAATACAAGGGCAGTTTGATAAGTTTTTGGCCTAACACAGAAATGGAACAAGTATGACCAAATGACAATGTTGTTTGTAAAGCATGATCCTTTAGATTACATGCCGCCAAGTTTCAGACGCATGAGTTTATTGGTTATTGCTGGGTAATAAAGTAAATTAAACAAGTTTTGACATTTTCTAAAAATGGAAAAAATTGAAGGTCGAACTGTCATAAAATACCTAGTTAAAAAATATTTAACCCCCACGAACATACAAAAAGTGTTCAGTCTAAGGATTCTTGTCCTTCATATTCGATAATAAAAAAGTGGGCTGCTGAATTGAAACATAGTAGAAAATCAATTCACATGATGAACTCTCAGGACGCCCAAAAACTGCTACAATCTACAAAATCGTCTCAAAAATTCACAATGCCATATTGAATGATCGCCAATTGAAGATACGCAAACTTTCTGACATTACAAACATCTGGATAGACCGTGTTCACTACATTTTACACGATGTTTTGGGTATGAAAAAGCTTTCCGCTCGATGCGTGCCATGCTTGTTGAATGAAGGCCAAAAATGCCAAAGAATGAACATTTCTCAAGAGTCTTCTGAAATGTATTGTGTTGCAAGTTGAAAAATAAAATGAAATACTGTCAAAAATCTTGTATTTTCTTTTTCAGTCCGGGAACTTTTCGAACCATCTTCGTACAGGGCTGCACTAAAGAATTTGCACTCAAGAGTGTATCTTAAATGTATTGAGTTGCAAGGGGACTACATTGAAAAATAATATGAAATTATGTCAAAAATCTTGTGTTTTTACTGTCAGGCCAAGAACTTATCAAACCACCCTCGTATATTCAGCATTCAGTTGATTCAGAGTTCCTAAAACTCCACCATCAGTGCAATTTCAAACCAATTAAAAACATAAAACTTCAGAATAAAAAAGCCGAAAAGAGGAAAAGCAAGTATAGGAGCTCATGGTTAAGGACAAAATGGCCACTTTGACCTTAATTACATGCTTCTTTGTTTGGAATTTCGAAGATGTAAAATACTTGAAATTTTTTCTGTAGTTTTGTTGATTTTTTCTATTACATTTACATTAGCCTGTTTAAGACTGGTTTATAAATCTTTTCTTTAGGAACTTCTAACATTATTATTACTAAACAGTAAGTTAGTAATTATAATGTGCACCATAAAGTATCAGGGGTCAGAAATGTATATATATATGCATATATATATTTAAAAGTTAATTTTAAAAAAAAAATTCTCATAATATTTGCTGAAAATTTTTGAAATTATCATATACATCTAATGCAGATAGTCTGAAAAATTCACAATTAATTTAGGATTCATATATTTGATTCAAAGATGCCAGAAAAAATTCTTACAGGCTAATTGTTTATGCAAAGGATTGTCAACAATGTCAGCAAAATGTGTTTTAAATTGAAAGATGTTTGCTTAACATTGTAAAAAAAAAAAGAAAGAAAGAAAAAAGAAAATATAGAAACACTGTATACAAAATTATAATCTTGTTGCAAACTAATGTTTATCACAAAAATTCAGACCTGATTACAAGAACACTGTTAATTTTGCACCATAACATAATAGTTAGAAAGTGGCAGTTTGATATGGATCTCATTCCCATTTATAGAAGATTCCAATTATAATCAATATCAGATTGCAATGAAAATTTTGCAAAATTATCCAGCTAACACAAAACTGATCTTTCTTATAGAAAGTTATCTTTGTTGCAAAATTTCTCAATATTTTATAAAGTATTGTCAAGCTTGGTGACAATTTGGCCATGTGTGTAAGTTTATGGATATGTCTATGTGATGAAAATATTACTTACTGTACATAAGCATATTCCACCATGAAATTTCATTAACAGATTTACAGATGATTTTCTCATATATTCAATTTCAGCTGTGGGGTAATATTATGATGTCCTTCTAGTTCTTTAGTCTTTTATTATAATAAATTTATTTATTTCAAATGCTATTTTACATGTACTTGAAGGTTTTGGTTTTCTTATGAATAGTAATTTGAATTTGAATTTACTAATTTTCAAATGTCCATTTATTTTGTTTAAAATAATAAAATGCTCAGTATATTAATTTGGAAAAATTGAGTTAAAGGTGCATGAGCAACGTTTTAACTCAGCCAATTTAATGTTATTTTTTTTTCTTTAATACAAAGCTGTCGGGACTTGACCATTATTATTTCTACAGTAAGTATTGTATATTTATATGATTCTTGCTTATTTAATAAATATTCAAAAATAAATTATTTTGAAAGTTATATAATCATGTATGAATGCTGCAAATATAACAGTGCATTTACTTAATCTTTTCAGCTAGAAATTTGTAGTTATAGTATATAGCAGAGGAGATATATATCTTTCTGATCAAAAACAATATATTTTCTTGTCTGTATGATAGATGTTGCTAGACTTTTCAAAGATGTTAATTAAGGCTGCTAATTAAGGTCAGTCAGATCTCAAATTCCCCTCTCCAATGTTAAATCTGTGGGCATAGAATGCATTCGTATTTTTCAAATTTCTTATCAAATATTTATACATGCATAATATTATATATATAATATGAAAAGTATTAAAATTCCATTTAAATCTAATATTTAAATTAATATTTAATTTAAGATAATTGTATAATAAAATATGTATCTAAATCTTTTTGTATCTAACTCTTAATGTCTAATTCTGGGGCTGCCCCTTTCAAGTTGTTTTCTTAGCCCAACAAAAATCACTTTCAGATATTAAATTGCAACTAACTTTAAGATTCAAAGTGCCAAGCTAAGTGCAGTTTGCAAGCATTTGTGGTTAGTGATGCAGCCAGCCCTTGCTCATGTAACAGACCCATGCATTAATTATTAGCTATTAAACCAATTCAAGTAAGGTTTTCTCTTAATTTGACACCATCTCCTCCTGCTGGAAAGCATTGCAAGTGCTAAACAAAAAGTGAAGACCCGCATAAAAACGTCATAATTTATAGTTTTGAGCTTTGTTTACAAACCTTATGATCATGTAAGCCTCTAAATTCATATTTATGGCTCCTGGGGCCTCCTCCAAGCTCACATGGCTATGTTTGTATTATGAACTGTTAAATAAATAAGTTCAGTCAATGAAGAGGTCACAGAGTCAATTATTCTCACCAGCATGAAGTGTTAAAATCATATTCACAGCCTATCAGCTTCATTAAAATTTTAACACATAAAATATAAAGTTATATTTTAGAAGAAATACAGTATGCATTGTTTATCCGGAAACCAATTAACCAAAAAAAATTATCCTGAATATTTCCGATTGACCGATTTCAGAATTTTTCTAGAATAAAGTGCCATACAGTACCAATTACATTACTACATCATGGTATAACTTGATGGATTCATCCAACATCTGGTATTAGAAATGGAAGCATACTTAGTTAGATATTGGTTGTTTTGATTTTTATCTAAAATTGTTTCCAAGGAATTTCTATAAATTGCTTTGTTTCAAACTTGGCTTTATCTTTGACCTTGATTGGATTTTAATATAATATAATGTGTAATCTAATAATTAATTTAAAATCAGAAACAATATCACAGCCATATATATTTTAAAATCTGATCAAATGGATCTTGCTTTATTACCTAACCAGTTATGCAGAATCCTCGACCATAAATGTATAAATTGTTCTATAATGATCTCTGGATAAATGGTCCTATACTGTAGTTTGTCAAACAAAAATTTAACAGAGATCCTTTAAAAGATATTATAAAAAAAAATAATAATAATAATAGAAAAGTGGTTTTGGGATTTTCTGAAATAGATTGATAGAGAATCTTGAATAATTAAATATATTATATTTAATTTTTGATTTTTCCAAAAGATAAGAAATAAAATTTGGGCACTGTGATCTAAAGTGGTTAAAAACAATACTTAGTGTACAAAGCAGTTGTGAGAAATAAATAAGAACAATATCAATAAAATCGGTCTTCATGATAAAACGTGAAAATTCTTACCTGAACTATAGAATACTGCATCACTGAAAACATATATACAATATACCGAATTTTGTACCATAATTAATTTTACATTTATATATAATTCATATAATCATTTTAAAGGAATTAATTCTTATCTATAAAATTGTATTTTCATTCTAGTATTATTTAATTAGAATTTAATTCATAATGGTATATTAAAATTTCATTTATCAGATTGTAGATTTAAAGTTTTTAGATTTTATTAAAGGAAATGAATTGAATTATAAGGCACAATTAGAAACTTATAACATTCAGTGTTAAACTACTAAAACACAATAACAACATATTTTTATACAACAAATAATTCTTTTTTTTTATTGCATAAATTCATCATAGCTTAACATTATATTTTTTGTATGTCTGCGCAGACCTTACGAATTAATAATAATGAACATTAAAATATTGACAACATCAGATTTCCGTAAAGAAATTTTAAATTGGAATATAGAGGAATCGTTACAGCTTGAAAGGAAAAATTAATACCATTTTAAGTAATCATTATTACGAGATTAACAAAAGTCTTTAGATCTTAAGAGAAAAAGTTTGAACATGTTGACTATAGTCTTAAACTCTGATCTTATCATCAAAATCAGCCGAGACATATCAAACTATGGAATCGCTCTGTGAAGTAAGAGAAAAGATATTATTCAGTTCTTTGCCTCTTGTTTCCTAAGACATTACTTTTCCTCCCTTGAACAATAGGGTAGACCATAATGGGCAACACGATCTTATCATCAAAATGAGCCGAGACATATCAAACTATGGAATCGCTCTGTGAAGTAAGAGAAAAGATATTATTCAGTTCTTTGCCTCTTGTTTCCTAAGACATTAACTTTCCTCCCTTGAACAATAGGGTAGACAATAATGGGCAACACGATCTTATCATCAAAATGAGCCGAGACATATCAAACTATGGTATCGCTCTGTGAAGTAAGATAAAAGATATTATTCAGTTCTTTGCCTCTTGTTTCTTAAGACATTACCTTTCCTCCCTTGAACAATAGGGTAGACCATAATGGGCAACATGATCGTCATGTATCCGTGCCGAGAGATTAACACTTAGAAGTAAGAACAGCTAATATTACCACTTTTATGACATCTTATTAGAATGGATCTTAAAGTTGAACTCTTACACACTGGTGAGCATACTGTTAGTTGACACTTGCATATTCAGGATTGCTGAAATTTTTATCTGAAGCGATCATGGATCTCCGTACACAGGCCTGACTCGTTGACTTTCCATTTGACTCTACATCTCGTGACACAAACAAACTCCTCTTAAAAGTTATGATAATGAATCACTTTAAAACTATTGTTGTAATATTAAATATCGGGAAAACATTAGTGATTTATTTTTTGGATATAGACTTAGACTTGTATAGTCCAAGTATTCTATTGAATTTAAAAAGAATTAAGTTGTATCTGTGGAGCGTCGAAGCATCCTTCCTAACACCTCTACGTCCAAAAGCAAAAGAGGCCAGATGCTACTCTAGGTACGCTTAACTTCCCCGTTTCGCGCCAACACTTTCTAGCCAATCAGAGGCCTCCACGCTACTACGGCGTTTAAACAACTTCGGAAACACTATGATGCCACAGAGAAAATGCTCAAAACTTTGAAAGAGAGACACGCAAACACAGGTTTGCGATTGCTAAAGCAGTACATTGGAGAAGCAAAATAAATGTGCAATTGGCAACCGCGTATAGAATTTGAAAATGGCCCGGAAGAAGATGATAAAAATTAAAGATGGCGATTGTTTATAAATGGAAAGAAATAGAAATTAAAATTATGGTTGCCGATCGATTAAATAAATTTTGAAAACGGGAATTATCGTAAATTAAATAAGAATGGAAAATAAGATAATTTAAATTTTAAAAGTAAATGGATAAATTTTAAATATATAAATTTTAGGACCAACAGCCTATTTGTATTATTTATTATTAGTCTAGTTTTTTAGTCTCTCTTTTACTTTAAAATTAACATAATTAAACAAATGCTTTTAATTTACATTATTAGATTACCTTTAACTGATCCATAAAAATTTTAATATTTATTCAGTTTGATTTTATAAAAGGTTTAAACGATTTTAAAAAATGGGAGGAGGGAGAGAAAGAGAGACTAAGTAGATTAAACTATTATACATTAATATGAAAATCTAGCTTTTTTTTACTTTTTTTTTAAAGAAGTGCTTATGCAATTTATAGTAGCAACACCTATTGTAATGCTATGAAAATAATGAAATCTGTGCTGTTGAATTGCATATTATTTAATTTTATTTTATTTTAAATCAAATCTTATTTATTTCTAGAAATGTCCCGTGTGAAGTCTATGTATTCATTGTCAGATCAGCCTAATTTAGAACTGAATGATGTCATTGTAAATGGTAACAGAGAACAAATTCTTCCAGTGTGTCCATCGAAAACAAGTCAGCTTCAAAGTGAAAGTGCCAACACCTCTAAATTAACTTCATCAACTGTACATGACACTTTAGAGCAAACAATACTGGATTCCATGGATGATGTCATTCACGTTTGAATTCTGTGATGGTTATTTAGTTGGTATTCTGTAATTTATGTTTTAAATTTTTTAAGCCATTTTAAGGAATTTTATAATGAAAAATAGCTTATGTACAATCATTTATTAAAAACAAATGAAGTTCTGTACTGCTGAAAAGCTGATCTAATGAACTTATTCAGCTGTACTATTAATGCCTTGTTATTAGAATATTGAATTTGCAGTAACATTTTTAATAGCTGTTAAACAGTCTCCTATTATGTAAAGTTAACAATATAATGTTATTTGTACCAATGTATTCAGTACTGTTTATTTAAACAAACTATTTGCTGAATTTGTGCTCTTAAAAGAAATTATATACTTTCAAATCAAAAAATAATTCACATATTGGTGATATCTTTAGTAGATAAAATTTTATATATATTGCTCAATTTTCATTTAGTCTACAAAATTCTGATGCCCTATTTTCAGTGTATCATATAGCTGACTTGTAAACAATTTTGTTACTTAAATTCATGAAAGGTTATTTAAAGTAATTTTCTTTTGAATTTTTGGGAATTTATTTTTAGAATTCATGTCATTAAACTTTATCCTAATACAGGAAAAAAATGTACAGAAAATTTAAAATGATACAATTGGAAAATATAATAGTGCCTGAAATCTGTGTATCCTTACAATGCATAATTTTCATATTTTAATTAATGAAATCGTATTTTTTTCCCTTTTAAACAGAAGTAAAGATATGTGTATTTAAACAATGGTTTTACTTTACTAAACTATCTAGAATTCTACAAAAAAGTATATACATAATTCTATGTGTCATAGAAATTACCTTATTTTTAATTACTATTTGACTGAAAATTTGGGTATGTGTAAAAAAAGATCATTAATCAGTAATACTTAAAACTTTCAAATCCAAAATATGTAGAATATTGTACATAATTGTATATGTTATTTCATATATTTTAATGAATAATTTTGTTTATATGTTAAGCATTTTCTGTAGATACAGGAATTTGCTACAAAGTCCTATGAATCCCAGAATGTTCCAAGTTTAGTTTATTTGTTTAATTGTATATAAAGGTTGTATATTTGAGAAATAGTTTTAAATTAACTACTTGATCAGTTATATGCATTTGTATCTGTGTTACATTTGACATTGTGAAAGCATACATGTTCCAAAGAAATTATCATCTTTCATTGAAATAATTTGTGTTTATACATTTTTTCTTTACTAAATAATGGATATCTACAAAGATCTATTTTTTATCCTTTGTGTGTTATAAAGAAATTTTACATTTTAAATAAAAAAATAATTTATAAGTAACCATAGCTTGAACAAGAACAGAAAAAAATTAACTTACTGCCAGCATTTTTATAGTAAAAGTAAGGCATGTGGTAAGATGCATTGGCAGAGTCATCAAAATTTATATTTTAGACTTCTAATAAAGTGAAGTTGTGCATAATTTTATTTCAAATCAATGAAATTTAATTTTACATTTGTAAACATTTTGAAACTAAAATAATATATATAGGATCAAAAAGGTTTTTTAAATGATACTTCAACTATATATAAAAAATTCGTTTTCTATGTTATTCTATAAATGAAGATCTAGTTCGTAACTAGATGGACAAGGTGATCATAATTAAACTGACAGTACTCGCCCTCTTCTGTAGCATGATCTAATTGCGAGAATGAAGCCAGGAGGGTTAAACAAGAGTAGGGTTGAAGGATTCCATGGAAGAAAAGATAATAAGTCACTGCTGGAGGAATATGTGACAGTTTTTTTTTTTTTTTTTTCATGGAATCCTTTGTCTTCCTTCTTATTTAATCATCCTACTAAATTTGGCTACATTCTTGTAGTTAGATTACGCTACACAATATGCAGAGTACTGTCAATTTAATTATAATCACCTCTTATATTTTACAGGCCAAAAGATTGTAATATAAATGATAAAAGGTTAAAAAAACAACCCAGTGATTGTTTTTTTTTTAAATGTCAGTAGTGACATAAATATGACTTAATATCACATAAAGCATTAAAATTTGTGTAGAATCTTTTAGTATTATAAATTTATTAGGTTGTTGCTTTATATTACTGGATTTATGTGTAATTTATTAGAAGTATTGATTGCTCAGTTAAAACTTAATTTTAAAAAATAATTATTTTTTCTAATCCAATCAGAAATTAAATATTAATTATCAAATAATTTTCTCCTTTAATATGCAATTTATCAGCTAACTTAGTATGTTTAAAGTTAGTATATTTTCAAAATAAGCTATTTATAAATATTTTCAGTTGCAAAAATATTTTATTTTCTCTTTTTATTGCATTGTGTATAGTTTTTATCAAAGATAACATACATATGAAAAAGTTAGTTTTAAAAAATTCTATTAACATCAAATAGCTTGGTGTTCTGTATTATTATTATTTATAACTGTCCAACTCAACCTAAAACTGATGTTCCCCATGTTGTTATTCTATTGTTCTAGATTAATAGCCTTCTGCATTCAATGTTGTAAATTTATATCAAATCTCTATAAAGTTCTTCCTTTTTTGAGAATATGCAAAATATTTATTTTATTTAGATATTTTTTTTCTGCACTTTATTTAATCTCTTGCATTACAAATTTTGTTTGATTTTTCTTTTTTTTTCTTTTTTTTTTCTGCATGTGACAATTGTAATTAATTATTTGGTAAAACAATTACAAACTTTGTTTTTCATAATTTCTTATACCATCCTTTTATTGTGTTTCCACAAAACTAAATGATGGACTCTAAAGCTTATTTATCATGAAGTTAAAATTACCTCTGAAAAATCAGTTCTACAATTTAATTCTCTCCATTAGAAAAGTAAAGAAAAAGTTATAATTTTAGATAATTTTCCATTGTATTATCACAGAGTTTAAATTCTTTTAGAAAATTAACGGTAAATATTTTTTATTTTTAGGGAAATTTACACAAGTTAACAATTTTCTCATTTTTAACAAGATGTTTCATGATTTTATATTAAAAAAATAACCTCATTTTATTCATTTATTTAAATGAAAATGAAAACATATTTAATTTTTTTTATTGATGGATTGTTTCATTACATATATTTTTTAATAGCCAGTATATTTTTAACTGACCAGTTAACACTTAGTTTTAACTGTCCAATAAATATATATATACAGTATATATTACATATAATTATTTTTGCCTTTATATTGATATATAATTAATATTTTGGATTATTGATCAGTGTATTTTTGTACAATCATTTAATTCAATTTATTTTGACTGTGTTGTAACTTGTAACATAAAACAATAGTTATTTATTTTTTAATTTATTCAGCAATATTTTTAAAAGTGCATTGTAAATTGTTTTGAAAATGATACTTTTCATTCTCCTTTTAGCCCTCTCCCTCCCCAGTAGTTATTTTCAAGCACAGTAACATTCAGTTATTTAGGGCTAAAAGTTTCAAAATTTATATTTACTTCTCATGTGTTGCAATTGTATAAATACCAGTATTTTTTGTTAGCAAATGTTAGTTGCATATTTTGTATAGTTATTCTTAATTGTATAATTTTGTAAATATCTATCTACATATATATATATTGTTGCTATTGATTAACTTAAATAGTATATATTACACATGGTTACTGTTAGAAGTTGTTAATTATTTAGCTCATGTAGATTAAAAGAAAATAAGAATCATTAAAGAATGTTTATTGCAATCTCAAAGTGTTATTTATCTTTGTTTGGTTATAATAAAAAAGTCTAAATTACATGTTTTAAAAAAATTAGTTATGTAGACAATATCATTGATTAGTTTGAAAATGTAACATATATTTGTCCTTTTAGGATTTTTGTAAAATTTGATAATAAATCCCAGTATGAAATTTTTGCCAGTAAATAAAATACAAAGTTCTTAAATAAAAAAAAAAAAAATAGAAATTACAACATATTTCAAAGAAATTAATGTGTAATTATTACAAAAGCAGAAGCAAAACTGTTTCTGCTCTTTAGAAATTTTACATACTTTAGCCTGAAAAAGAATTCATTACTTCATGTTGCTATTTCTATATTCTTATTTCATTAGGTTTATAATATTTAATTTTAATCAAGATTTGTGTCAGAATTTTTTAACAAAAATTTACTTTTTTAACTTTAGTGAACAAAAAGCTGTAAAATTGCATTTCTTTATTTTCAAATAAATGTTTTCAAAAATTCTGGTATGAATTCAACTTTACAGAAACACAATTACTTGTGCCTGAAAGGATCAAGATGTTTGTGCATTATTAAATATTCTTTACACGATTTTTCTTTTATTTTACTGTGACTGCCTATACTTTTTATTACTCTGTGTATCTGCCTATTCTGTGATTTTCTTTTCATATTCTCTTAAGGCTATTTATAAATCAAAATGCATTGTTTAGAGCCAGTTTTCATATATAAACATTTAACTATTCATAGATAGAAATTATTCTGTGATTGTGGCTTATTGTTTTAATCACGAATAACTTTTAACATGTGTCATACATCTTAACAAAAAGTAAAATGGTACCTCATACTTTCTTTCAGAAATACTTTTTTGTTCTGTAAGGAAATTTTTAATTTGTCTGTAGTCTAAAATCTGTTACAAATTTAAGGAGGCATTATTACTCTTGTAGTTATTTTGTTCATATGAATTTTGAAAAAATATTTAATTATATGTCATATAATTATGTTTGCTCCACCACTATTTAGTGAAGTGTTTTAACTTATTTTAATCATAATTCTTTTTCTAATATTGTTTCTTTTGAATGTTTTGAAAAGAAAAATCCGATTATATTTATTTTCATTTGTGTCCGATCAGGTTTTTAATTTTTAGTCCTGAACTATCTTGATTACTTTCTTGTATTTTCTTCATATTTTCTCGGTGTTAGTTTTTAGTTACTACTCCCTTTCACTTCTAATGGAAAAACTTGTTTTTTAGTTTATTTTTTATTTATTTATTTATTTTGTGCCAAAACCCTCTGAAATTTCATAAGGTTCAAAAGTATTATAACTGTGAAAATTTTGGTCAGAGAAGAATGAAGTTTTTCTATATATAACTTCTAGGACCCAGGGGATGTACAGAAATTTAAATTTCATAACTTTTAAAATAATATTTTGACGTGACTTTTGATATGATGAACGACATTTGAAACATTTTTGCAATTGGAACCATATCTACAGTTGAGGAATTAGCTATTGATAATAATAAGAGGAATATCCTGTATATAAATTCTAGGTCTTTCTGAGTTAGTTATCTTGTTATAAATAATTAATAATAACAAGAAGTATATATGTATATGAAGTATCATTTTTATCTGTTCTTTTTTTTTTTTTTAGTTGCATTTTGCAAAAATTTATGGATATTAAAATTTCTATGCTTTTTAAAGTTTCTTGCCACTTAACCAGATAATTTTTAATGTATTTATCTTTATGCAGCTCAATTTTTATAAGTTCAGTTGAAATATAAATATATATGGAGGTTTCTGCTGTAATGTTAATCCTCCATGTACTTTTTTTTTTATTGGGAGGAGGAAAATTGTAATTTTGGCTTTGCCAAAAATTTTTATCTGTAAAATATTTTATCTGTAATTTATTTTAAACAAATTCTTTTATGGTCAGTATACTTATTGCTGTTATGAATACTTATCTTAAGTATTTTGTTGTTTTTTAGTTTTTATATATTTTTTTATCATAATTTTTGTAAGCTTTTTTGTAAACAAATATTTTATGCCCTAAGTATATCTTTCTTTTTTTTTTCTTTGCTTTGGAAACCTTTTACCTAAAGCCTACTTTATACACTGTTTGAATACAGACACTTGGACTATGTGAACAAAACATTAAGATTCAGCTGCTTGATATTCTGAGTCTCTCACTAGAAGATATACAGCCAAAAATATTATGAAACACGATAACTCTCAGTGAATAATGCTTGAGATAGTACAATTACATATGTTTACTTTTTAAGCAGTATTTTTTGCATATATTTAACATTTAATTAAATTTGAAATTAAAAGTTCTTTATGTTGATTTTCTTTCATTTATATCGATATATTTTACTAAGAGAGACTATATAAATTTATATAAACAACAAATTACATATTAATTTCCTTATTATCATTTATGTTTCATGTAATATTTTTACATATATAAATGTTAAGCAATGGACTTACATAGAAGTAGTGGTATCATGAACAATTATCTGTGTCTCTAATATATTGAAGTGAATTAAATCTAAATACACTGTTAGTACAAATTTTCTCTATGAACAAGATAAATAATATTAATATTGTTATGTCCTTTCCTTTAATTAAAAACAGTATAGTTCAAATACTTGAAATGTTTATTTGATAAATATCTTGAAAATGAAATTTTTAAAAATTCTACCTTTTTACTTGTTGTACTTCTGTGAATCAAAAATTTATAAGTTAATAAGATCTTGTTCAGATATGTTTATTCTGAAATATCTTTTCATAAGTATTGTGTATATATATATATTAGTTATGCTTCCAAGCTGCAGATAGTGTAGTGTAGAATTTTGTACTGTATAAAACTCTTGTATACAATTTGTACATTAACTGTTATACTTTTCTCAAATATAAAATTGTTACTGATCCTTATGAAACATTTTGTGATATGTTTGAGATTTGGTAGTTGAAATATTTCCACACTAGAAAAATAAGTCTAGCATTATCATATATTTAAATTGATGCAGAATGAAGTATTGTTAAGTTACTTTTTAAGTAAATTCACAGCAGGCAAAAAACTCTGGTTTCCAATACAAAAATTGCAATTCATGCAATCACTGCATCGATTGCAATGATTGTATTGCAAATAAGATTATTTTTTTAAAAAGTAACTTTAAATTTGTAACATCCTGAATTCACCAGCAAATATTTCTCTGTTATTAGACATTGGAATTTTTTCCCAAGCTGGCTTAGCTGCTATATCTTGTAAAATATCTAATTATTTGTTTGTAAATGCTTTTGTATAGGATTTGTGTAGCTATTTTGTTTTATATTTTGTAAGAATTTGTACTGTTTGTCTTGTTACTATTTAAGCAGTGTTTGAATTTATTGTTTTGTGAATTTGATATTTAAATCTTTCTACCTTAATTTTCTTAATTTCCGAAACATTCCTTTAAAGAGCACTGGTTGCTATTTATTTTAATATTTTCCAAATCTTTATGTGAAAGTTTTGTTACTTTGTTATAGAAAAAGAAATATTCTTTTAAACTAGGTTAAATAAAACTGGCACATTGGTAGTCAACCTTTTTAAATCAGTAGTCATATTTTAGCATATACATCCATAATTACATATATTAATCACATTTTACATTGAACTTATTGATACTATGAGAGAGGAAAAACATCAGCATTAGGAAGCTTTTTAAACTATAAATTTAGCTGAATTATTTTTCAAAAACTACTTTTCCTTTTATGTAATTGAGATTTGTTCTCATTTTTCATTATTAGCTATTGATACAATTCAAATTGAATTGCTCAAATTAATTCAAATTTAACATCTATTTCACAAATCTGTGGCATGATCATGTTGAGTAAAGAAAAAAGCTATTTTTTTTCCCTTTAAACTCTATTTGTAAAGTCACAAATTGTGGACCATTAAATCTATACAGAATTAAAATTATTCCAGATTTTTCTAACCTTTTTTAACCCCCTTTTCTATGTACTAAGACTAAAAAAAAAGTTATGAGCTTTTTATTATTACTACTTATAACAAGCTTAATATTATTACTACTGTATTTTAATAAATCTTTTTAAATGTAATATATAAAACTGCCTAACTGGGTTCTGTAGATCCCTAGTACTACAGTAAACATCTCTAAAGATTAGCAGTTTGTTTTCTTAATTTTTAATAACAGTGAATGGTGTTAATAATACATAAAACATGTATCTTCTAGAGTTCTGCAAATATATGAAAGTTGAATGATATTCAGTTTTTCATTAGACTTATCTCTAAATTTATATTGCTGATCTTAAGGAACCGTTTCACTTTTTCTTCCCAATCTCAAAGTCCCACGCTAATCTATGAGAAAATTTAATTAGATGATGACTCATTACCTAATATGATTATCAGAAAATGATTTTCATCATCAGAATGTGGATGTCAATTGCCGACATAATGTGTTTTTTTTAATTTATTACTTAAATTATAAGCATTTTTTAAAAGATGATAAAATCTAAAAATTTTCCAGAAGTAGAATTTTTATAGTTTACCAGGTTTTTTTAAAATACTAAAAATTTGAGTAGATGTTAAGTAGAAATTTCATAGTTTACCAGCCTTTTTAAAATACTTAAAATTTAGATAGACTTTTTTTTTAAATGTACTATGTCAGCAATTTACATTTGTCAGCATCTACTTTCTGGTGAAATCAGTTTTCTGATAATTATATTACGTAATGAGTAATCACCTTGAATTAAATTTTCCCATAAGTTAACATGGGATTTCGCGATCAGAGAGAGGAAAATCTATTTCGATGAAACATGCTCTTAATTAGGTACCAAAAGAAATGTTTTCATGCTGAGATTTTAGATTCTACAACAATTTCATATCCAGTGCCTTTACAAATAAATACATTGTTTATGTGTGTTACATGGTACATCGAGCAATATTTTTTATCACAGGTTGACAACCATTGAGCTACTTACCCTTTTTTTTCCTGTTACTTTGTTGAACCAGACTTGTCTATATTTTCGCCTTCTCCAACTTGTGATATTATATTTTTTTTTTTTTTTTTTTTTTTTTTTATGTGAATACCAAGTTATTCAGTGCATGGTGCTCTTTGTAAAGTTTGTAAATTTTTTTTTTCTGAGCAAGATAAAATCAATTTTACTCCCTTGCTATAAAAATATTGTCTAATTTAAAGTCTGTATATATATATAAATATATATATATTACATTAGTTAAAGTGATTATTCTTTCATTTTTGAAGAAATTTGTAGTTTGTAGGAAACATAGATTGAATTCATGTTAGTTATTTCTTGCAACATATTGTTGCCATTGTTATGTTCTATACTAAATTTTTTTTAAAGTTGTAGAGTGCAATAATTGTGCTTTTGATGTTTAATCAGTAGTATGTATTTCAATGAATGCATTATGTACAGATGTAATCATTGAATATAACAAATTTTACAAAAAAATAAAAAAATTGTTTTGCTATAATCTGTTTTACTTATTTATACTAGATTCTAAATGACACCATATTGATTTACTTAATAAAGAAAGACAATATTTTTAGTAAAACAATGAATACAAAATTATGAAATAGAAAATGTCTCAAATTTTGTCTCTGTCTTTTGGAAAATAATTTTAGTGATCTTAAATTATTCTATTCTGGTATTAAATTCTATTCATACTGATAATTTAAGTAGAGTAGAGTCAATATGGGTGCTTGATGAGTAGCTGCGTGAGGCATATTTCATGCTAATTTCCAACCATTTTAAAGAAAATCTTAACATTAGATTTTGAAAGAAATGTGCTGGCTTAATACATACAAAATGAGATGATGATACTTGACAAAATGAAAAGGTTTAATAAAGAACAGTTAGATCTTATAATAAACTTTAAAAGAAAAAAATTGCAATAAAATATCAACTTTACATTGGCTAGATCAAAAGAAATTATTTTGAACTGCATGTGAGAAAATTCCCACATTGTGTTTCCATTTTGTCATTTCTGTGCTGGTTTTATCGAGAACGATCTATCAGTATTTCACCCCTTTGTGAGGTCGGCAGCTCTAGCAATTCTCCGTTTCCCCTGTAGGCTTAGCATAGGAAGTGACAGTGCATTTATCCTATCCGTATGAAGGTGATGAGTTTTTTTATTTGCTCCTGTGGCATGTTTTGCCAAACCTGAAGTGGATGGTTTTCATTACAGTTTTTCCTGTGTTAGTAGGCGTGGCTTTCACTAGTCGATCCTATTAAATTCATCTTATTATTCTAAAATTCATTTGATTTGTTTCTAGATAATTTCTTCATCAATTACTAATCGCTTCAAAATTTTCCATTTATTAACTTTAATAACCCCCGTTTCACTCATATTTATACGGATGTAACATAATTTTTAGTCAGAAAATTAATCTGACAATGTAGCACTTTGCTGTGTGTGTTTCATTTTTTGGTGCGAGTCTCCGTTGGAGCTTGCACTAATATGCCAATATTTAAAATCACTTTAAATATTCTTAGAATGGGGTGAAAAGATAAAATTTTGTGATGTAATGTCATAATTATTTTATTTTAAAAAGTTTGCCTATAGTTATTTACATTCTTCAATATTTTCAAGACTTCATTCTCCTCGTAGGCCAATTGTCAAATTCAAAGATGTTCTTTTTAAGACTCGGTGTAGTAACCACAAATAAAATTCTACAAACCGTTCTTCTATTCCCTTGACGGATTCTTATTGTAATTAAAGTTTCGTCATATCTGCATTCATTTTTCTGTGTCAAGAACAATAAAGTAAGATCTACTTCAATTCATTTTTATTATTTTTTCTTCATTTTAATTCGACCTTAAAGAACGCAGCATTACTGCATAGGGTTATTGTGCTTGATTTTACAACAGTGCAGCATAACACTAACAATCTCAGCCATTTCTCATTTTTAAATAATAGAATTTATGATTTCAAGAGCACCAGTACAATATTTCGATAATGCTACAGTATTCAAGTTGCAATTATTATTACTTATATTATTTTATGGCACCTAAAACAATGTTCTTGAATCATTCAAATGTCTGCCTCCAACCCCCCCCCCCCCCCCCCAAAGTTTAAAGTCTCTAAACTCTATTTAGGAAACATCTGCTGTATTTGTTGCTCTCCAGAAATAAATAAATAATTAGTCATCTAATTTATCCTCCTCTCCCCAACAAAGTTTAAAAATCTTTAATACTATATATTTTTTTTAAAAAGAATTATGCCCTTTTTATAGTAAAATTAAATATTAGTCATCTAAATTCCCCCCCCCCCCCCTCACACACACACACACACACGCTAAAATTTTTGCTCTGTTGTTTCCCCTTCCAAGAGAGGATTTCTAAATATGCTTGGGGGGAGGGGGAAAAGGTTTCTTTTTTTTCCAGTTTGGCTGTTCTTGCTCCTGAAAATCAAAACAATCAGATTTTCTAAAATTTAAATCTGATTTTGTTTTCTGTGTTAAAATATTGAGTGGTGGTCAAGAGTTGTAGATTTTTAAAATAACTTGTCTTCATACTTTGCATTCTTGAAAAAATGTGTACTTTAAAAAATATATATATTATTTTAAATAAAGCTGTCATAATAAAGACAAATTCTGGAACATGATTATTTTTTGGAAGTAGTTTGGTAACACATAGATCTCTTTAACCACTTTACCAGCCGCATAGATAGGGAAACAGTGTTATTACCCCTGACTTAACTCAGGGCAGCCGTTGAAGTGGTTAAAGCAAACTAAAACAAAAAAATATTTACTGCAAAAATGAGTTTAGAAAAAGTTTTTTTTTTCTCTTTCGAAAACAATTTTCCTAGTTTTACACACACACACACGCACAAAAAGAAAAAAAAAAAAAGTTTTTTTTTCTTCAGATTTTTCTGCATTTTTTCTTTTAATGTTACTAAAATATCAAATAAAATTTACTTTTGGTGTCAGCTCTTATCTATTTGTAATAGAAAGCATTTTGTACATTCAAGTTTTCCACCAATTTGTATTTTATCTTTTTAGGGTTTCGTTCATCTCGCGAAACCCTATTACTCCCGCTTCGTTGTCTGTCTGTCACAGAACTATTCTCAGAAACTATGTAACTTACAGAGTTGAAACTTTGTGTATATAGCTGAATACCATCTATAAAGAGCTCAAAATATTAAAATTTGAAAAATTCGTATTATTTTAATAAATAGAGATAAAAAACCAAAATTCTGACAGCCTTTTCCTATTAAATTTAAACATTTTTCATTACAGCAGATGCCAAAAATTAAAAATCCATGATGAAATTCTTTCTACAATAATTAATTTTCTATCAGACGATTTCTACGTAAAAAATGAAAATGAAATAAAAAGTTTCACCAATTGAAAAAAAGATTAATCTTACTTATAATAAAATCCGAAGGCAAGAAAGTGTCTGTAACCATTCCAGGCTTAACCACTCTTTTCTGCGAATTGACCGCAGTAAAATGCCATGTTAGGCTTAATGAAAATCCTGTTCTAATATATAACAACTAAATGATAATTTCTCCTACTTGAAATCATGTCTTTCAAAATAAATTAATGTTTGTGAGAAGACTTACATTAAATTATGTTGATATTCTGAGATTAATTCGGTAATGAAATTAGATTTATTGCTCCATGAAAGTAAACAAACAAATGATTCATTCGTTGTGAACGTTTAAAATATTAAACTATGAAGCTAATCGTTCGGAAAGCGATCGCAAACGGAAGAAGTTACCATCCTCGGTGATTGAAACTCGCTAAAATGCTTCGTTCGTTCGTGAGCCTTTATCGCCATCTATCGGAGATTAATATAAACAAAATGTCTTCTGAAATTGTAGTTTTAATTCTCAATGAATACGTCTCTCTTATACGCGATACACTGTAATTATTTTTCTGCACCAGTTCCTTTGCAAAGTAATTTTCTCCTTATTTAATCACAGAATTTTACTGTTTTAAAATAGTGGTACAAAAAGTAATTACTGAACATCGCGTATGAGGTCACTGTATTTCTTATAAAATGTAATTAGAATATAAGGAACATGTAATTGTAATGTCGTATACTACATACATTAATTATATCAGTGCAAATAAAATTTTGTATTTTAGCATAGTAGAAACTTTGTTCTGAAAATAAATTTGTAATATAATAAGAGAATTTTAAAAAAAATACTTATTTAATAAAAGATTATCTTTAATGATCAAAATTTATCCACAGTTTTTTTAGGCATGTTTATAAAAAAATCCGAATTTAATTTGAGATAAACTTTTTAAAATTTAAGTTATTTAATTATTATTTTAGCAAATAAACTTTCTGTTGAAATTGCACTTTGTTCTGTATTATATCAATTTTCCTTGCATTGTAAGTAAAATGAATATTTTATATCAAATATAATTAAAATAGGAGGAATATAATGTAATACTGTGGTACAACAAGTATTAGTTATAACAATACAGATAAAATTTTGAATTTTAACATAGTAACTTTGTAGTGAAAAAAAAATTATCAGTCATATTAATACAATTAATAGATGTGATTTAATTAGGAAATAAAATAAAAGAAATTATTTTAATGGTCGAAATTTATTACAGTTGTATACATTTGTGAAATCGGAATTTGAATAATGAAATGTTTACCCTGATATAGCAGGGCAGTTTAAAAGATCGAAATGACGCAGATTGCCCAAATTACTCGAACTTTTTAATGTCGCTTAAAAATATGCTTTGCAGCGTTGCCTGGTGAAGTATTAGAACAGTTTTTTACGAGGTTTGTATGCAAGGCCCCACCCCGATGTAATTAGGGGTCCTCTAGCAGGCCCGGAGATATGTTAACCCAGCAATGGATGTTTAAACAACTTTGTTAATCTAAACAATGTTTTGAAGATTTTATCGTTCTTAATCTTTACAGAATCTTTTTATAGTGAAATCTTTAAACTATTGAAGTTCAATCAAAACAGTTTATTTCCTTCGGGTATGTCGTTGTTTATATATCAAAGGATTGAATATTATTTCATAACATCTTAATGCTGTTTGTTTGTATCAAGTCTTATGAAAATGAAACGTAACATTCTGTCATTTTTGACAGGGGTTGTACTAGTATGAAATAAAAACGATTGACATCATAGTGGTGATAAAAAGAAAATTTTCAAAGATTTCTCAATAATACAAGGAGTATGAGTATGTGTATGTCCACAAAGCAGATTAATATCACGTCTGTGATAAAGATATCAGTCTTTATCTTTTTTTTAATTACTTTCTATTTCAGCTCAACTTATTACTGTATTTAATAACCTTTCCAGTTTAATTTGCCATTCTTTTAAGCTATTTTATCGGCAGTCACGCACAATGCGGCATGTTGTTTTCACTGCAGAACTCCCCATCGTGTCTCTTTGTTCATTTTGAACAAGCGCTGCTTCGATGTTTTTTTTCACTGCAGAGCTTACCTCCTTCGTGCTCTGCATTCGTTTTGAATCAGTGCTGGCCTTGGGCTGTGACATCATCTCATTCGGCGGCTCTCCCACGCTCGTACGTTATACGCATGCTTCGCCCGGCACTCTTGTTTACAACCTGTTCGCTGTGATCTCGGGAGGTATTTCATATTTCGGCCACTTTAGCACTGCAGGCAAAAGGGGCGTTTTTCCTACACAAATTAGAATGCTTCTCTTAATTGTCAAATATTAATGAGTTTTCCATTTGTTCTTTTAATTTTCACGTAATCCATAATCAACAGATTATTTTAAATTAATCTTGCATTCACATTTGTGTGCTCCAGTCACTGATATAAATACCAATGACACACATTTTTCTAACACAATTTTAACGAATACAATGCTGTAAAAATAATTTGGATTGCGCACCTTTGATCTGAGCTTCGGCTCATGTCCGAGATCGGCATGTGCCGATTCTTATGGAGATCAATCTCGCGTTTTAAAATTTTTTAATGTTCTTTAGAATGCTGTTGTAAACTTAAATTTAATATTTTAAAAAGTTTAAATTAAGTGGTAATTCAATTAATTCTATAACTCTTCATGGATTCGGCCAGAAGGAATATTTAAAGCAATCATCGTCATTTACTCGGGATGTTAGAGCCAGAACTTTAAAAAATAAAAGGATGTGCAGCCACTGTCATTGACTATTCCTTCCTCTTATTGCAAGAAAGTAAAATAAAGATTTTGGATTCAATTCTAAAGGAGCATTTATTTCAAGTCGTCTGAGTCTATTATTTTAAAGAACAAAGTAAGAATATTTTATTCATTTATTTTTAGATGTGATTCTCTTCATGAAGAATTTTGACCGAAAGAACATCATGCAACTTTATTGCATCGGTTTATTGCTCACACATAAATATTCCTCCAATCAATATTATTATCACCACAACGTCATTAGAGAATTAAAAAGAAAATCTGACGTCATATTGGAATTTTAACGAATTTTTCAGATGTTTGAGAATAATACAAAGCGAGTATCAATATGAGTAATAGAGAATAGTAAATATATGAGTTTAAGGAATTGAATCATAATAAAAATCCGATTATGGAAATATTCGCATATTTTAACATTTTAAAGGTGTACAACATGTTTAAATTTGAAATTATTTTTTTATATCGCATTTAGTCTGTGTGACAGATATTATTATGACAGAATATAATAGCCGGCTTCGTCCACTATCGGACTGGTTTGGATACACAAAAAAATAGACTGGTAAATTTTTACTTTATAAAAAACAAAAAACATAAGTTTTTGTTTTTTTGGTTGCTAAATCAAATTTATTTGGATTTATTAAAGAAAGGATAAAGTGTTTTGAAAGGAATATTAAACGAAACCCTTTGAGCAACCTTCGATCACACTTACCCACTTGTTTTTTTTTTCCCTTTGAAATCAGAATCTTTTTTAATTTACTTGCATACCTTAATTTTCATTTAGTTCTGTGCTTTTTAACACTTTTCAACATAGTTGAAAAGTGTTTATGAATTCGGTTTGTCTGTCTGTCCGTGCTCTAACTTGCATAAATATATTCGGATTGTCATGCAATTGATATATGTTTTTGAGGTTTAAAATAGCATGTTTGATATTGAAAAAGAAGTATGTAGCATTTATATTTTTTTTTACAGAGACACTGAAAAGAATTACGGTCTATGAGGAAAAATCATTTGTGGGTTTTTTTTAAATAATGTTACACGATTTCAAACATATTGAAAATGATATATATCACTGAGATGCACTACAAGAGGCTTACTATGGAATGTGGTGTGCACAGCACTTATAGTTCCTTTACAGGGGCACTCAAAAGAATTTGGTTAAAGTACTGCTTGTTAAAAATTGCTGGAAGTGCTTTTCAGTTGCTGAACGCATTTTTAAATTTAACTCATTTTTTTGTCTATTACTTGATGTGTATAAATTGCATAGTCATATACAGGGCGGTAGAAAATTTCTCGAGTACATTTCTTTTTATTGGCGGAGATTCCAGAAAGGAAAATTTAAACTGTGCTATGCGTTCCCTAAGTGAAATAAAATTTAGCATTCTATTTAGTATATACACTGGCCTCCAAAAGTTAAGGTACAACCGGTTTTTTGAGTCTAATTTGCAAATGAATGAATATAGAAACAACAAATTTGAAGGAAATGTGCGCTAAACTGTTATTTATTAAATGCGACATAGAAATTTACTTAAGTTAAACGTATAAATGAAATTACAACAAAAAAGCACTCATGGTGGAAAATTCCATTCTTGGAGAGATCAGTACATCGCAGTATTATGCAGTAAAATGTGAAAGAAAATTAAAAAACTGGTTCTAATACGGAATATGTCCACTCCGGACTTGAATGCATTGGCGGCATCGACTTTCCATGCTCTCAATTAAATTGTCAGACACCAAAATAGGTTATGCTGACCAGACTTGGAGTAAGTCTTGTTTCAGCTCATTTAATGACCTTGGAGGAGGACTTAAAGCCACAACCTGTCTTCCAAGATAGTCCCAAAGATGTTCTATCAGATTCAAGTCTGGAGAGTGAGCTGGCCATTCCATTCTCTCCAAACCATGATCCTCAAGATAATCCTCAACAACCACACTCGGTGTGGTCTCGCATTATCATCCATTAGAATGAAACCATTGCCAATAGCACCGGCATATGGGCACACATATGAATCAAGGATCTCATCCGATATCTTGCACCAGTCACAGTTCCTCCATTGAACACATGCAGGTCAGTGTGGCCTCCGAGTGAGATCCCTGCCCAAACCGTGATTCTACTGTTTCTGTACCTGTGTGTTTCGACAGTGTTTGATTGATGGTATCGAGTGCATTGTTCTCTCCAGATCAGAAGACGTCCTGAATCGCTCTCCAGTGTGAATCTGGACTCGTCTGTGAAGAGTACAGAAGCCCACTGTTGTCTGGTCCAGGAAACATGTTCTCTTGCCCAACATAAGCGGCCCTTCTCTGTCGTCTGTTGAGGGGGACACACACAACTGGTCGCCTTGCATAGAGACCTGCATTGTAAAGACGTCTTCACACCGAGTAGCAGAGATTCTTCTCCCTGATGCTGCAAAGTGGTGTGCAATGAGTTGCGGCACAATAGTGCGTCTTCTCTTTCGGGCCGAAAGAGCTAGAAACTGGTCTTCTGCAGGTGTTGTAACACGTGGGTGGCCTGGAACATGTCTTCTGGACATAGAATCTTCGGATTCATACTGATCCCAGAGTCATTGGACTACACTGCGAGACACATTGAGCCGTCTAGCAGTATCGGCCTGTAACAACCCCATTTCCATCCATCCTACCACCCGCCACCTTAATGAATCGGGCAAACGACTTCTTCTAGACATTTCTAGACTCTACTAGCTGTTGTGAGCAAAACTGACAACAATAGTTCGAATACAACAAAACTTACACGCGAAATTACGAAAGCTTCGTAATTGCATATTTTTCTGTCATTCACAAATACCTATTCTTTTCTATAAAATAAAAGTGGTAGCTGTAATTTTTGCGTAAGTTTTTTTAAAGCTTATTATTGTCATTCATATAAACTATGAAGTTTAATCTGACTGCCATTTTTAGTCTGGTGAGCTTCGAAAAACATGTTGTACCTTAACTTTTGGAGGCCAGTGTATACAAATCTATATGATACAGGACTGCACAAAAGAGATCGGATATTTTTCTGAAATTCTATTTCTAAATATATTGAGGATTTTCCAAATTGTTTACCTAGATATCTTTCAAATTATGGTAAAGATTTGCAAAATTATTTTGTAAATGTTGGAAAGTGCTACACAATCTATGCTTGACGCATGATTTTTTGTTCTTGTTTTATATAGACATCAGTGTGTCTTTGTACAATGCTACAGTGATCATGTTTTGTCTTAGATACTTTATTAAGATGTTTTAATAAATTTATAATCTATATATACTAAAACCTTCATTTTACGTTTACTCACATTTAACATAATTTAACTCTGTTCCCTTGAAATCCATATCCGAATGTTAAATTTTCCAGCTTCAAACGCTTTCCCAAATAAGGTTTTCTCGTGCTATACATTTTATTTTGGGGACTTATTTTTTTAATTTTTTTTTATTTCACTTGTTTATTGTGCATGTCCATTTCAAGTGTTTCTGAAACATCTCTTGCTTCATTGTTGTTTTCTTGACATTCAGAAAACTTTTCATTCCCACTTTCTGTAGAGTACAGAATAAGAGATAAGACGGCAAAGGCATTCTTTTCAAATGAAGGAGTGGGATTGATATTATAGTGCATGTGTTCCAGAAGTTTACATGTGACAAGCAGATACATCTTCATTACTATTAGTAAGAGCTCATTAGGGACCCACACACTATAGATATGTCTGTGGGAAGTCTGTCAGCGTGTCAAGCAGAACAATACAAAAGATAAAGGCTAAGTCTTTGTCCATGTGTTTTCAGTGAGCACACTCCCATAAAGCTTACTGACCCATTGCTATCCTGTAAGTTAGTGATAGCGACTTGGTAATTTCATGGCTGCTAAATGCTGTTGTCAGAAAGATATCCCTAATCGAAAAATCAAAAAAGTTTCACAGAACGAAAGTCCAACTTGCGAAAAGTCTTGCAATAGCTCCTTTCAAGTTTACAAATGATATTAAAACAGCAAGAAGTACTAGATTTAAAATCAGAAAAATAAGAGAATCTTTTTTTTTTTTTTTAAAGAGATATTTTAAAGTCTGTCATATGACGAACTAGAAAAGGTTCTGTTTGAGTGGCTCCTGCAAGCTTGCTCATGTAATGTCCTTATCAATGGAACAATTATGAAAGAAAAAGCATTAGAAATGTTTTCATGTCTTGAACTCAATAATTTCACGGCTTCTAATGGATGGATAGGTTCAAGAGAAGACACAATTTAAATACAAATCACTTTGGGGAGCATCTGCAAGCATTCATCCAATAACCATTCAAGAATAGAAAGAGGACATTTTGCTGTCTTTAAGGCAGTTCTCAAATCCAAAGGAGCTACTTTCTGATACATTTCTGAATTCATTTTTGTTTGGAAATGCATGAAATTGGCAAGTGTTTTTATTCAGAAACTATGTAATCGAATTACATTTTCAATTTTCTGGTAAAGGCAGTAGAACTTTCAGATAATACTATCAAAATCGGTGTTTTGAACTGAATTCCCAACATGGCAGTCCGAGAAAGGGAAAAAAAGTGTCATGTGACAACTGACAAGAATCGATTATAACTTGACAAGTATCGGAAGTATTATTTAACGAAAAAAAATGGAAAACGCTATTAGATTCCAAATTACTTCCTTAGTTAGATCTGCCAATTTTATGTCTTTATGCTTAAAAATGAGTCAGAAATAGAGATGTAAAATTTCCGGAAATTTTGAAGTGGCGGAAAAAACCGAGTTTTTTTTCGGTTTTCTTCTGGAAAAATTGATTTCTTACAAATGTTTCTCAAAAATAAGTTGCATTTTCTTAAAAAATATAAAATAATAAATATTTTTTAAATAACTGCATACTAAAGAAAATATTTTTTTTCACTTTACGTGAGTATATTACAAAAAAGAAAAAAAAAAAGTCAGATTTTAAAAGTTAGCCTTTCAGTCTCAGAATTTTCACAGTAGCTTTTCTTGCTTAATTTAACACCATTCTTTGTAATATATAATGTCTCTGTTGAAATGATTTTTCAGTTGCATTTGTTAAATTACCAGTGCAATTACCAGTAGAGATAATTAAAAAATAACAACAACAACATTTCTTATGAGTTTCAACCAGTATCACTGCAGTTAGAAAACAAATTTAAATCCCCTCTACATAGTATTGGTGCTTTGCTTTGTATATAAATGGCACCATTTTAAAGAAACAAATTATTGTAGTTGTGACATTATAAATATTATCATTTTTATATCTACTATTGCTTAAAAATTGATAATAATTTACAATATTATAATTTTTTTTCGTACAACTAGAATTTTCATTTCTTGTGTATTTAGTTTTGGTATAGCTTTCCAGTCTAAACCTAAACCAGCCCTATGTTTTGGTTTTAGTTTAAGTTTTAGATTCTTAATTTGAAAGTAATATATATATATATGTATATCTATTTCTTTAATAAAATTTATAAAACAGATAAATTTAAATACTTTGAAAAATTTAGTTGAAAACAATTCTTATCAGAAAATTTACATTTTCTTTGCAAAGTTTATTTGTATGCATATATATATAGATTAAAAAAAAAAAAAAAAAAAAAAAAACAGTTAGACAAGTCTTAAAATCTATGTTTAAGGAAAAGGAAGAGAAGGGGGAGGGGGGGGGGAAGCTTGAAAAGACTAAATAATTTCAATTGCATGTTATTAAAAAATAACTTGTTTCAAATAATAGTTAAATATTTCTGGCGATTATTATCTGATTACAGGAAAAATCGTCCAGCTATGCCAATAAAAATAAATGCATGTTTCAAATTTTATATTAAATTTATGGTATATTATTGAAATAATTTTACACATGAATTTTCATTTTTAACAAGATAAGTTGCATGGGTCTGCTTACATTTATTTTTCACGCGATACTGTTTTTGTGAACATTTTGTATAAAAAAAATGGCCTTATTAAAAAAAAATCATAAAATTGTCATAAAAAAGTATAATCCAAATTTTGTGAATTAGAAATTATTGTTCTATTTAAGTTCTTATTTAGATATTTTTAATAAGGTCCTTCATAAATACAATAGTGGCAATATTTTGGAAAACTTTTGGAAAAAATGTGTTTTTGAATTTTGATGGCTCATAACACCCAATATTTCTTAGTAATACCATAATTAGGTCCCTGTCACAGAAAACAATCATTTCGGTATGTGCAACATGAAATGATGCACTGTAATGGGGAGCTGAAACAAAGTAAAGTTCTGTTCAGAGTGCAGTATTTTGATCTAAATTCTAGAATTCCATAAAAAAAAAAAAAAAAAACATTTTAACACTCCAAATAACATGACCCTACTATTTCTCTGTCTAGTAAACATGCCTTTTAGCTCAGTTTAATATTTTCAACCTTTATTTGATTTATAATTTTTGTTTCATGAAATTCTAGCATTTAGACCAAAATACTGCATTATCTACAGAACTGTACTTTGATTCAACTCCACATTTCAGTGCGCCATTTCATGTTGCATTCACCGAGATGGTGTTTTCTGTGACCTATACACAGGGACCTTACTCTTCTACTGTTAATTGCTCTCCTTCATCTTTTTCTGCCTTTATCAGTCTTGTTTTGCATGACTTAGACATCCCTTTGTTAATTTACTTCCAATTTCATCATAACCATTGCTGTCTACACTTAAATATTGGGGTAACTAATCAACTCGTTATAATGTTTGCTTAATTTTATTATGCTTTACTAGATCAAAAATTGAAAGATTGCAAAGAACTTTAGCAACTTGATAGCAATCATAAAAAATAGTGATAAAAGTCCGTCTGTAAGTACCAAAATATGACATATATATTTTTTAATCCTACCCTAGCTTTGATTGACACATTACCAAATAAAATGGAATCTGTCTGACACTCGAAACATTCATATGTATTGGCTATATTCAAGAAAAAGAAAAATCATTATCAACCTAACCAGATGTTACTGCCTTTTTCTGATTACTACTTGGCTATAACGTTTGATAAATTAATTAGAATTGAACAAACTGTATTGCATGATATTTTTGATTAAATTATCTTTCCAGTGGTATATAGTTTTTATGGTATAACTAAGAAATATTTGGTGTTATGAGCCATCAAACTTCAAAAAAACATTTTTCCCAAAAGGTTTCCACAATTTTGACCACTACTGCATATACAGCTAGATAAGATATTCATTGGCGATTCCAGCTGTTATGTGACATGTTTTGTTATTGTAAAATCACCCCATTTCTGGTGGATTCAGAATGGAGATTGAAAAAAATTCCGAATTTTTTGAAGGTTCCTATATTTTAAAGTGAAAAAATTGTAAAGGATCCTTTAAAGGACTCAAGTTCTTCCTGAACTGCTTACAGATCATATTTTCAGATGATATTTTCTATGTTAACATTTTCATGGGAGACACTAAACATGAAAAAATATAAAGCAAAAATATCAGAATGCAGCAATAGTAACATTTTAAATATATTATTTTATAAATGAAATTTCAATTTTTCCAATTTGGAAAAATTGAAAAATACCCCTTCAGAAAAAAACGGAAAAAAAACGTTTTTTTTTCCAAAGTTTCCGGGTTTTTTTTCGAGCATTCCCATCTCTAGTCAGAAACATTCAAGTTATTGATCAGGGAATTTGAGAACAACCTTAATAGAAAATTACATGCCAAAAGACATTTTTAAAGCTGGTGAATTTGGGCTCTTTTTTTTCTCTCTTGCCTGATAAAACTTTAAACGTGAAAGAATTATGCAATGGTGGAAAAATGTCTTAAATGCAGTTAACTATCTAGTTATTGATAAGAGTCGAAAACCACGGTATTTTAAAAATGTTACGATAGTAACAAGAAATCTTAGATGACAAAGAGTTATTTTTAAAATTTTTCTATGCAATTTGATAGCAGAATGGGTTTACAAAAGCAGCTGATTATTTTATTCGTTGATCGATGTACCGCTCATATAAATTTGAACTTATATTCAAATTGAGTTCTTTCCTGCCAACTCCAACTGTGAGATGTAGACATCAAGATTTCCTACAGAAAATAGTTGGCCTATAAGGTATTAGTCAAAATTGATTTTGGAAGCCTAGAAGATGTTTGCAAAAATAAATTTAACCTATTGGAAGCTTTTCATTTGATAATTGCATCATGGAATAATGTAACTAAAAGTTGTGCTACCAACTGTTTTGCAGTTTTCCAAAGATATGGCAATGAACACAAGGAAAATTATGGTGTCCCTTTAAATAATTATACATACTTTATGTGTTTTTCTGCATTTTGCGGCAAATTTTCCACATTAGTAAAAAGAATCCAGTTTCAATCTTGTAGCCCAATATAGTAAAGTTTGCTTTTAAATAACGTTTATTTGGAATTTCTACAATTTTTTCATGTTTTGCAGAAATTTTTTTTAATTCGTAAAAGGAATTTGGGTTCAACTTTCATCTCAATACTGTAAATTTTCTCCTGCAATAGATTTTTTAAAATGAGAATTTTAGCACTTCTTATCTTTTCGTGGCGATCTTTTGACATTTGCTAAAGGAACCAGGTTTCAATCTTTTAGTGCAATGCAGTAAATTTTGTTCTTTGCAATTTTTTAATTAATCACAATTTTTACCATTCCAAGACAGTTTTTTTCTGAAATGGAATGAATTCTCTGGTAAATTTTTTCATCTGAAAAATATTCAGGATTTCTTTGAAAAAGAACCTTTGCACTCGCAATAGTGAAAATCCAATCTGAACTCAAAACAATTAAAGTCAACTTGACATGCAAAGAAGAAAAACAGCATCAACCGACCAGATGCAGAACTATCTGAGAATAAAGGTTTTGTGGATTTCTGAACTGTATGAATATTAAATCATAGTATGAAGAAGAAGGCAGAAAATCATTAATGAACATTTTTACTGACACAAAATCATTAATGAACATTTTCTTATTTCTATGGAGCAAAAAATTTGAAAATTTTGTACCCTGTTGATGATGACAGTGTGCTGATTAGATCCTGACCAATTCAATTTAAAGATTTTTTTCCCAAGACTATTTGACAAAATTTTGATTTTTTTCTTTTTTCTGTGATCAATTAGCAAAATTAATTTTTATCTGCGACAGATTGGCAAAATAAATTTTTTCTGCAACCAACTGACGAAATTAGCGATATTTTCCTGCAACAGATTGACAAAATTTGCAATATTTTTCTGCGACTAATTGACAAAACTATTTGCTGAGATCTTTTGACAAAATTTACGTTACGTCAATCATTTATAGAAATTCGTAATTTTTTTTATGGGATCGTTTGATGATATTTTCAACTTTTTTGACGTGATCTTTTAATAAAATCTGTGATTTTTCTTTTTTCAGACATGCTACAAGCTCACCAAAAAGAGTCCTTCCGGCCTGTACTGGGAGGAAAAGGTAGCTTTCCTATATCTTCGTTTAAAATTTTAGCTAATGTTACTCGAAAACAGCAAGCTAAAATGCAAAGAACCGTTTACAAAAGATTCGTTAATACTGAATTTGAATAAGAAGTTCGCCAAATTATTGAGCCATAGCCAAGTTGGCTTCATTTATGAAGACTTATTTTGATTGCCAAATTTGGCAATATTTTGCCAATTGTCACCAAGTTGGCGAGAATTTGGCACTAACGGATGTGAATATAGTTTTATGCATATGATTGGAAAAAATGATTACAACAATGAAAGAAAATAATTTGCGAGAAATCGCGTTCACTAAAACTCATAAATTAATCGTTGGTTTTTTGTAATGTGCTGTCTTGGTTCAAAATGCCAGCCACCCTAGAATTTCAAACTGCTCTATCTCAGCCATTTTTTAAGATAGAGGTAAAACAAAAAATGCTCTGGAATCCTTGTATCAAGGCCTAACACTTAATTCAAAAATAAATTTGAATTATTAACTTTTTTGTCTATTTATTTTAGTTTTAAAATTTTCAGTGGCCGCCATCTTGAAACAAGATGGCAGACCAAGCTGGCCAACGAACTCGGTCGAGACATTGGTGAGCTTAATACACACAATTAGTTTCATCCAAATTAATTTATAAATACAAGCGTTATCGTATGACATAGGTCAGATATATATATAGATATATGTGGATATATTTATCTATCTATATACAGTCAACTCCCTCTAATCCGCACAGCTTGGGACCAAAGGTTGTGCAGATTATAGAATTTTGCGGATTATAGGTCATTGCTTTGTTTAAATTTTTTTCTCTTGCAATTTTACAGTAAATTAATTATTAATGCATAAATTTGTTGGTAAAAAAGAAAGATATTGCAAAACATTGGATTATTTAATTAAAAATCCCATTATGTTTAAGGAAAAATTTCTTTAAATTTTATTTTGCAATTTCTTTTGTTTGTTTTTACAATTTTCAAACATAGTATTAATTGTCATTTGTTTGAAAACTTTTGACTTTTAGTCTAGTATTTTTTCTGACAAAACTCTCTTCTGAAGAAAATCTAGATATTTATAACCTATATCCAAGACCTGCTCAAGAGTTACTTTTTCACCTTCATCATCATACTCTGTGTCAGAATTATCCTATTTTCAGGAGAGTTTAACATAGTACTCAGTACTCATATGTAGAATATTCATAATGAGTATCTGAGTACTTATAATGTCATTTATGAAAGCCTCTTTATTGCAGCTTCAGCTTGGGAGGATATTCATCCCGTTATATTTTCTCCATTCAAGAAATCTGGCACAACAGTTAGTGAATTTTTTAGTTTTAGATTTGTGTTAGTGAATTTTTCTGCAGATTTCTGTTTTAGCACTAACCAAACTGAAGCCACATAAGTCAACATCATCACCATTACTGTCTATAACTAAAGATGCTGGCCACAAGTTTTGCTTTGCACCTACTAAAGTGTTTTTGTATACAGAGACTCATGCATCAGCCAAGAGAAATATACAGCCCTTAGTTGTAAATTGCCTTCTATACTCCTCCATATTAGCCGATAAATCAGAGGTTATAATTTTGTGCATAAATTCCATTTTATATTGGCATTTCATGCTGCGAATAATTCCCTGATCTATTGGCTGAATAAGAGAATCTGTATTTGGGGGTAAAAGTAATGTAGATACATTGCCTTTTTGTAATAATTTTGGCACAATTGTCTAAGAACAATAATATTTTACAGTGTACAGGTCCACAGACCTTTGTATACTACAATGCATGTAGTCTTCATTTACAAAATGTTTTCCAAACCATTATGTGAAAATTTGCTGGGTGAAACCACGCCTTTTTTATTGTTACAACATGTAATAGGCAAGAAAAAAGTCTTGTAATTTTTTACTTTATACTTTGTATTACTTATACTTTATACTATGTATTACTTATACTTTATATTATTTTTTACTTTGATAGTTTTACTTCATTGAAATACAAAAATTTAGGTAGAGGCGACTGTCTACTGATAATCAATCAAATTGCTGCTATTCCTGAATTTCTCTCGCACAGTTAATGGTAATCAAAATTTCATTGTTTACATCTGAAACAGTGTGCGGATTATAGAGTTGCGGATTAGAGGGAGTTGACTGTATATTAAGCCTTGCGCGGCAGCGCAAGGCTTATTTATTTCCAGTGTGACATCCTAATGTTAATTTAACACAGGAAATCCCATTGAACGAGTTAATTTACTAGAGTTTTTCCCACTTTTTGTACGCGCTTCCACAAATTTTCTTCAAAACACCTAATTCTGTAAAAAAATAAATCCTCCAATCAAAAAACTCTAAATGTAGTAAACGTGGAGTCTTTAAATTAAAGTCCAAATACTGATTAAAGTGATAAAAACATAACACGGAATATTTAAAATAATTAGCTAAAATTTGGCACGCGATGATCGATAGATTGAAGAAGCAATAAAAATAAAAACAAATAATAATTTTTCACGTTTCCCAGTTTTGGCCAATTTAAGCACCTGCTAGCCTTGGACATGCGATCTCGTGGTA
Organism: Maratus michaelseni; assembly: GCA_963931845.1. Lineage (NCBI taxonomy): Eukaryota > Metazoa > Arthropoda > Arachnida > Araneae > Salticidae > Maratus > Maratus michaelseni. Next base: position 54,828,850 of record OZ007595.1, read on the forward strand.
TATGTTTACTATTTCAAAAATATACGAGAATATTGTATTTATCTTTAAGATCCGAAGATGTCACCAATAGTTGTGAACGATCTACATTAAAAAGGTATTTTAAATATTCCGTGTTATGTTTTTATCACTTTAAGCAGTATTTGGACTTTAATTTAGATGTTACTGTCTTTATCAAAATTGGATGAATGTTCGATATTTACTTATCTAGTGATACTGTGATGTTACGAAATGCGTTTTTAAATTTCTCTCTTAATCGATGATTACTAAAATTCAACATGGTGAAAAAATGCAAATTTTCTGGTTGCAAGAGTGATGCACGATACTTTTACAAAGACTATATGCTGGGAGTTTTGTTTTTCCCTTTTCCTAAACCACAGAAAAACTTGAGTAAATGTAACGAATGGCTTTCTGCTTGTGGTATAACAAATAAGGAAAGGGCATGTTTACAAACAAACAGTTCCATCAACCAATCTACCACTGCATTTTTGTCGAAGCTATCATTGCAGGAATCGTCATGGCGACGTAGGCCAATCATATCATAGACCAGTTTAACATAGACCAATCAAATCCCACCATCTCATGTGTATTGTAGGAGCCGTAAAGAACGAACAGGTTTTTCTGCCAAACCAACAGTAGTTTAACCAACAGTGACGTCAGATGCCCTTTCCTTATACAGAAACGATGACTAGAGACTGGTATGTTTGCTCTCGGCATTTCATTGATTTAAATGGCCCAACTGAAGAGTATCCTAACCCTATACAAAGAGTATCTCTGTCTGAACCGTTAAGTGATACATCAAATAAATATTCACGATATTATCGAGGAAATCGTGAAATTATCAAAAATAAAAGAGCCGCATACTATAAAAAATGTAAAAGCCAGATACAGAAGCGTAATACTTCATATTGTTTGCGAAATAAATCAAAGGCTAATAAATATAAGCTAAAATACTGGAAAAAAAATACTCAAATCATAATAGGATTCTCACCTCTAAGAAAATTAATCCTTCAAGATATCGACAGCTTGCTTTAGTGAAAAATCTGCTAGAGAGTTATAAATCAAACATAGCTCAGCAAAGCAGAAGAACAAATATTCAATTTGTAAAAACTCAAATAAAAGCTCAATTACTTGCGCGTAAAGCTATTCATACTAAAAATGTTTTGTATGCAAAGAGTTCATCGGCTTCAGAAAATTTTTCAAACAAATTTCAACAGATGTTATCAAAATCAACTCAAAATATCACTGCAGAAAATTTATGTGAAATAATTGGTGGCGAAAGAATTCACAACTCCAATGCAGAACCCTATTTTTGGGAAATAGCATATCACCCATTAGTTCACATACATTTAGATCATAATTATAGTAGTCATTCCAATTCTAAAATAGAACATATTCCTTTAGGTGATTTACATTTCGAGAAAAACATTGATGGTCATCATCCCAAAACTCTAATGTAGAAATGTGGACCTCTCTGTAACATTTGAGAGAATTCAGTTCGAAGGTTATTGCATATTCTTCATATATTTGCTTCTTCTCAGGGCAGTTCTACAAAGGAATTATTTTCAAACATAGATTGTTGTGAGTATAAATCGTATTACATAAAAGAAGATCAAATGTGTGCTGTTAATGAAATTATTGTTATGAAATTATTGTAACAAATGAAAACGAGATCAATAAATGGACTGTTTGTGACGATAAGAAAATAACACGTTTTGTAAAAAATCTTGCAGATGTTTACATTTTGCTTCTACAGAAATGTTAAATTAAGAAATTGTCAATATAAGGTAAAATATTTATTCAGTTACAAAAAGAAATATTTTGCTGAAAATTTCATCCTCCATAACTACACATTTTATAACAAAATCAGAATACAGTTGTTTCATATATGCTCATTATTATTTTTATGCTTCTTATGTGATAAAACAACATAAGATGTTATTAATAGCTTTCACACACGCTTACTAGTGCCTCTTTCCAAAGTGGTTGCAAATGTATTTTACACTATGGCATAAAATTATTTGCAAAAATGAACATGATTCGTTTTATTATTATCATTATAAAGATGAGAAACAATCCGTTAAAGTCCGTTATATACATTTTTTTGTTAAAAATTACTTTTATTATTTTAATTGTTTACAGAATAATCAGTGTTTGAACTGTATATTTCATATTACCAATACTGATTTTGATACGTGCAGTCTTTTACATACTTGCCTCGTTTGAATCTTGTCTGCTTCATATTAAATTGTTATTAAAAAACTTGAGATATTAAAAAAAAGGAACCTGCAAAGCAAATTAAAAAAATAAATTTATTTCCATTTTGTTAAGCCCGAGAAGGGACAGATATTAAAATTATTTTATTTACTCAATGCTACAATAATGTTGCATTTTTATATTAAATCTTGCTCAGTCTATTTAATCTTAAAAAATTAAATTTTAATTTGAAAAATGATATTAAAGCAACTTTAAAACATTTCATTTAGAAATCTAAATAAATCTTCAACTTTTTTTCAGTTTTACATGCATTATACAAAATTTGTATTGTAGCAAATTCTAACAGACAAGAAACATGAGAAGTTCAAATAATTTTAAAAAGTTGAAGATTTATTTAGATTTCTAAATGAAATGTTTTAAAGTTGCTTTAATATCATTTTTCAAATTAAAATTTAATTTTTTAAGATTAAATAGACTGAGCAAGATTTAATATAAAAATGCAACATTATTGTAGCATTGACTAAATAAAATAATTTTAATATCTGTCCCTTCTCGGGCTTAACAAAATGGAAATAAATTTATTTTTTTAATTTGCTTTGCAGGTTCCTTTTTTTTAATATATAAATCAACATTTGAATGGAGGGTGGTTTTGGGGTAGGGGGGTCATGATTGGTGAAAATATATCGAAATTATCCGGAATTGCTTTTTTCTGAACGGCTGCAATAGGTAGCTATATACTTTTTTGTATTGAAAGCTACCTAAAATCTGAACTTTCACGCCCTCACGCAACCCCTCTTGACGGTCTTTTGACAAAATTCATGTTTTTCTGCATCCCTTTGACTAAATCTTAATTTTTTTTCGCGATCTGTCAACAAAATTAGCCATTTTCCAAGAGATCCTTTGATGAATTTCGAGTTTTTTCCTTGGCCTTTGAACGAAATACGCATTTTTTCCGCGATCCTTTGACGAAATTTTTCATTTTTTGGCGATCTTTCGACGAAATTTTTCATTTTTTGGCGATTTGTCAACGAAATTTGCCATCTTTTTCGAGATCATTCCACGAAATTTGCCGGTTTTTCATGATCCTTTGACAGAATTTGGCGTTTTTAGCAATCCTACAACGAAATTGGCCATTTTTCCGTGATCCTTCGACGAAATTGTCAGTTTTTTTCACAATCCTTTGACGAAGTTGGTCTCCGTGGCCCTTCGACAAAATTTGCATTTTTCTGTGATCTGTCAACCAAATTAGTCATTATTGTATAAAAATATTGCGTATAGTAAACCACACGATTTATTTTGCATTCTTTCCTCGGCTTTTGACGAAATTTGCCATTTTTCGGCGAAATTTGCTTTTTTTCGCGATCCTTCGACAGTTTACTGTTTGTCGCGATTTTACAACAAAATTTGCTGTTTTTTCGCTATACTACGACGAAATTCGCCGTTTTTTTGGATTCTTCGACAAAATTTGCCATTTTTTCTCGACCCTTCGACGAAATTAGTCTTTTTTTTCAGCGATCCTTTGATGAAATTTGTCGCTTTTTCACGGTCCTTGGACAGAATTCAAGTTTATTCGAATAATTTACGCATGTAAAAATTACGTGTCCCATGGGACGCATATGAACTATTTTTTTTGTCCCAACTCCAATGTTTCGCGTAATTCACGTGCCATCGCTTTGGTACGTGCAGTCAGGCAGGTGGAAGAGAAGGTCTGAGGAAAGTGAAAACAAACTCAATTTGGCAGCCACTATTCATTCTCCCGTTTTTGCTTTTGGTGTATTTAGTCCACTGCTCCCCCCCCCCCCCCCCAAAAAAAAAAAGGTCAAAATTTTAATGCATATTTGCATTGATCCCAGGAATGATAAAATTTTGTTAAAAATATTCCATACATGTGTCTAAACATTTGTCTTATCACTTCATTTAATCCTTATCTGAAGTTTCTAAATTACTTTTTATTTCACATTTATACATTTATAAGTTCTGGCTTATACATAGATATTTTGGTTTATGTTTACTTATTTCAATATCTAAATACCATATTTAATATTTCATTAAGTTTACTTATAATAATTGCATAGAGTATCCAGGCATATTCATTTTACTTTCACACCACATTCTTAAGACCACGCGTCTCTGTTTACCTTTTGCCAGTTTCCTATCTCTTTACACGGCCCAGCATCATGATGTTCCGAAGCAATTACATGTGACGACAGATGACATGATCGTCTGTTTCCTCCTATGCTCTCTCCCTCGTGGCAGTTTGTCACTTTCTCTGGACTTTTCGAGAAGTCGGTAATGACGTTTGCTCATTAGATATGAAGGGCTGCGTGATAGGTTGTTTATCCAGAGATGAAATGCTTATATACGATAGCTGGTGGTTCTTTCAGTAGCTTCGTCTTTTAATTTCATTCATGGCAAGGCAAGGTCTTCGTTAAGCCGCCGGTTGATTATGGCTAGTGATGATGAAGTGCATTTTTGAGATGTCTTATTGTATTTAAAGTCGCGCTTTTTAATCTTCATAAGTGTTAGTAACTGTGTTTTAAATCTAAAGAAATGTTCAGTGTTATGTGAAAGCCGGTTAATGATGTTTCAAGATATAACTGGAAGTTTTATGCATTTTCTTTTCTCGTGTTGGTAAAGTCGTCCTTTCTGAAAAGCGAAGAAAGATGAATGGTGTTTGTTTACCCAGTATATCGAAACACCGGCAACTGCAACACGTTCGGTTTATATTTCGGTTCATAATTTAATTAGTTTCTGTTCAATGTTGTATTTCCGTCTACTTATTATGTTTTTAAACCGACTTTGCATATACTGTCGTGATCGATGTTATCTGACAAGTTTAAGAAAGTTGCGTTAGTATCTATGAATACTTTTAAGGAAGGGGGGGGGAGGTGAAATATACGGAGAACTTTCAGTAAGTAAATTTACATACATTTTTATTCGGTTTTTCTTGAGGTAGTTTCAGTATTCTTTGACTTTATTTAATTGATTTTACTACTGGTTTAAGTTTCTATAAATAAAGTTTTAATTCATTTTAGTTTACATTTTTGACAGCTGTTTTTCCCTCTCTGTTTTAACATCATGTTTAAGTCTCTGGTTTTTATTAAGGTCTTGCAAATATTTTTGGTGTTACGGACTTCATCATGTTTAAGGGTTTAGATGAAGATCCGGTATGGTTCGTCATGATTTGTTTGATGCTTTCGGTATGCTAATGACTGTGTGTAATATATCGGAGGTTTTCATGAGGCGAGGTATGAGATGAAACTAAGATTAACGACCTTTTAATATGGTTTATATTTAAATGAGAGGAGGAATAGAAAGGTCAATTAATGTTTACATTTTGTTTTAAGTTAAAGTTTATATAATTTGAAGTTATAATATTAAATTAAATTAGATTAAAGTTTACAGTTTTTAATGTTAATTATGTATAAAGAGGAATTGAATTTAAATAAAAGCAGCTTTCTTTCTGAAACATTTTTCCTTGAGGGCTTCAGTTCATATTAATGATAAAGTTTAAAGTATATTTTTATTTACATAATTTGTTGAATTTGTATTTTTGATTTTTATTCCTGTTTTTTATTTAATAAACATTTAGTTGTTTTTAAAAACAGTTTGTCATTATTTCAAGACACAATCCACATGTTACTTTTCAACTTTCTCTCCTGCTTAGCTTGGGCAATCGAATGTCAGCTTATACGGTCCATTAGCGTTTATACTTTGCATCCTGTTTTAATGATTACTTTGGTAATTACTATACTAACAAATTTAGTGCCGAAAAAGCGGAATTCCGCGTTTTCGGACAGAAAAGTGGCATGTCTGTTTTTTGCAACCAATAGCTATTTGCTTCAGAAATCTTTGACGGACATGAAAATTTTCCATGTTTGTTTGAAGAAATTTGATTTTTTTCTGCAGCTGAATCACAATTTAATTTTGCAAAATTCCGCAAATGAAAAAAAAAATAATAAAAAAATAAAAAATCGCACACTTTTATGATAAAATATTTTCACAGAAGAATCATATACCTGTTAAAGAATTTAATGGAAGTAATAGTGAACAACATTTTTATAGTATGTGGGATTTTCTTATCTTGTGCGTGATTCACACACAATCCTGCATGCTATTTCAAATTTTGCTCTTTTAAAGATCCCCCCCCCCCCCCTCAAATAAACTCTTGAAATGTCACTTCTGCTTCTGAGGATGGGAATTTGGGATGTAAATATTTCCAGAAACACTATTCCCTCCTCCCCCACAGGCGAAGTTTCCATTTTCTTATATAAAACTGCAGCCTATTTGTATTCATCACTTATACTAGTTATAAGGATTGAATGTCACCGGAATTTAAAAACAAATTTATTTCCAAATAAGTAAAAGCAGTTCCTTTATGTACTTTATAAAAACAAAGTTTTATTTCAAAATTCCGGTGGGAATGTGGCATTTATGGATTCAAAAACTGTAGAAATTCCGACTGATCTAATATATGAAATGATATAATGTGTTACCGAGTTAAAAAAGACTCTAGAACCGGTCTCGGCACAGTCCTGTTTGCCAGGGTAACTGGTCAGTCGACTTTAGTTTAGGGAAGTCTGGCATTTTCTTTTCATGCCAAGTTTCTTCCGTTCAATTGGTCATTTTGCTCCTACGGACGAAGTTCCCTCCCTACAAGTTTTAGAACCTTCGAAAACAGGAAACTTACTCAGGGTTTTTCTAATGAGAGCCACACAGTATGTATTATAATTTGTAAACAAATCTCTCTAAATAAAAGAAGATAGATTCAATGAAGAAATAGTCTCCTGATGCTTGAGTACCATAAAAATGGTAGGCAAAGCCAAAATAGCATACCCCGCGGATTTGTATAGAATAAGTGAAACTGGATAGGAGCGTTTCCCGCGGCTGGAAGGTTAATATGCATTAAGAGGATTTTATGTTAAGTTTGTTTCCTACATCCAAGATTTTTTTCTTTCACTTTTATTTTAACAACCAATTAACTAAGATGGTGATTCTCTCACACAACAATGATCACTATTTTTCTGCAACCAAATCACAAATTAATTTTGCAAAATTCTACAAAAGAAAGAAAAAAAATTGCACTTCCATGAAAATAAAATGTATTCCCAGAACCACATACCGGTTAAAGAATGTAAGGGAAGTAAAATACTGCTAAACATTTTTTTATTATTCAGGATTTTCCTATCTCGTGCGCGATTCATGCTATCTCACACGTTATTTTCAAACCCTGCTCTTTCAAAGAACCCCTTCCGCTCGCCAATAAACTCTTGAAATGGCACTTCTGCTTCTGAAGATGGGAATTTGTGATGTAAATTATTTGCAGAAACACTTCACTCGTTGTTATGTATTAAGAGGGTTTTATGTTATTTTTCATCTAAGATTTTTTTTGCACTTTTATTTTAACCGATTAAGATGGTAATCTCCTCAGGGTTGTAGTGAGTAGCTGCCTGGTACCCACTCGGGCTGTTTTTTTAAAAAACCATAAGGGTTGTAGTCAGGACTCGGAAGTAGCGCGCTACAAGTAGCGAAACTACAGTAGCCGCTACTTTTTTCAGTAGTTTGTAGTGTAGCGTGCTACATTAAAAAAGGTGTAGTGTAGCGAGTAGCGCAATACAAAATATCAGTAGTTTGTAGCGAGCATCGAAGCTACTTTCGGAGGGAGGAAAATAGGTCCCAATCTTCAAATCACATGATTATAACTCGTTTCTTTTGTGTGTGAAATATGTTCTCTGCAACAATTTGCGAACGTCAGCGACAAATCTCATTTGTAATGTCATATTTCTCCATAGACGACGGGCACGGTTACAAATTAACTGTCATTTTCACAGTTTGAGTGTCAGAAACTTCGTGTACTGTCATTTAAATCCATAGAAATCTTCTCAATATAATGTATTTTTATACGACTACGATTTTTTCTACCAAAATATAGTCGTCTGACTATGTTAAGTCTTTATCCGACTAATTTCTTCTACGTTTTGCCTCCCACCCCCAGCAAGCAAAGAAATGTAAAATCCTTATTAAAAAAAAAAGAAAAAGAATGGATATATCTAAACATAAATCCTCTAAATTACCCCTAACCTCTCAAATTCACTCTTCCCCATAGTAGCATACAAAGGAGTTTAAAATATTTTTAAATCTTTATTTTTATACAAAAATAAAATGTTTCACTCCATTTGTCTAATGACAATAAATAAAAATTATTTCCTTGTCCCCAAAATTTACGCTTCCCTTTTTGCCCCTACTCCAGCATACAGTTTCAAATATTTAAAAATGGCCACATTTGTTTCTACCTAATAATAATATATAAGTAACTATCTAAATTGTCCCCTAACTTCCCATAATTTACTCCCCCCCCCCATGCATACAAATAAATCTAAAATTTTTAAGTTGTTTTTATTTTTATATAAAAAAATCTTCTGCACATGTTACGTGTGTCTAGATTTAGAGGTGGCCCGCTATTCAGAGATATAATCGTTCAAATAAATATAAATTTTAGGAATTAAAAAGTGGCGCTAAATAGAGGTGGCCGCCTTTCGGGAGAAAAACCAGAATGGAGGTCTTATTGTACATAGATTTTTAACCTGAAAAAATATTTTGGACACTTTTGAAATTCGGGTCAACCCAACCCCGACCCGCTAGAGTCAAAACCCAACCCAATACTGATCCGAACTCGAAATAATGAAATTCAACCGGATCTGCAGTAAAAAAGTGGAAGTCAGCCCAATCTGAATCCGACACACAACAAAAAAAATCTAGAGCCGGGTCGGGTGCGGGTAACCCGACCCGATGCAGGACTCTAAACGGTATAAAACTCAAAATCTAATCTTTAAATGTTTTTTTTTTTTAATTAGTTGCGGTTTCAAAACTTCCACTTATAACGAAATACTATAAGCAGCAAAATGCTAAATGATCGTTTCCTGTCTTCCTGTAGATCACACAGTTTTTTGCCATAACAAAATTAGAAGTATCAAGAATTAGAATTGTAACTATTCAGCAGAAATGTTTCAGCTGTGCAGAAGCATTCGTTATAATCGTTATCGTACCAGTAGTTGAAAAAGTATGTTTATATTAACTTCCTGATATGAATTCTAAGATCAACAAAACAGACAGGCACGCATTTTGCTTTTGTGAAACTGTGATCTGCGGTTTATATAGACTTTTAACGTGAAAAAATATTTTGGACTTTCTTTTAAAAAATCGGGTTAACCTGACCCGCAACAAAAAATTTGAAGTCAATCCAACCCGAACCGCAACCGGAAAACATAGCTCTAACCCGACCCAACTCGAACCGCGGGTCGGTTCGGGAAAAAGCGGGTAACCCGACCCGATGCAGGATTCTAAGCGCTATTGTGCTATATCAATCTCATAAATGTGTAAGATTATTACAATTTTTGTTTTCAAATTTCCTCTTTTAAAAAATTTCCAACATAATTAGAAAGTGTCTATGAATTTGCTTTGTTTGTTTGTCCGTGCTCTAACTCTCGTACATATACTCCGATTGCCATGAAAGTTTTATATGTTACTGAAGTTTACTATAGAATGTTCAGTATTGAAAATGAAATGTGTAGCATTTATATCTCGCTTACAGGGACGTTCAAAAGAATTCTGTTACATTATGGTCTATAGGGAAAAATAGTTTGCGGTGTATTTAATTAGCTATGATTACTAAAGTAGCGAAGTAGTGACTACTTTTGGAAAGTAGTTTGTAGTTGCTACTTTTAAAAATAAGTAGTTGTAGTTAACTACATTTTTTATAAAGTAGTTGTAGTTCGCTACAAACAAAAAGTAGTTTTTCCGACCCCTGGTTGTAGTATCTGCCCGGGCTGGTTTTTTTTTGTTTTTTTTAATCCGGGTTTTTTTACAACCCTGGATCCCCCACATAACAACAATCACTAGTTTTTCTCCCTCTAACGGATTAAAATAATTATCTTACTCTGGATAATTGACAAAATTTAGTAGAAAATATGCTTCTGTGAAACACAAAAAATGGTTCTTGCTCAATTTTTTTCCCCCTGCGCACTTATTAATGCCAAAATACTGATTCTGTGAAAATTTGCAAAAAATAAATAATACGCAGAATTTTGCAATATATATATATATATATATATATTTTAGCAGAAAAATCATGACTATTAGTTCTTTAGCAGAAAATTTCAGGACACATTTTTTTTTCAAGAATATTAGTATAAGTAAGGCTCCTGTGATTTGCAGTGGAATAATGCATTACATTAAAATGCTTATTTTACTAGATTGCCTATAAAAATAAATAAATATGAATTATTACTAAGCCGTTATGTAATAAATATATAGCTATATCTGTATGACAATAAAAAGCTAGTTTTAAATTCTGTTAATTGGAGATATCACAAAAGATTTTTTTTTTTTTTTTAAGAGATAATCTATTGTTATTCTAAGTAAAGGGTCATTGTGTATGCAAACTAACCTTTACAACTGTCACAATTTTATTTATCCTCTAATTACTTATAACAACTGCAGATAATCAGAAGGAATACTTCTTTCTAACACCCCTAAACAGAAGAAAGTGAAAAATCTAGATATGCAGCAATTTTCATTAATGAAAAAATACAAACGGAAACAGAGAACTGCAAATATGAAATATTTTTAATGCTTTTGTTACAATCACACTGTGAATAAAACATATAAGTTCTGTAATCACAGAACATAAAATACTCAAAACATAATGATAAGGTATATACAAGTGAGTACAAATAGTTTACAGATGGCTTTGTTTGTTCTAATATATACAAATGAGAGAACTTGAATGAAATTGTTATCAAACCAATATTGGAGCAACTATGGAATCTGGAAACAAACTGTGATAGTTAACTACTGGAACATAAGCAGCTGTAATGACACGACCAGCAAACCAACGTCCATGAAGGGCAGTTACTGATGCTACAGCAGCTGCAATAGTGGGGCACTTCACGTAAACATTTCCCTGGGGTGACATTTTGTCAACATAAACATGCATAGCACCTCCATGTTTCTTGCATTCTTCAATCACATCATTACGGATTTCTTCATCCCAACTAGGATTAGTCTCCGTTGCAGGATCAAACATGTTAGAAAGTAGGAAACATTGAGTAGCAATAGCTGGTGTAATAGTTTGCTGAGGTGTCACCATTCCTTGGGACATCTGAAGTGCAGAAACTGCTGCAGCTGGTATATTCAAGTCAGTACCTAAAAAACAGTATATATTATACATAGATTTATTAAAGCTGTGAAATTACACCATGTTTAGTATATAAAAGAAATCGTCTGATTTACCGCACAATACCATATTACTATCTAGTTGTGACGCTATCACTCAGACATGATCTTCAAAAACAGTTTTTAAAAATGACTTTTTAGGCAACCATAAAAAGTAAAAACACTAATTATTAAGTATTATTATTCGAGGGTGATCAAAGCTCTACTTAATCCTGAAATTATAGTAAAGAAAAAAGTGGTACTTTTCCAGCATACGGAAGATAAAGATAATGGGTTTGGTAAGAGAAGGAAATTTTTAATAGGACATTATACAGTGACCTCATTGAAATTTGTTTATAATTTATTAGAAATTAGCCCCCCCCCCTCCCAATATCTAAAATTGACTTATTGTTAGCAAACACAATAAATTCTGCTTTTTCCTGAACTAATTGCCTTACACCTGCTATTTTTTCTTCCTACTAAAGAATCCTAGAGAATGTGAACTATAGCTATACATTAGAAGAAAACAAAAAGTTGCACAATTTCACACATTTTCTGGATAGTAGATGGGTTAATATCAACTCAAGCTAGTATACAGTTCTTACAAGCAATGCAGAATGATACAGTCTTTTAAATTACAAATAACTTGAAAATATTAAAAATTAATCAAAGATTAATTTTAAAATTGACAACTATCTTTCTATATTTTTAAATACTTAACATGTTTATTTAATTTTAAGATTTTACAAGAATGAATAATTTTGTTCATAACAAGTTATACAGTCTAACCTCGTTAACACAAAATTGAAGGGACTGCGAATTTTTTTTCGTGTTAACTGTCATAATAGTGGTGTCATCTTTGTTAGATAGAAAAATTAAATAAATTAACATACAAATATATTCCTCGTCATAAAATCATAAATTAATAAGAAATAGAAAATTTCATTAACAAATTAAACAAACTCATGATCATCATTTTAGGCAATAATAAATTTATTTTCTTGCTAATCATTTTTTTAAAGTCATTATTGACTTTTGCTTCAATTTTTATAAAGTACTTCTTTTAGGAACATATGAATCTCATCTAATTTGTCAAAAGTTCAGGAAGCATCCTCTTGTTTTATAAGGAAAGGCGAATTTTCATTGATGCGGAGTAGATTCACATTTAATGACACTAAATTTTTCCTTTCTGTGTCGGTTTCTTCTTCCTTGTTGCCATCTTTTTTTTCCAGCCAATGCAGCAACTATTTCTTTGTCATCACATCCAAAGTCAGCATATCTTCATCTATGCAAATGTACTCGGAAGAACAATAGCTAAGAAAGTATATCCCGTTTTTCGGTCACATATATTATTGCAGACAATTATCTACAGACGCTCATATCGTTTTGCAGATGCTCTTTAATTCTTGTCAGTCATCTGTTAGAACCTGTGAAATCGCTCTCACAGAGAGCATCCACAATAGGCTTTGGTTTCTTTTACAAAACTGCACAAGTTAAAACAATGTTCTAGCTTCTTGCCTCTTTTGTTCACCGCAAGAAAGTAATTTCAATTCATTCATTCTTTCTTCTACACATTCCTTTTCTTACTGGTTTGAATTGACTCACAGCATAAGCTGCTTCAATCTTTTCACGATTCTTTAAAATTGTAGAGAATGTTCTATTGGATATCCCCTACTTTGCTACAATTTTTGATTTTTTTTTTTCTGAACTTTATTGCTGACTTCGTTTAAAATTTTTTGCTTGGTTTCTAAAAGATACATCTTGCTGTTTTTGACCCATCTTTCACGGAATTCTACAGAGCAGCACCAAACAGAATTTCAATTATGTTAGTCAAGTAGAAGTAGGGATTGTCACTTCTTTCACTCAACGATAGGGGAATTCGGAAACCCGGTATATATCATTGTCAATACAGTCAACCGAGTAATTGAACAATAACTTTTAAAAAAGAAATTTCTTCACCAAACTTTCATTGTGACTGTTAATGTGGGAACACTTCTGCATATCAGAGATCAAAGAAAAGCAGGTATTAATCAGGAATTCAGTATTAACCATTTTCTGAAACCCTTTTCCCATTTAGGTCTTTTCAAACCATGAGAAAATTCCATTTTTAATAAGAGAATGTGACATGCAAGTTTGAAATATCGAAAACATTACATAAGAAATCATGTTTTGACTCTGCAGCAAAACAAATTTTTCGCCTTAAGCAAGATTTTCCAAAATTCTATTTCGTGTTAAACACATTAATTAACATTGATTTTCAGACTCATCTGATGGGACCTCAGTATTATTTCGTGTTAACGGGGTTCGACTGTATTAAATAAAAATATAATTACCTTCAGCAAGTTTGGCCATAAGCTGAAGCCTACCAGTTGCTCCCAGATCAATACCAGTCCTGTCTAATTCATCACTATCTAAAAATGATGGTCCTTGAGCCATATCAGTCCTTTCAGTAACATGTCCAACTTTCATAGGCCTGCCAGCAAGCTCAAATCCGTTTAACTGCTCTAGAGCTTTCTTTGCATCTTCAGAGTCATAGAACTGAAAAATTAATACAATGATTAATGTATCTTAAATAGTGAGCTTTCTTAACATTACTTATACTAACCATTTTTAAATACAGCAGCCCCTTGTCCTATCATGTTTTGTTATTACACTCATTTGGATATATTGATATTGATTGTACTTTATTTTTGTATTTCACAAAAGGGAAAGAAAAAAACTAATACACTTCTGCAATTTTTAAGTATTTATATGTAGATGAAAATATATAAGTGTCATCCTCTATCATTAATTTTACTAGTAAATCTGCAGATCAGGGGTTTCATCAACACCAGCTCTACAAATCACATTTTTTTTTTATACAACTTTACACAATATTTGATATTCTATAATCTAGTTATTTTTCATATTTATCAGCATATAAAAATTATCAAAGATTTGGTAAATTTAATTTTTAAGAACTTAATTATGTTAAACATCAAACTGGATTCCATGCAATGTAATTGATGCATGCTTTAAATACTTATTCTTATAATTATTTTAGAATAAAAAGTACATTTTTTTTAGGACAGAACTCTGATATAAATGCAATTTTGCATAGAAATATAAAACAGTTAAAAATTACAATCCTTCTTAATTTTCTCAATGGGCTTGGTTATATCATGCCTTTTTCTTGTTATTTGAGAAGTGTGAAATAAGAAGAGAGCTGTACCAAAATTGGGTTAGATAACTCACGATGCATTTGCAATTAGATACAATAGTAAAACCAAAAGCTAAAAATAACAACAAAAATTAAGTTCTTGTTTACTTTCCTGTTGGTTATTTACAGTAAACAAAATCTCAATGCAATTTAACACCAATGGAAATGCCACGTTCACTGTTGTCAAATATGGTGTTGCACTTCACACGGGATGTACATATTCAATTTTTATTTATTTTGTGAAAAGCCAGTTTAGTTTTTAGAATAAACAAGATAACTTCAATTATTGTTATTCTCTGCTTTTTCTTACATTTTGAAAAATTTTGAAGTGAAGTATTTTCAATATTATGGGATTCAATAAGTGTATTAATGGGCAAGATGAGATACTTTATCGACAAACAGATAAATAATAGTGATACAATGGAAGAAACTGTGACAAGCGAATAACTTTTTCAAGGGCTAATTTTAATCCGTAACTGCCAAAGTGGTATCAGAATTTTTTCAAGAAAATTTTGGTTTTATAATGTACACAAAGAAAAGTATTTATTTAAAAAGAAAATTGTTCATAAATTCTGATTGCATTTAATCCTTTCAACATTTTACCAACAGAATTACTTTGGCCCTGAAAGGGTTAAAAAAAAAAGATGCATTACCTATGTGATTGTACTAAAGTTTATTTACAGCCAATAAAAATAAAATAATTAAGAATAATTAAATGGAAGAAAATAACAGTTAAATCTTATCAACAAGATACTAATTACAAACACACATCAAAGTCCTGCACATGTCAGGTTGTAAAGGGCAAAATTAGCACTAGCCACTAAATGAACAAAAGTGGCTATTAAAAAATTGTCTGTCAGCGGCCACCTTATGGCCACTTTTCCTACAAGGAGAGAGTAAAATTTTTTTGCATTTCATCAAGAATTCTACTTTTGCTGGTTGAAGTATGTTTATATTAACATATTTATTTAGACTGCTTAATTTTAGATTAATACTAATTTAAATTTTAACAAAAGTTTACTGTTTAGAACTTCTAAATAAAAAAGTGGCCACTTATAAAACTGCTACTGGCCACTAATGAAATTTCCCAGTTTTGCCCTTTATCAGGTTGTACTCGACCTGAACACTAAAATTCCATTTGAAGTCAAATTGCAAACAGAGCCATACTTGACAAAAAAATTTCATCAAACCACAACCTGACAAAATAATTTCTGTCGACCCACAACACAACCCCGAAATAAAATGAAATTAATTCATATTTTAATGCAATTATAAAAAACAATCTATAATTATATTGTTACTGCCAATTTTGTCTTTCATACTGTAAAATGGACATATCTATATTCTTTAACATTCAAATAAAATAAAATCTTTGAACAGCAGACACCCCGGGATCGTTTAGAGTCCTACATCAGGTAGTTTTAGCCCCCCCACCCCACCCTTTTTAGTCAGGGTGACTCACTTTCTTTCTGTGGGTTTGATTCACAAACATTTCTGGTGGGTCAGACTTAGGTTTTTGCAAGCTGTGTTGTTGAGAATACATAAAAGTGTGCATTGAATTTACCACATGAGAATTAACAAGTACATAAGAAATGTGATCATACATTATTCTTTCTTTATGGTACAGTTAAGCTTTTCTCCGAATATGAAAAATATTACTAACATTTCGTTTTTGATACACACAAAAGCATATATATATTATTTGTGCACACACACATTTTACATGTATGTGGATCTGGCAGTTTTAACCATTCAAAGGTAAAACGAACAAATATATAAGTTAGGAATTGAAAAGTGTTCATTAAATAGAGGCTGTTCGGGATGTCCATTATAAAGGTTATATTGTATACAGATTTTTCACATGAAAAATATTTTGACACTTTTTTAAAATCTGGTCAACTCAAACATGACTGGCAAGAGTTAAAACCCAACCCGAAAGAAATAATGAGTCAACCCAATCTGAACCTGAAACAACGACCCTTCGGGGTTGTGTTCAGATAAAAGACACGGTGCATAAGTAACCTTTACATATTTGTTTACCCAAATGAATTGGGATAAAACCAAGAAAATATTGTGAGTATGTCTTTACATTGTCAAATTTATTATTATTGGCACTGAGTAACATTGATTGGCGACATGTATATTGACAAAAGAAAAATTTCAATGAGAATATTAATATCAATACAAATATTGTAATTTTAAAAATTTATTACTAGCTTGTAAAAAAACATTACAGATATGAAAAAGGGGGCCAAATATAGACAAAACAATGTAAAAACAGTGTAAATGTAAATTTTGCACAAGTTTAAATATTTTCAAAAGAAAATTTATAAAATATACAGAAAAGTCACCATATGAAAGTAAATTAAAAACGAAAATGCCAAAACCATAATATACCAGATACATAATTGTTTCAATTATAACATGAATAGTATAATTGTAAGTTATTAAAAAATTAATATACTTACACTTATAAAGCCATATCCTTTAGATCTTCCTGTTTCAGGATCTTTAATCAATTCTATTCTTTCAATCTAAAGAAAGGAGAAAAAAAAAAGTTTTAAAACACATTGTAAATCATTACTTATAAAATCAGAGAAACAGTAATTTATTGTACATATTTCTTAAAGATGGCTGAATAACATTTAATTTTACAAAACAAGATATTGTGGTAGCGTGAGACGTTGTATATATAATTAATAAATTCCATTTATCGTTTGAAACGAAAAAACTTTATTTTAAATTAACACATCAAAAAAAGAAAACAAAAGTAAAAATGAAAAATTATGATAAGCATCCATGCTGTAAATTTACATGGTCAGCCAAATTCCGATTCTGACGTCCGCTCAAAGTGGAACCTCACTCTCCAGTATTCCAAATTCAACTGATTCAACATTCAACTCCTTCCACCATCAACTGCCGTCTGCAATTTCACTTCCCAGAGGCTTTCCTTGCATTCCAGGAATTTCCCAGAAAACATTGCATGTGGTAGGGGCCCAGTTCTTTGTATCCACAAGAACAATACTTTACAATTCTTATCTACTCATTCAGATAACATACCATTCAATACAAAGCATGTATTGCAGCTTGGCTTATCTCAAAGTGAAAAATGAAATTCACACTATTGATAGAATTTTCCTCAATAGAGATCAATCTGTCAGATTATTTTCATTCCAGAGAGATTATCCTTTTTCCACAAATAAGGGAGGAGTTGAAACATGTCAACTCATCACAATATCTTTTCATTTAACTTTTAAATGTTGAATAAAAAGAGAATTAAAACTGAAAATAACCAAGCCTTCCCTCCCACTCCACCTTACTATAGTGAGTTACTTTTATTTACACTGATAATATTGCACTAGATGTATTAATTGTCAATAAAACTGACAAAGTGACTCTCGCATACAAAACAAAATTGGCGACTTGCATTAGTTCCTCAACAATGGTTTCACATTATGGTTATGTCACTACATATCCATTTTGTGCTTTATGTTACAGTTCACTCATAAATTTTAATTCTCAAATGGTTCACATAAAACTATTTGTAGGTATTTTCTTCTTGGACAGTTGGCAGATGAAAGAACATTGTTTGCTTATGTACAGTGTTGTTGTATGTCGATTCTTTTCACCGATCTCCTTTTATTAAGCACTATTGAGTATTAGCATTGGGGGTTACATCAGAAATTAAGCACATTTTATTAAATGACTGCTCAACGCTGGAGAGATCTCCTGAAATGAAAATGCCGTAAGTTAATTCACTAACAAAGTACTCTTCTGCACTAGGCAGTTTATGCTTGAGCTCAAAAAACACTTTTCAAGGGGACATGACAAAAGTGAATGTCAGGATTTCTCAGTTGGATCGTGCATGTTTCTGTTCTGCTATGTTTAAGAGGTCTGCTTTTCAACCGGCTGCCCATTTCCTTAAGCATCTGATTATGCCACTAAATTTTTGCCTGGACAACAGGATAAGGCGATAGCATATGCCGAGGATTACTGTTGTCTATCTACTTTTGGAAAACCACCACTTTCACTTTACTTTCAATCACAATGTCCATATAAATTTACTCTCACTGCAGTCGAAAGTCCAACTGCCACCCTATACAAAACTAACCAAAGAGCAGCAACTGCCCATACAGTTTTTGCTACTCCACCCTCTCTACCGCTAGCGCAACTACTAAAAAAATTCTTATCGAATTTTTCCTTCAACCTCATACACTGACCAGTGTCACCTCCTTTCCTCAGATGTCCTATCAAAGATTATGTACCATTTATATGCAGCCATGATGACTCAGTGTTTCTTGCCAAAAATTTTTAACTTCTGCACAGAGCACCTAATTCACAACATGTATCAATAGCAAATATAGCCATAAAACACCCAATATAGCAAACGTAGTTGACAGAAAACTCAGCACAAATGGGAATTACTGAAATTTCGTAGCTTCACATCACATAAAATTTGTTTTACAAGAAAGAAAGGACACTTATAAGTCGAAAAGTTAAGTCATAAAAACAAATTCAAGGGCATGTGAAATGTATTTTGTTTATAGAATCAGATGTTGGTTCTCAGGCAATAAAAATATATGTTATTCCCTGTGCTATACTGGGGCTCCGTTTAATACGAGGATTTTATCGAAACGTGAAATTACTTTTGAAGGATGTATAAATAAAAGAAAACATGGGTTATTAATTTTGAAACAGACAATGAAAAAAAAATATTTACTGAAATAATCTAAAAAGAATGCATAATTTTCACTGTTTGACTTACTTTCCCAAAAGGTTCAAATATGCCTCTGAGCATTTCTTCAGTAATATTAAAATGCAAAGAACCCACATAAAGCCTCATAGGACCAGGATTTCCTTTCTGAAGTGAACTTGAACTAGCAGCAACTCTGTTCTTTTCTGCTTGAGAAAGTTGAACATGGATTTTATAGCCCATTAATTCAGTATCATTAAGAGCTAAAGCCTGAAGAGAGAGAAAACAAAAATGTAATATATCAGAACATTATCATTTAATTTAAAAGAAAGAACTTTGCTACTTTCTTTGAACAATGCTAAATAAAAAAAGAAAAAAAAAGTAGAAATGGTCATTTAACACATAACAGACAAGAAATGTGCAATTAAAGCATTACTTACAAGAGGTACAGAGTCCACACTGGCAAATTCCACATAAGCAATGCCTTTTGACCTTCTAGTTTTATTGTCCATAATAATTTTCACATCTCGAACCTAAAAGAAAACATAATAGATACTAAGGAAATTTGAGATAAATATAGTTACTGTTAAAAAAGATAGACCTTGAAAGTGGATTTATTATCATTATACATACAGTCACCTGATAAAATTCTACAGAACAGATTCTCAGAAAATAAAGGGATTTTTAAAAACCTGGTAGAAACTCTGATTATGATCATGTTAAATTGCTCTAAAAAATAATATTCTGACATGCTTTTGATAACTGTGAATCAAGATTAAAAAGACCAAAAACAGAAAAATGGCTGTGTCTAATTTTCCCTTTAACAGCAATTTACTATATATAAAAGTCATTGCTCAAAGAATGAAAAGTATTCTCCAAATACAAGGTTATTACTCATCCTCAAACAAGAGAATGGAAGTCTGCCCCCAGGTGTATTTTAAGAAAATTCCAGTCCAATGATGTATAATAATATGCACTGGTTAGAATGAAGGCAAACAATATTTACTGTTCTTTCTCCCCCTTCCCCCAGAGAAAAAAAAGGCAGTATGCTAATCACTATAAAGGACATTATTTCATGAGAAAACATATTATTGTGCTTAGTAACAATTAAAAGAGAGAGAGAGAGAAGTAATTTTTAGGTATGAGAAAAAAATTACTTGCTTGAAAAACTAAAAAATTCCTAAATTAAATTAAGTTTTTAATCAAACTATATTTGAAAGTAAATTTTATGCTACATACCATGGTGTTTAAGATGAAATTATATGGAGTGTTTTTAAAGGCAAAGATATATGCAATTGAAAGATAATAGATAATGCATGTCCCAACATCTAGTGTTATGATTGAGCTTTATAATTATAGATAATGAAGATCCTAAATTATTCCTAATAAATAAAGATATTATAATTAAACAAGAACAAGCAGACTGTGATTATATTCAAAAGAAATTCCAATAGCTAAAAGTTTTAACAAAGTTGCAATTTATATTTTAATAGAAATAACCATTAGTTCTAGAACTTTTTTTTTTCACATTTTCTAATACTATATTGTGCTGTCTTCTTAAAAAAAAAAAAAAAAAAAAAAAAAAAAAGAGTGAAATGTTTCTGAGAAAAAACCCACCCTAGTATTTCATCAAATATTTCATTGAATTTTTTTTTTTTTTTTTTTTTTTTTTTCCTGTTTTTGTGTCATTTAGAATAATAAAAATACCTATCCTTTTCCAAATACCCTTATTCAGTTTTAAAGGAATTTAAATTAACAATTACAGAATTCTGGCAAAACATGAGCTTCATTTTTACAGATTTTCTTGTTACAATAGAATTTTAGAATGATGTAAATTTTTTAAAAATCTTTTTATCTTAAACCATTAATAGGTAAGAAAATGTTTCATTTTCAGCTGCATATGACAGGTGTGGGTTTTTCTTCCGGTAACATGGGTTATTTTTTGAAAAGTTATTTTTTGTTGTTGTTGTTAAATTCCTGCTTTTTTTGTAATAAAGTGATAAAATGAAAAATGCTCAACAAGCTGTCAGAACAAGCTGTAAAAGTTTAGCCATGTTTTATTTTTCTGCATTATTTAGTAGACTTTTTACATTAAAAAAAGTTTTTAACAGTACAGCATAATAATTATGTAAATGGAGCAATTTTCATGCCCATTATTTACAGTTCCTACCCTTTTCCAAAACGAAATATATAAGCACTTTATTAAACATAAATGTATGATTGTACTCCAGGAAAGACATTTTACAAACAGCAACGAAGGGGAACTATTTACTACATTTTAAAAAAAGGAGTAGCCTTAAATAACTGAAATAGTTGTCTTAATGACAAAAATAATAGCTACAAAAAGTTTTCTACTTTTTAATTTGTAACTGGGTCTTTTAATCTATACTGTGTCAACTAATCCTACTGGAATTTTTTGATAAAGAGACAAAGTTATAGAAAGTTTTCTGTGCAAAAACCTGAAATTATGTTTTCTATCGCAAGTTGAATTTTTGAAGTATATATTTTTATACTATTTAAAAAAGAAAGCTTTACTGGATCCATAAATAAATGCAGTTTCCAAGACCACACATCTCCTGTCATATTTTACTTCTTCACCTACCCAGTTACAGGAGAATAGAATTTAGTACCCACCAATGGAAAATTTTAGAGCATACAAAGTATTTAGGAATGATATTACAGCTATACAAAATAATTAAAACATTTTCAGAATAAAATATCAAGATGACTGGCTGTAGAAAAAGCATTCTCAAGATAAGCTTGCTTAATCCAATTAAGGGTGGTGACAGATTTTTTACACCACTTAATGTTAATCCTCAAATGTCACAATGGCACCAGTATTTTGTAATATTTTTTTACATTTATAATGGGCGGGAAGAATGGGCTTTTACTTCTTTTCAAATAAGTTTTTACATAAATTCTGGTGTCATTCAACATTTTAGCAAAAGAAGTACTTTGTCCCTGAAAGGGTTAAGGCTGTTGTTAAATCCAAACTGGGTACTTTCTAACACAGCGTTTCTCAAACTCTAGTCGCAGACCATCAGTGGTCCTCGAGGTCCTCTTAGATTTCCTAAAGAGACGGAAAAAATAAAATTCAAATGAATTGTTTATCATACATTATAGCTGAAAATCTCAAATTTAGATATTATACATACTTTTGCTTTGTTTATTTACTTATACTAAAGATTTATATCGCAGACTGTTAGTGAAAAAAAATATAGCAGCCACTGCTCACTCTGATTTCGGATGATGGACATTTACAGTAAAAAATTTATTTATAAACTATGACTGACACACACACACAAAAAAAAAAATAAAAATTATCTGCACTCAAAAAGTTTTTATTAAAGAAAATAATGCGTAAGAAATTGAAATTAAAAAATATCCCATGTGCTTTTTAAATACAAAACCAGTGATGACTTTAATATAGGCTCTCATTCTAAAAATATACAAATCTGTGCATTTATTATGATATAGATCAATTATTACTAAAACCAATTTTTCTTTTTTTACACATGTTGGAAAAGGGTTTTTTTTTTTTTTTTTTTTTTTTGGTTTTAATATTGCATTTATGACTATACCTTTGGTAATTAATCTTTGTTTGATAATTAATGTTCGGGAAATGGATGCTCATTCAATTGAAAAAAAAAATGTAATTGAAAAATATGAACACATGGGAGGTAAATTAGTTAACATGCTTGGCTGGTAAAATTTTCTGAAAATTTCCCAACCCTGATCATCACTCCAAAACATTTCTCTAAGAACACGATCAATTGCACCCTGTAGTGATGCCATGGATGTGCTATAGAGCATCATCAGCTAAGCAAAAATTTGACACAGTTCTTCTGTGTGTGAACTGCAACATTTTTAAATTTTACGATATTAATGACAATTACATAAAAATTGTGGTGGGTCCTTCAGGGTGCAGAATTTTTCTCTGGCAAGCAATAAATTATTTTGTGTTTAATGAATAAAGGGGCATATTTTGGGTTAAATACACTGAGAATCTATCTTATTTGTAAAAAGTGGAGCCAGTTTTTTAGAAATGCCTGGGTCCCAGAGCTTCTGATGTCCAAAGCTAACATGTTTTTTCAAGCCCATAAGCATGCAGATTGGAAGAATTTTTTTTTTTTTTTTTTTTTTTTTTAATTTGTGCTTAAAAGTAACTGATCGGGGCTCTAAAGGAAAAAAAAAAAAAAAAAAAAAGACACTAGTCATTAGTAGAAACCTTCATGGTACTGAGCAGGGGTGATTCTGAGTAAAAAAAAAAAAAAATTCTGAAACTCGCAGCAAATTTTCTGGAAAGTTACAACAGAGGGGGAGGGGAGGGGAGGGGGGAGGCACTCCCGCAATTTTTTTTTGGCTCCCTTTGACTAAATTTGCATTTTTTCGCGATCTTTTGATAAAATTTATGGTTTTTGACGAAATTTGCAGTTTTTTGATGAAAATTGCCATTTTTTGCAATGTTTTTGATGAAATTTGCCGTTTTTCGCAATGTTTTTGACGAAATTTGCCGTTTTTTCACAATGTTTTTGACGAAATTTGCCTTTTTTTGCGATTTTGTGACTAAACTTGCCGTTTTTGCAATGTTTTTGATGAAATTTTCAGTTTTTCACAATGTTTTTGATAAAATTTGCCGTTTTTTCACGATCTTTTGACGAAATGTGTCGTTTTTCGCAATGTTTTTGATAAAATTTGCCGTTTTTTCGCGATCTTTTGACGAAATGTGCCGTTTCATGCAATGTTTTTGACAAAATTTGCTGTTTTTTCGCGATCTTTTGACGAAAATTACCGTTTTTCGCAATGTTTTTGATAAAATTTGCAGTTTTTCGCGATCTTGTGACGAAATTTGCCATTTTTTCGCGATCCTGTGATGAAATTTACCGTTTTTCGCAATGTTTTTAACGAAATTTGCCGTTTTTTGCGATCTTTTGACGAAATTTACCATTTTTCGCAATGTTTTTGACGAAATTTGCCTTTTTCCCCCACTCTTTTGATAAAATTTGCCTTTTTTTCTCGATTTTTTGACAAAATTTGCCATTTTTCGCAAGGTTTTGAACGAAATTTGCCGTTTTTCGCGATTCTCTGACGAAAGTCACGTTTTTCCCGCGATCCTTTGACAAAATTGGCGACTTTTCTGCGAACGAATGACGAGATTGATTTTTATTCGGTGATCATTTGCCGAAATACCGATAGATTTCACATCCGATTTTTCGGATTTATGACCGATATTTTTTTTAATTTTCGGAAATCATTGCCTTAATTTTTCGGAATTTTCGGACCAGAATAACCCCTGGTACTGAGGTACCTTTCAATAAAAAAGATAACAATATTTGCCATTTCAAAAATATTTTTATTTTTATAGAGGTTGGTTTCATATTTTTCCGAAAAATCCAGATGAAGTAATAAAAAAAAAAAAAAAAAAAAAAAAAAGCTATGTTTGAATGGGTGCCTTTTATTATATATATGTGTGTGAATATTTATTTATTTTTTGCTGAAGTCTCTTATATTTTTCCTTTTTTTTGCTCACTAATTCGTTTGTGAGGATGCTTTTCTACCCTTTTGTAAGGATTTATTTTTCTTGCTTATCGATCAAATGTTTTCTCTTTGTATTCAGTAACATGTCTGCACTAACCATAATTTGTAACCCCCTTTTTCTGCTTTTCAATTAAACTAGTATTTTATTTTCCTTTCAGTGATCAGTAAGTTTGAGAAACGCTGTTCTAACACATTCCTGAATTCACATTTGTCTGCAAACGCAGGAAACTGGCAGCTGTTCTTATTCAGAAACAATGTAATTGAACAGTTTTTTACATTTTGCAATACAGACAGAAAATCTTTTATAAAATGCTGTCAAAGTTGGCGCTTTGATTTTAATCTAATTTTTGGATGTGACAGCTCAGGAAAGAGAAAAAAAACTACTATCATCAGAAAACAATTACCTACATACAGCAACTCAATATGCAATTAATTTATTGAAATGAGAAACTGATGGATCACAAATCACTTCAACAATCATGATTTTATGTTTAAAAATGAGTCAATAAATGTGATAAAATGCTTCGTGTTGTTGAACAGGGAATAGTATTTTTTGAGAAATTCCCTAAAAAGAAAGCTGAAACGTCATTGGCAAAAACTGCTCCACATTTGGAAGAAATATTTTAGAAAATAAATTTAAAGGACAAAAAGTTGCCTTAGCATTAAGGAAAAAAAAAAAAAAAAAAAAAAAAAAAAGAGGGGAAGCAAAAATTTTGGAAGGGATAATTTAGATGATTGTTATTGCTACTTCAAAGTAGAAAAATTAAGCACTTAAAAAACAAATGTAAATTGTGTGTGTTGAGGGTGAAAAAAAGAAGCAGACATATGAGGGCGGGGATGAGGTTCAGATTGTTTGGTTATTTATTGAAAATGCAAAGTAACAATATACCAGCTAACTTTTGGTATTTCACACATTTTTTTTTTTTTTAAACAAAGACCCTGTAACCCAATATTAAGTAACACACACACACAAAAAAAAGGTGTAAAAATGTTGTTTTTAAGTACAGTAAAACCCCTGTTATCCGAAAAGCATGGGACCAAAGGATTTTCGGTTAACCGGGATTCCATAGGAAATTTCAGATAACCGGGAGGCTGCTTATATTTATTCTACCAAATGGCACTACTCACACTTCTCACTCCCACACAGTTGGGTAACGTGTTCATGCCTGTAGATTCAGCTAGAGCTCCTATAATAGCCTTATAGGAGCTTTAGATGCATTAACAGCAAGAGCGTATTCTATGTGATATTCCCTTCCTGTTTACAAGTGTTTTATTTTCTTCCAACCCTTATTTATAATGAGCGCTTTGAAGTTTTCCTCCAATCTTTATTTAATATGACTTTAACCTTTTGATTACAGGGTTGGGACATATGTCATCCTAGAGACTATTTCTTTATTCTATTCTCACCATTTTTCAATACCTGCCATACACTTATACCAAGATAATTTCAAGAGAAATCTACCACAAAGGACTTCCTTTGTAAATTGTGATACGAATGAATATAAAAATAGTCACCAGTCCAAGCCCATAATCAAAAGGTTAAAGTGCAAATGGGTTTTTATAAGCATGAAGATCTCAACGCGTTGAGAAGAGTTGATAATGGCACTACAATATATTGAAGTGCAGGAAGATGCAACAGCATCAGATGTGTTGTTGTTTAAAAAGGTAACGTGATGAGGCAACACTGAAGCAATGCAAAGTTGAAAAACAAAACACAACTTATTTTATAAATAAATGAAGTGTTGTATGTGTCAATGCAATAAAATGTCTGCATTAACGCAATGTTTATATAAGTAAGACGACTCTTTAATTATTTCATAAACAACATGCTCGTAAAAAATATATTTTTTCTTTAAAAAAAAATTAAATTTAAGGTGTTTCAGTCAAGCCGATTTAAGGATAACCGGGATTCGGATAATTGGGGTTTTTTTGTACATGCTAAATGAATATTGTTAAATAATACAGTGGTAACCATTATAAATATAGTTTGATGAGAAAAATTTGAAAAACATGATTTTAAAGAAATATACATAAGCTTTTATTTAATTTTTTGCTTTTAAAAAATGTTTGAGCAAATTTATTTATAACATGACTTCTTTTTGAAAAACAATGAGAATTAAAAGATTCCTTCAGGTGATTTTTGACATTGAAAGCTGAACACATTCCTTTCACAATACTTAAATAAACCTCTTGCATTCAGTATTTACCATTATTAAAAGCAAGGCTGTTGCCAAATAAACAATTATTGTACCAATCAGGGATCATTTCAGTGGATTTTTTATTTTATTTTCATTTTCTAATTTTTCTTAGTTTTTCTAAATTTCGGCCTCTTTTTTTTCCCATTTAAAAAAATTGCACTCTTTAATCTAACATACAAAGATTAGAATCTTAAGAAATCTTTAAATTTTTGACATGTTTCTATGTTTTTTAAAAATAACAATGAAAATAAAATCCAATCGTTTATCTCCACTTTGTCCACAGGACAGAAAAAAAAAAGGTGAAAACTTCCAAGAAGGGAAATTAGATATTTACTGTTATAAGTAAAAAAAAAAAATTAAGAAATTTTTAAATAACAAATTTTAAAGATTTTAATTTTTGTGTGCTGTAGGCAAAAGGGGGATGAGGGGTTTGATTTGATGTTCATTATTTAAAATTCAAAGTAAAAGAAACCACAGAAAAATGTCAAAAATTTAAAGAGTTTTTAAGATTCCCTGTGTCGGATTAAAGAGTGTAATTTTTTGTAAATAGAAAAGAAAAAAGCTGAAATTTGGAAAAAATAGGTAAAAAATTAGATAAAAATAAATAAAGCAATAAAAAATCCATTGAAATGCAATTTTTATCCCCGATTGGTACAAGAATTATTTATTTGACGACTGCCAAGAAAATTTCTTGATTTTTTTAAATATTGGATAAAACATTAAAATTCTCTGAATTTTCTTGGTTTTCTAGACAGACTAGTAGAGTATCAATAACTTCATTTTCTAGCAATTATGCATATTAAAACTGTACACAGAATTTAATTTAGAATTTAAATTACAGAATTTAATTCTACATCCTGCTAAATGTAAAGAAAAAAACTTTTGCGAGTTTGGATTGAATAAAAGTCAAAGCAATATTGGAAAATTGTTACTACCACATATAAAACATAAAAACAAAATTACCATGAGACAAAATTAATAAATATTATTAAGAGCTTTCTACGGGTTACAACATAGTTATTCAGCAATGTCATCATCCTATAGAAAGACAATAAACCAAGCTATCATATGAAAATATGTATTATTTTAAATGATAAAGTGAAAAGAAATTTTTTTTAAGATTAACACTTACTGGTCCTACAGAAGAAAAGAATTCTTCTAAATCCCGGGCTCGAACTTTTTGGGAAAGACGCATACAAAATATGGTGCGGAGATCTCTATCTTCAGGGCTGATATCATCATTAGGTAAACTGAAATATAAAAACATAGCTATGTAATATATATAAAGGACAAGGATTTATAAAGTAAATGTGCAATCTATCAATGAGCCTAATGTGCTCAGTGTGATTTTTCAACAACGGACACAAAATATTATAGATTAAGTTTAAATAAAAATAATAAATTTAAACATAAATGGCTAAATAATATATCTCACAAGAAAGTACCCTTTGCAGCTGAAATAAATTATGAATTAAAATAACAGATCCCTTCCCTCAAGTCACTGCTTAAAAATGCATGCACAAAAGATGGAAGTTGTAACAACTAAATTAAAAGGTAGTGTTTCTCCCAGAATAAAAAAAGGACAGGGTTCTACTTCAAAAAAGGGCACTTCAGCTGCACAAAAAAAGCTTTTTAAAATTTAAGTTTTGATTGCTGTATAAACATAGAGCAGTTGGTCTGATGGACACCACATGACTTAAAATTTTGTTTATTTAAAAAATTATATAATAAAACATATTTTGCAACAAAATAAGTTGCAGTTTCATTTCTTATTATTCTAATACAACTTAATAAAACATAATGGGACTTTAAAACAAAATCAGCTTGGAATATGACATACAGCAGCCCCCCCCCCCCTCCCTCCCTCCAGTATGCAAAGTTTCAACCCTTTAAAAAAACCTCTAACATTCTTTGCTCACCAATAAAAACAAATAAACAAATTACCCCTCTAACCTCCCAAATTTATGCTCCCCTCCTCAGCATACAAATTAGTGTAAAATATTTTTAGCCTTTATTTTACATTTTAAAAAATCTGTTCTATTTATTGCTCTCTAGTGGCAAAAAATAATCATATAAATTATCCCCCTATCCCTGAAATTTCCATTTCCCCTCTCCCAGCATAGTTTCAAATATTTAAAAATCTTTATTTTTAAAAAAATGCTACACTCGTTACTCCCTGATAAAAATAATCATCTAAATTACCCCCTAACATTCCATTTATGCTTCTCCAACTTTACCCCCCCCCCCCCGAAGCATCCAAATAAATTTAAAATCTTTATTTTTATATAAAATATCCTGTCCTATTCGCAGGGGTAGTACTAGCCCTAGATGATATTTCAGGACATACTTTTTTCGATATTTCAGGACACAATTGCTTGGCATACTAACCGAAAAAACCCTTAACTCCCTCATCAATACATTATATTATCATAAATAGTACACTACATACACATTTTTTGTTGTTGTAAAAGTATACATTTAAAAGAAAGGCAATTTTATCAAAACCCTTTGACCATGCTGCAAAAAAATCGTGATTTTTGCATTACTGAAGGACGAAAATCTCGATTCTTACTTCACTGATCGACAACAATTGCAAAAAATTTTCTTTTTTATAACTGATTGTTAAAAATTGGGATTTTTTTGTGCGAGTGAGAGACGAAAATAGCAAAATTTTTAAATCACTAATCAATAAAAATTGCAAATTTTGGTAACTGATCACCAAAAATTGCAATTTTCACCGAAAAGGTGCAAAAAATAGCAAATTTTGCCGAACGCGCGAGTAAAAATAGCAAATTTTGCAAGTCAGGTACGTAAAAATCGTGAATCTTGCTGATAAGGTGCGTATAAATCGTAAATTTTGCCGATCGGGTGCATAAAAATCTTAAATTTTGCCGAACGGGGCGTAAAAATCGTGAATTTCGTCGATCGGGTGCATAAAAATCTTAAATTTTGCCGAACGGGGCGTAAAAATCGTGAATTTCGTCAATCACTAGGAAAAAACTGCAAATATTGTCAATCGCACATGGGAAAAAAAAAAGTTTTTTCCAACCTTGCCAACTGAATTGGCTTATACTGACTGAGGAGGTGGTTGAGTACAGTGGGCTAACCCCTCCTTTTAAAATTAGCTTTTTTATGAACTTTTAGGCCGATCCTCCCCCTCAACAAAATTTTGGTCTACACTACGGATGTTGGCTCTCGGCAATCTAGTCATTTTTGTGATTTGCCCTCCTCTTATAAAGGTTGTGCATCTCTTTTTGATATCCACATTTTATGACTGAATATGTGTTAAGAAGTACAATTTAGAATAATGTATGTTTCTCCTTCTCCCCACCTTCATTCATGAAAGCACATATTTTTTTTGGCACTGGCAACCTTTAAAGCTAAATTTACTCCTTCAAATAAAGTCAAGGAGTATTTTCACTCTTTGAAAATAATCTTAGCTGTATCTCTTTTATAAATACAAACGTAAACTGTTGATATATTCTTGCCAACAGATCTGAATATGTTGTAAAGAACCTAGGAGGCTAAAACTAACCTTCCGAAATTGATGTGTTTTTTTATCTGATTGTAGACTTCGATTCCCTCCGCCACTCCTCCTCGAAACAAAATTCTCTCTGTGCTACTGATGGTGGCCCTCGACAACCCAGTCTTTTTTGTAAGTGGCCCTTTGCTTAAAAAGGTTGTGCAACCCTAGCTTAAATGAATGAAATATTGAGGAACATATTTTAAAAAATATTAATATTTCTTATTAAAAAAAAATATACATATATATTTCCTTGCGAATAATTTCACAACCATGCACAGACATATTAACAGGTCAGAAAATTCCTTGAAAATACTCACTTGTTTCTTAAACTATCAAAAACCTGAGTTCGAGATCCTAATGGACTTCTGGGTGGTGAATGCCTCCTAAAAGATAAATCCATTTCATAAATATTTAATTGACTATTTTTTTAAATTGCTGTTTGATAAATGCAAAAAAAGTAAGAATAAAAAGCACATGATAGAAATGTATCTTTTACATGTACCGAAAAATAATTTTACAAATGGTGGCTTTTTATGTTAATATACTGTATGTGTATCTTGCCAAATGCTTTACCGAAAAAAAAAAAAAAAATTATAAATGACAATTTTCTAAAATTGCATTTTCTATCTTTAGATCCTCGCCCTCCTCCACCATTTTAAATAATGCAATTTGAACATTTAAAGAGAGAAGAGTTTAAAAAGTTAAAATTGGTGAAAACAACAAGCTGTATCGTATCACATAAATTAAACCTAGACAGAATGGGAAAAATGAAGCCATAAAACTGATCTCCTACTGAATAATGGGTAAA
The DNA here is from genome assembly GCA_963931845.1 of Maratus michaelseni. Lineage (NCBI taxonomy): Eukaryota > Metazoa > Arthropoda > Arachnida > Araneae > Salticidae > Maratus > Maratus michaelseni. The sequence goes on from OZ007595.1 coordinate 54,860,239, forward strand.
CGGCAAAACTGGGAAATTTCATTAGTAGCCAGTAGCAGCTCTTTTTAAACCAGTGGCCACTTTTTTATTTAAAAGTGCTAAACAATAAACTTTTGCTAAAATTTCTATTTGTATTATTCTAAAATTAAATAGCCCAAATAAATGTTAATATACTGTAATCAGCAAAGGTAGAATCAATAGAATTCAAGAAAAGTTTATTCTCTCCTTATAGGAAAGGTGGCTGCTGGCAGACAATTTTTATAAGCATTTTTTTTCATTTAGTGGCCCTTGTGGACGGCACTAATTATGCCTTTTAATAGTGGAGCAAAATGTAAATATTTCTACCAATTTAAAAATTCTTCAAAAACTATCCTATATTAAAATGCCAAGCTAAAATCTTAATTTTCAATGCAAATTCGACGTTTTCGTGCATGCGATGTTTTGTGCATTAAATCTAACACCTGTTCAGTTTTAAGGTACACTTGAATGCGATAAAAATAGTCGAATGGTCAAAGGCGTTAGTTTAAGCTCTGGCTCTAAGCATAGAACGTGAGTTCGAATCCCGTTTCCAACAAAAAGATTTCTGCTTGCAATACTTTTGGCTATAATACATTTAAATTACTGTCATATATTTAGGAAAAGAAATTACATGCTTTATATTTTTTTTCAATTAAATAAAGTTTAACACCCAATAATATTTTTACATGGGCTGTAAAACTGTTATATTTGTAACCGATAAAATTTTCAAAGAGTTTGGACAACAAGAACTTTATTATTATTTTTTTTTTAAATTATGAAATGATCTTACGCGAAAAATACAAGAAAATATCTTCTTATGAGCACTTTTGCCACTAAATATCAATATTATTTTCATGATTTTTCATTTTAAAATAAAAATTCATACAAAATCTGGTTAAAGATATAAAATCACACAAACTGGAGGTTTATTTAAGGTTATTACGGGTCCGAGTGGGTCAGCTAGTTTTCTATTTGAAACACTATGAAACATCTTAAGATTCACAAAAATAGGAAGCAGGATAGTATTTGTGAAGAGAATGTAAAATGTTACGAGAAAGAGAGGAAAATTTTTACTAGAAATGCAATCCATGAAGATTTTATAAAAAATTCAATAGTTTGAAGCAAATATTTGCTAGTTTAATATCTTACATTAATGGATCTAATATAGTTAATTACTTATTGAATTTTTAATATCATACATGGGCCTTTTAAAGCTAACTGCAAATCATAGAAACTCGACAGAGTTTCTCGCCAAGCATAAGAAACAGCAATGCATTGAACCGTAAATGAAAGGAATTTCCGCCAATGGATGCCAAACGATTTTAAATTTTTTTTAAAACTCTGTCTAGTTTATATTTTGCGGACGGGACAAAACGGGTTTTTGACACATCTATATCTCGCGTTCTATTTATGATAGAAACAAAATTCTTGATTCTATGGAATGGGGCGTGCCAAGGGGCGAAGAATTCAAAAGTAAAGCAAAATCCGACGAATAGGTTTTCAGTAAATGAGATTTCAAAAGTGCTGTTTTTTGCACTTTTTAAATCTTGTTCAGACCAAAAACTGTTGACAGGGCTACAGCAATGTGTAATTATCAGATTTTTACGCGGTTTACGTTATTTGAATTGTTTTTATGAGTAGTTCGGACCTTTGTAAGTTTCATGTAAAAACATTAATTAGTTTTTTATTTATATCAGTTTAAAGTTATTGATTCCTATTACTTAACATAGAACAAAAAACTATTGACAGGGCTACAGCAATGTGTAACTATCGGATTTTTACGCTGTTTACGTTATTTGAATCGTTTTTATGAGTAGTTCAAACTTTTGTAAGTTCCATGTAAAAATATTAATTAGTTTTTAATTTATATCAGTTTAAAGTTATTGATTCCTATACTTAACATACAACAAAAAAATAATAAATGACCCAACTCTTTTAGGAATGGTCGTATGCACATGATATTAAGATAGGTTATTACACTCGACCCGAGTAAGCTTCCTATTATAAAAAATCTTAACATTTAAGGTTCGTTTACAGGGTCTCACAAAAGAGCTTTTGATATAGGGCTAAAGAGTTGTGTAATTATCCGATTTTTACGCGGTTTGCAGCATTTGAATTGTTTTTATGAGTAGTTCAAATGTTTAATATTTCGTGTAAAAATATTAATTAGTTTTTTATCTATACCACTTTAAAATAATTTATTCCTATACTTAAGATGAAGCAAAAAAAATATTAAATTGTCTAACTCTTTTCAAAAGAACGTATGCGCATGATGTTAAAATATGTTACTACGAACGACCTAAGTTAGCTTCCTATTGTAAAACAGAATTGTAGAATTTACTGTTCGTTTACAGGGTAACTCAAAAGATTTTTTAATAAGACTAAAAAGTTGTGTAATTAGCGAATTTTTACGTTGAAGTACACGATTCCTATACTTAACACAGAGGAAAAACAATAGTAAATAGCATAACTTTTGTCAAATTGGCTATATACACAAGATATTCAAATATGTTACTACATCGTCTCTATTGTAAAGCGGCATTGAAGCATATACGTTTCGTTTACAGAGTCTCTTACAAGATCTCGATTACATTACAACCGATGTATATTTACGGAGTGAGATGTATTTTAATGATTTTACACTGTTTCAATCTCTGTAAGGTTTCATTATCTTGCTTTAAAATTTAATATGAGTTCATTTTGTCCGTCTGAAATCTCGTCGATGTTAAGCTCTAAATCTATTAAAATATAGTATTTTCATTGATTAAAAAAACTGTGTTTATTTATAAATATATAATTCTAGCGTATCAGGAATTGATTGAAATAGAGATTACAAAATTCCAACTTTACGTTCATGCGCTGAGTAATAGAATGTAAAAATGTTGCTACCCCAAGATTACAAGTTTTGCGTTTAAATATTTGCCGCTCATCGAATCTCCGGCTATGACGAACTTAAAATGCTAAATTTCGTATACAATAGGTGATCGGTAACGAACTGTTCGGTTTACGAACAAATCGGTTAACGAACACTTTCGCGTGAGATTTTTATGTTCGGAGAACGAACACCTCACGAAACAAAGCCATGATGAAGCAATGCTGTGTTTCATATTTGCCGAGCTATACTTATTGCCTCTATTGTCAACTTTGAGAACATTTTAACAGTTGCATACATATGTCCTAATTAATTCATGGACTGCCGGAGATTGGGGACCTATATTTTAGAATCACCGAATTGGAATGAACAGACTATATGAACAGAAATCACTTTAATAGTTTCCATACTTTTGCAAACGTTGCGAATTTTATATTTTTCAAATTCTCGAAACGTTGAGTTAAAAAACTTAAACAAATAAAATACTTCTAAGGTGCTCAGTAATTTTCAAAAATAATATATTTAATATGTTAGTATAAAAATCCCTGTAAATTTTTATACTAATAGAAATAGGTTCGTAGAGAAAAAAATGTTGATTATTCTCGGTAAAGTATGCTCCATAAACTTATCGTTGTAGTTGACCGAAAAAAAGTGCTTATTTTTCCACATTTTTCTGAAACTATAGTATTTTAATTAGTTTGTAAACTACTGTAAAATTGTCTAATTTTTTGTTTTTGAATGTATATAAATGGAAGAGTGATATAAATAAAAGAAAAAGGAAAATAAATATGTCATAAATAATCTGATGAATACAATGTAAGGAAATTAATATAAAAGTTTTCCCGTTGTTATGGTAGCGACATGTACATTGTAATAAGTCACTCAATAAATTGTATAATTCTGTATATAGCATCAGTATTATTTTTTTTGCCCCTTTCATCTTTTCTTTTCTGAATAAAAATGGAATTCGCATAATTGAAATTAAATACCTTACAAAAAGGAGTGATATCTCATCAAAAACAACTCGTTGTAAATGATCCCGCCAAGCCACAAACCTAAAACGTCAGTCACAAAAAGAAGTGATATCACATAAAAAGAAGCAATATAGAAGTGCATACTCCGAGTCCCGTGTAAAAATTTATCACCACTCATAATGTTTCCAAAGGACTCGGAGTGAGGTACAGTATGTGGAAACTGCTTGGCGACCTGCAGGCTTTTATAATGTTTGCGTTTCCTGCAATTACATATGGCTATATTTTTTTTCTATTTTATTTTATTTATTTTGCTCCCATAAAATTGTAAAAGTTGAAGCTTCTGTGTTTGCATGTCCTTTCTTATTTATGAGCTTGAAAAATCAATTTGTTGATTTTATTTACCGTTATTTAAACTAAAAACACCACTCTTATGAAGAGGATTTTTTAAGTAAATGTATAAAGATTTTGAGTTTGTAATATATATATATAAACCTTATAATAAACGTTAACTAAATTGAGATATATTGCAGTAATTCTAGCGTAAGGGAAAGACATAGATCTGGGGGAAAATCCGTTCTGTCAGTTCTTTCGCATACAAAAATATTTATAAAAGTGGTATAACAAAAATATAAAATTTATTTTTTGATTTTCGAAATTGATATACTACATATAGTATAAAAGCCTGCAGGTCGCCAAGCAGTTTTCACATACTGTCCCTCACTCCGAGTCCTTTGGAAACATTATGAGTGGTGATAGATTTTTACACGGGACTCTGAGTATGCACTTCTATATCGCTTCTTTTTATGTGATATCACTTCTTTTTGTGACTGACGTTTTAGGTTTGTGTTTTGGCGGGATCATTTACAACGAGTTGTTTTTGATGAGATAAAATAAAGATGTGGACTGTAACAGGGGAATAAGAACGAATTTTTAAAAAAATTTAGGACACCGCTTTAACAAATTTTAAGGACTTTTTAGTGCAATTTAAAGAGGGGTTTAATTATTTCGCTTTTTAAAAGTTGATTTACAACAGATAGTACATCGTTGTTAACATAAGTTCCTTGCTATTAGTGTTCAGCAAATTTCCAAAAATAATCAATGAAACATGATTTTACAGAAATCACAGAAAGACCAGAATATATAACATTAAAATATAACTGCCAAATGTCTGCTGATGGTCAAATGTACCCTTTTACTGACAGGATGACACTTATTTACAGTACTAGCTTATATACTGAACTAACTATGGACCGGGGTGATTCTGAGGAAAAATTTTTTTTCTGAAATTCACAGCAAATTTTCTGAAAAGTTACAACAGAGGCGGGAGGGCACTCGCGTAACTTTTTTTTTCGTCCCTTTGACGAAGTTTGTGTTTTTTCACGATCTTTTGATAAAAAAAATTTTTTCCGCGATGTTTTAACGAAATTTGCCGTTTTTTCGCAATGTTTTTGACGAAATTTGCCGTTTTTTTCACTAATTTTGCCGGGTTTTTTAAACGATTCTTTGACGAAATTTGCCGTTTTTTCATGATTTTTTGACGAAATTTGCTGATTTTTCACGATCTATCGACGAAATTTGCCGTTTTTTCATGATCTTTTGACGATATTTGCCGTTTTTTCACGATCTTTTGATGAAATTTGCCTTTTTTTTCACAATCTATTGACGAAATTTGCCATTTTTCGCAATCTTTTGACGAAATTTGCCATTTTTTGCAATGTTTTTGACAAAATTTGCCGTTTTTCGCAATGTTTTTAACAAAATTTGCAGTTTTTTGACGAAATTTGCAGTTTTTCGCAACGTTTTTTGAAGAAATTTGCCGTTTTTTCATGATTTTTTGACGAAATTTGCTGATTTTTCACGATCTATCGACGAAATTTGCCGTTTTTTCATGATCTTTTGACGATATTTGCCGTTTTTTCACGATCTTTTGATGAAATTTGCCTTTTTTTTCACAATCTATTGACGAAATTTGCCATTTTTCGCAATCTTTTGACGAAATTTGCCATTTTTTGCAATGTTTTTGACAAAATTTGCCGTTTTTCGCAATGTTTTTAACAAAATTTGCAGTTTTTTGACGAAATTTGCAGTTTTTCGCAACGTTTTTTGAAGAAATTTGCCGTTTTTTGCAATTTTTGAAGAAATTTGCAGTTTTTCGCAACGTTTTTTGAAGAAATTTGCCGTTTTTTGCAATTTTTGAAGAAATTTGCCGTTTTTTGCAGTTTTTGAAGAAATTTGCCGTTTTTTGCAGTTTTTAACAAAATTTGCCTTTTTTCACAGTTTTTAACAGAATTTGCCATTTTTTCGTGATTTTTTGACGAAATTTGCAGTTCTTTGTAATGTTTTTGACGAAATTTGTCAGTTTTCGCAATGCTTTTAACAAAATTTGCCGTTTTTTCGTGATTTTCTAACGAAAGTCATGTTTTTCCCGCGATCATTTGCCAAAATTAGCGACTTTTCTTCGAACGAATGATGAGATTGATTTTTTTCGGCGATCATTTGCCGAAATACCAATACATTTTATGTCCGATTTTTCGGATTTATGACCGATATTTTTCTAATTTTCGGAAATCATTGCCTTAATTTTTCGGACCAGAATCACCCCTGCTATGGACTTTATAAACTGAACCATATAATGGACAGCCAGTCAGCTGAGAACAGATTTTAAAGTCCCCACCAGCAGAAGTACATTATGTGGAAAAGTGACCAACAGCGGTCAGCTGGCAGCCAAAGTGTTAAACAAGCTACCTGACTTAGCATACATGCTATTACTACTTCTTAAAAATTATTTTTCCAGAGTAAATGTTGATTTTTGAAAGTAGATGAATTTTTATTTTCAATAAAAACTCAATTTTTCTTTATAAATTGTAGGAAAATTGGAACAATTGAAAAATTGACATTTTAGGACAATTTTTAAAAATTTAAGAATTTTAATACTACAATTCCAACCACTACAATTAACAACAATTATGACATCTTGTGATGAGAATAATTTAAAATACTTTATATAGTTGAAAGTAATTTCAAATTTTTTAAAAATACTTTTACAGATATGTAAAAAAATTAATAAATGTTCCGAGAACAATTTAAATTTCTACTACAGAAAACTACAAGATAAAAACACACCTTGGACTTCTCGAACGAGTTCTATGCCTATAAAGAGAAAAAAAATATCCATTAAAATTTTATTCATTAAATAAATGAAATAAATAAAGATATATAAATATACAAACCTTCTCCTGTCTCTTCGAGGAGACCTGGATCGTGACCTGTGATTATGACTATGGACCCTTCTTTCTCGACTACGGCTTCTAAATTTGGAAGAAAAAAAAATCATATAGTATTTTATTTAGAATTATTAATGCAGTTTTTTTTCTTCTAATAACTCATGTCAACATGAAGAAACTACGAGAAGCATAATCACAATCCAGTTCTTATAAAAACTTAAGTGATCTTTACCTTTTTTCAAAATAAAGAAAAAATGCAAAAATATTTTGCTTAATAACAGGAAAAATCTTTTAATGATCTTTGATTTTAATTGAATACAAATATAATTACCAAAGCAGCAAAAAATGTGCATTAAGCGTAGTTTTATAAAAAATTATACTGATTTTTTTTTCAAACCAAATGTAAAACAAAGTAAATCTGTAGCAAACAATTTAACATTGTACTTAGTACAGAATTAAGAATTTTGATAAAAAGTGAAGTTGTTATTTACCCTTTTCAAGTACAAGATGTACCACAATTTTTGGAAGAAACACCAAGGTGTTTATTTTTTATTTATTTATAAGTTAGGCTGTGTTGTATAGGATTATCGGTGGCTATTGTCATGTGTAGCTATAATAGGGTGGTATTTCTTCCATAAATACTGTAATCTATACTAATATTAGAAAGGAGTAACGTTTGTTTCTAGGGGGTAATCTCTGTAACTACCGAACGGATTTCAAAAGTGATGGTGACAATTCCTGCTCCAATATAGGCTATATTTTATGTCGGTGCCACTACTTTTAGGGGTGTGCAAGAGCGAAAAATGTTTTAAAATTGCGATTTTCTTTATTCTGAAAGAGAAATTTGGCATTGTAGTTACTTACAAGATGTAAGTGCTCTCTAAGAACAAATTCTAAAAAAATTCGAAATTTAAAAAGGGTGAAATGAGAGAAAAGCATTCTAATAACATTCATTATGTAGTAAAAACATTTACCGTAGTATCTAAAAACCATCAGAAAATATGATGCAAAGCTCAAGAAAAAATTAACACAAATACTATCTCTTCCAATGAGCATCAAAAAATTCGAAAATAAAACTTACCTAGACCTTCTCCTGTCCCTACGACCTCTACTGTAACTCCTACGTCGCCTATCTCTACTTCTACTCCTTCTGCCACGACTTCTGCTTCTACGCCTGTCTCTACTTCTACTACGCCTATCTCTACTGCGACTCCTTCTTTCTCGACTGCGACTACGTTTTTCATCTTGCCCTCTACTTCGGCTACGACTACGCTTCTTCTTTTTAGCACTGCTGCTGTTTCTAGAAATGAATGCAAATTCAATTTTATAAAATTAGAATATAATATTAATTTACTAATAATTAGTAATAATAGAATATTATATTAGTAATAATTAGAACTAATAATTAGTAATTAGCAAACAAACAGATTCCTGTTTATATGAAACTCATGATTTTATGATTTAATTTTAAAGAATGATCCCAAATACACTCCTGTAGATACAATGTAATTTTTCAATACCATTCATGAACTACAAATTAGGAAAATTGCTTTTTGAGAACTGTTTTATTCATTTGATTTCAATATCAAGGTAAAACAGACTTTCAACTATTTTCAGGCAACAGGTTACACATCAGATAGAAAACAGAATGCGATGGGGATAGTGACCATCCACTTCCCCTCTTTACTTCAGTAAGAATGCTGTTGCTAGAGAAAGGAGGGAGACTATTGTTGTTAAAGGGATGACGACTTTAATTTAAAAGAGCATGCTTCTTTCTTCTAATGTTATTTGATCTGGATCATATGACAGAATTTATGAAGACTGGTTAGTCAACAGTGATGCCATAGACCTTCTAATAATAGTAGACTCAGAACTGGTAACCTTTCCTTGAACCCATCCTCCAGCATACACCCTTTTAAATTATGTTGGAAAGGGTTAAAAAGAAAGATAAAAGAGCTAAATATTCTCTTTTAAAAATGTATTCAGTTGCAAGTTTTTCTCATAAAAATAATTTACTACTACTAAACTAATTAGCTGATGCTGATATAACTGATGATTAAAAAATCCCTGACGGCTCGGCCTACAGGCACAGGTAATTTCGAAGACGCAGACCGTGGGGCGCCTGTTTGTCGGGAATTGCGGAAGAAATGACCTTTTTTACGATGATGCGGCAGTTTGAACCGCCTACTTCGAAACCTAACTTGTTTGCAGTCGGATTCGGCAGGGATTTTTTTGGTTTTAATTTTTTTTTTGGTATAACGGTTGGTCCTATAAAAAACTTGTCAATATAAAAGTTTTAGATAATATTAAGAGGATTTATAATAAATTTAAGCGGATTTGAAATCTTGGGAATTGACGAAGTTATGCATTTTTTTCTTCTAACCCCCCCCCCTCTTAAGGCAATTTTTAATTATATCAAAAATATGTCATGCATAAATTTTCGGCCCTTCTCCTAGAAGTAATAATAACTTCAAACGGATTCGATACGTATCATAATTAAGAAATTATGGGTTTTTTTCTGTTTTCACAAAAAGGCCCCCCCATCCCCCCCCTGGTTCGATTTTGCCCATTAACGAACTTGACCGAGATTTTATGCCCCTTGATTTTATGTATCAGTTTCAAAAAGATGCGGGAGTTGGAACCGCCTACTTCGAAAAATAACTTGTTTGCAGGCGGAGCCGGCAGGGATTTTTTTTTGTTTTTAATTTTTTTTTGCTATAACGGTTGGTCCTATAAAAAACTTGTCAATATAAAAGTTTTAGATAATATTAAGAGGATTAATAATAAATTTACACGGATTTGATATCTTGTGAATTGACGAAGCTATGATTTTTTTTTCTTCTAAAAACGCCCTTTTTTCCCCCCTTGGAGCCATTTTTAATTATATCAAAAATCTGTCATACATAAATTTTCGGCCCTTCTCCTAGAAGTATTAATAACTTTAAATGGATTCTATACGTATAATAATTAAGAAATTATGGGGTTTTTTCTGTTTTCACAAAAAGCCCCCCCCACCCTCCCCCCTTGGTTCGATTTTGCCCATTAACGAACTTGACCGAGATTTTATGCCCCTTGATTTTATGTATCAGTTTGTAAAAGATTAATGCAGAATTTTTACAGTTATCGTGGTCAGAAAAAAGTGACATAGATAGATAGATAGATAGATAGATATATAAAGTTTTGAACTGGGGGTGGTTTTGGGTTCTGGGAGTCATGATCGGCGTAGATCTGCAAAAATTTTTCAAAATTTCCAACTTAGGTGAGAATGTAATAGGTAGTATTTCTTACGAAATCTACCTAAAATGATGTAATTATAATTTTGGTATTGAAACTGAAATAATCATAAAAATAATAGTTAATAGAAAATTTTAAAATAAGATAAAACAGTTAGCTATTCTAAACCATCTAATTTCTATAAAAAATAAATAAAAATAGAAAAGGAGAGATTGGAACAGACAGTGGCTACATAACCAACTGCAAATTCTGCCAGATATCCAGTTGTGAAGATTCTCTCACAATGTGGTATTTTGACGAGTATTTGTGTTTGCCATAGGAATGCTCACCAGCTTTTTTAAAACTTTTTCTTTGATTGTACATGGCAGAACCAGATAAGTTAAAGGGATGGTGTACTTAACTGAAGGAATTTGCTATTTATAATTTTTTAACGAAGATGATTACTAGCAAGAAGCATTTTAATAGGCAGCTTTCCAGAATTGTTTAAGTTATTCTACTAAATGTGAGGGGCAAGAGGAAGGCCTCTTTACTGCTATACCACTATTTTGATCAATAAAGTGATTTTATATTGAAGCGATGTCTTCATTTACTAACTTCATTAACATTATTACAAGTCTTTGGGGAAAAAAAAAAAAAAAAATGCTTTTCTACATAATTTCTATTTTTGACCTAAAAGAATGAATGATTGGTAAATTTTCAGTTAAAAATTGCTAAATGTATAATATGATCGTACCATTACACTGGCCAAATTGGCAACTGTTGCATCTCTAATCTAATTTATTTAGATGGTGCCAATGGCACACAATGCTCGGTGATGCCAGAATGCATTATAATAGAGAAACATCTATGCAAAATATTGGAGAAGCAGGTATCACTCTAGAGAGTTTCGGAAGAGAAGCATGCCCTCATGCCCTTTTTAGAACTCTAGTATGGTACATCAAGAGTATATCTTTTCCTTTTCTCCCACCCACTTTATTTCTCTCTGAAATCTGAAATGTTCTGGTATATCTAATCTTGGACTTTGTGATTCATTCTTTCCATTGAACAAGACAAAGGATAACTAGGTCATTGATTCACTTTCTCTAGCGAACTAGTATTAGATCAGACGTTCTGGCATTTGACCACGTGGTAACTTACACAAGTTGTATAAAAAAAAATTGAGAAGTAGCTTTAGAACTTTTATTGTGTAGTTTTTTCAACACATTTTGCTAAAACCCTGAAAAGTTATCTGGTGAATAAAAGTTTCTAAAGATCAAAAGGAAAAGGGGGAAATGACCATGTAGTAAATAAGGCCAAACACTAAACGTAAGTTTCAGTTTACTGTTTATAATATTTACTTTTCTTACAGTGAATTTATGTAAACATTAAATATTACAGTATTCATATAATTATAAAGGACTTTAGTAGTTATAGTTTCTTTAAGCAGTTGCCGGACTCCCTTCCCTGCCAGTATATTGGTATACGCACTTATTATAAAAATGCCCTTTTTATGAAATGATGTGCATTTTTCAACAAAATTGCCCTTATTATGTAATGTGCACACTGCCTTTTTTTATGTTCTAGAATGATCCCTGGGAGAAGGGGTACATAAAACAAACTAGTTCATAAAACAAGATAGGTCCTTTAGGATGCAAAATTTTTTTCCCACAGGGAAGAAAATCTTTGGTAATGAATTATATATGGTTATGTGTTTGGTATTAATGATGAAGAATTATGCACTATTATTAAAAGAAAAGAATCCAACAAGCCAAGAATTTGGTATTAATTTTGCAGAAAGCTTTTTGCCTTCTATACATACCTTAGGCTGATAACAAAAGGCAACTGACATTGAAACAATAAGGAATAAAAACAAAATATTGTTCATGATTATGATACATTATGCGAAGGATAATATTAGCAGAAAACTCTGTATTCCAGATTAACTTAGCAGGACATTAATAATTAATAAATATAGCTAATAAAATTAATCAATAAAGAAAAAACAATTTAATACATCTGTAAAGAGAAAAAAATAAACTGTAAAAGTCAAATTTTACCTTCTGTTTTCTTTATCAGCACTGCTACTATGATTACTGCCATTATACTTCTCAGTATTTTCTTCCTGTTTAGATAAATAAGTTAGTACAATGAAAAAATAAAAACTTATAATTACAGATATACATTTTAATCCTATTACAAAATTTTTATTCCTAATTAGTAAATAAAGAAAAAGAAGTTTAAGGTGAAATTTTTTTTAAAGATTCAGGATTTGTAAATTTAAATTAAAAAAAAAAAAAGAAAAAAACTTTAAAGATATAGTTAAATTCATGCAAATTTGCAGAATTACAAAAATTAAGGATGATATCAATTGTAGAACACATTTTAAACACTATAAAGCACAACAAAAAAATTTTAAAAAATTGTAGATAGTTTGAAACTTGACTTTCTGAAAGCACCGCCAATTCCATTGCTGAATCGAAGTTACCTAAAAAATATATGCAAACAATCTTTGCAAATCCCAAATAATATAGCACATTAATTTTGTTGTGCAAAACAAACCTTTTTGTTTAAACAAGCTCTTTATAATCTGGTTGTACGAAGATTGCAAACAAGAATCCGGAATTTATCTATAAAAAAGAAACCAATAAATTTGCTTTTTGACCACCAACCTTAAACAGACCTGAGTTAAAGAAAAATAAAATAACTTTTAAAATTAATAAATGAATGAATTTTTATTAAGATGTAAATTTTACAGTATTTAATAACAAAATATTCACATAAAATTTACATCTTTTACACAAATAAAAACGAACTAAAGATAACATATTAACGTTAGCCTGTCTAAGAGAAATCCTAACAAACTTTGAAATATAAATAAATATAGAAGTGAAAATTCAAAAGTTCTATAAAATGAAGATAGAGCTACAAAATTGGAAAAGGCTTCGCATGTTCGAATGAATAATTTGTAAAAATTGCAATTTGCAATATTTTTAATGTTAAAGACGACATTTTTAAGTAAAATAATCAAATCTCAAACTAAGGTTAGAATTTTCCAGTAACAGAGTAAGCAAATCAATGTGATCTTAATAGATTTATTATTTATAAAACATTATAAACACCGAAATGTTATAAATTTAGCATATTAGGTTATGAATATGATAAGTACACTCTACTCATCAGAATTTGCAAACTTATGATTTTTGGGTTTCTTTATTTTTGACTGTGTAATTTAAAGATTTTTTTCTCACTGTAATTAAAGAAACACAAATATTTTTTTTTTTTTTTTTTTTTTTTAACCAAAGTTTAACATGTATCACGTATATCTTAAAATAATATTAAACATAGGAATTAAGGAAAATATTAATCAAGCAACTATTTATACAAACAAGAGAAATAAATAAAGAAGAAATTGTTTTAATGATACTAGCAGAGGTGATTCTGAGTAAAAAAAAAAAAAAAAAAAAAAAATTCTGAAATTCACAACAAATTTTCTGAATACAACAGGGGGGGGGGGGGGGGGGGGAGGAGAAATTTGCCGTTCTTTTTGCGATCTTTTGACGAAATATGCAGTTTTTTCCCCCTCGACCCTTTGACGAAATTTGCTGTTTTTTCGCGATCCTTTGAAAAAATTTGCCGTTTCCTTAATCCTTTGATGAAATTTGCTGTTTTTTCACAATCTTTTGACGAAATTTGCCGTTTTTTAAAATCCGTTGATGAAATTTGCAGTTTTTAAAAATCTGTTGATGAAATTTGCAGTTTTTAAAAATCTGTTGATGAAATTTGCAGTTTTTTTGCGATCCTTTGTCAAAATTTACGTTTTCGACGATTCTTTGATGAAATTCACATTTTTTCCTTAATCCCTGGACGAAATTCACGTTTTTTTTTTTTTTTAAATCTTCTGACAAAATGTGTGTTTTTCCTGCGATCCTTTGACGAAATTGGCAATTTCTTTTCAAACGATTGATGAAATTGATTTTTTTCGGCGACCGTTTGTCGAAAAACGCAATATATTTTATGTTCGAATTTTCGGATTTATGACAGATTTTTTTTTTTAATTTTCGGAAATGACTGCCTTCATTTTTTGGAACAGAATCACCCCCTAGATACTAGTTAGTGTAATAATGATTATAACAGTATGAAAATTAATGAATAAATAGTATAAAAATATTGCTGGCAAGATTTACACATTAAACTGCATTAAGAAAGCAAATTTCATTCTCCAAAGATAGTGATATTTCTTATCACAGTTTGTATTTTTTCTATGCAAAACTTAAAGGTAGTTTATAGCACAGGACTGCCAAGCTTTGTGAGTATTAATTTGTAGTTCAAGCTCAGAAAATGTGCAATTTTAAGGTGTCAAGTATAGTAATATATATATATATATATATATATATATATATATATATATATATATATATATATATAGAGTTATATATATAGTAATATATATATATATATATATAGTTATATATATAGTAATATATATATATATATATATAGAGTTATATATATAGTAATATATATATATATATATATAGTTATATATATATATATATATATATATATATAGAGTTATATATATAGTTATATATATATATATATATATATATATATATATATTTATTTATTTCACTGGCGCCCAGCTAACTGAAAAATTTTACTAATTAAAAAAAACGGTACTTTTCGGTTAGCCGGGCGCCAGTGAAATGTATATATCTATATATACATATATATGTATACATACACACATATATGTATGTGTATATATATGTATATATATATACATGCATATATAAATGTGTGTATGTATATATATATGTATATATATGTATACATAGATATATAAATTTCACTGGCGCCCGGCTAACCGAAAAGTACCAAAAAAACTTACAAATATGCATATTTTCATTATTATTAATTTTAATTTAAAATCATTTTGCAAGTTGAAGCAAGAGTGCATTTTTAATCAACATCCAAAAATAAAATTTTGGCTAAAATATCAACTTACTTAATTATTAAGTAAGTTGATAGTAGTAGTTAATAGTTTTTACTTAAAATATTTCGCATGGTATACAAAAGCCCTGCAGAATACACATCATAAATCATAAAATTTATAATGGGATATTTATACATGTTGAAAAATGAAAAAGAAACCAAGAATATGTAAAGACAAGAGTATATCTTATTCAGAAACTTAAAAAAAAGTGTAGTTTTCAGTAAGTAATATAATGTATAGTGTGTAGTTTAAGCAGATCAATCTGTAGTTTTTACACCTAATGTGGAGTCGTTGGCAGCCCTGTAGTATAGTATATAAAATGGGAAAAAATTATGGAAATGAAATTTTTTTTTATAATAATTTGAAAATTAATTTGCTAGTAAGTAAAATCAGTTTTTTCTTGTTCAAGAGGGAAAATTGTTTCAATACAGAATATATATATAATTGAGATTTAGCCCTAGGATTAAGCAATAACATTTTTTTTTTCCACATGCAAATAAGCCAGGGTTTTCAAAAAACCTGTGGGTTTTGTAAACTCGCATCCACACTCTTCCCAAAAAAATATTGGCTGCAGTTTTTTAAACACTTGGGTTAAAAAAAAAAAAAAAAAAAAAAAAAACTAGGTTTTTTTTTTTCAATAACCCCCCCCCCCCCCCCCCCCAAAGCTTTGGAGGGAAATAAACTGAAATGAAGAGCCAAATTAATGATTAAAACTAATTTTATTCTTCTAATAAAACAATTTCATATTAATATTGGCATACCATACTATCTGAAAGTATAGTAATATGTTTTTCAGTCTTTTCTCTAATTCTGGTCGCTTCCCAATCATATGCCCACTCCTTCTTCAAAATAAAAAGCATATTTGCTTAAATCAGACTAGTTAGTTCTTCCCAAAAAATTAAAGAATAGAAACAAGAATTTTTAAGGACTATACGTAAAGGACTACTTACATTTACACTTAATTCCTGTAACTACATGTTTTACAAAAAGACTTTGCCATTAAGAATAAAATCCAAAACAAGTTGTATAAGAAATGCATTTAAATTAGATCAAACACAAATGAAAAGAGGCGGCCAACTTTAATTTTCCTACCTGAAAAGTTATTGTAATCTATAAAATTCTCAAAATTCAATATCAGGTGAAACAGAGAAATGTAACAATCTCTCTATATAAATATTTACTAATCATATGGTACATAATATCAGGAGAGATTTATTATGTGTAGTTTAAGGTTTAATATCTTATGTCACATTCAAAATATTCAATTTTTGCCTACAAATATTCATGGGAGTTGTTGGCTACCCCTGCAATAGAGCATCAATTATCTGGAATGTTTTATCATAAGCACTTTCATTTCTATTGTTTCATTTTCTTTCAAAATGCAACAAATGATAGCTTTTAAGATTTGTATATCTAAGAAATTGGCAGAGTGATTAAAAGGTAAAGTAATTGGACTCGGGACCTTGCTGTTTGACCAAACATGCCAATTTCTTACATACATATACATACTTGAATTTTTCAAATAATTTTTTTAAAGAACACATTACTTTCCAATACATAAATGTGTATAGGTATTTTATACAGAAAAAATAGAGACCTTCAGACGAAAGAAATTTAAACAAAGGGTAGGAGAAATAACATTGATCAAGATAATTGATGCTCTATTGTGTTACAAACTATTAATACTTATTATATTGAAAGGACTTTTAAATACTGTTCAAGTTCATTGGTATTCTATATGTCCTCAAAATACAATTCTATAATTTTAAAGTCAAATGTTTAAAAAGTAAAGAAGAAACTTCTGTTTTAGTATGTTGAATTCAAACATATGCATAAACTGCTAGACAAAAAACATTTCAGTTTGATGTGTAACTAAGTAGATCTTTTTTGCACTTCTTCTTCTTATAATGTACTTGATAATCTTAACACACATGTGACTCTATATAGAAAATAGATGTACAATAGTAAAATTGAAAAATAAAAGCAATTTAAAAATTAGAGTACATAAACTAAAAATTGAAATGATTAACAAAAATACCTCTTTTATAAGTATGATTTAAGAAATTCAGACTTTTGAATAATTCAAATTTGAAATTACTTTTCTATGACAGTACTATTCAAAACAAACTGTGAACACTAAAATATAATTTTCAGCACCCAGAACTTTATTTTCAAATAAATTATCTAAAAACTTCTAGAATCTTACTTTTTCTAACTTTGTAAAGACCCATTCAAACTAGCAAACTAAATCATGAAGACTATTTAAATATATTTATCTTTTAAATATTTGACAATACATAGTCTTAAGAACTTATATTCTGAACATAAAACAATTAAAAATATTAAGATTTTTCCAAATTTGCCCAAGATTTGATAACATCTTCTCTAACTTTGCAAAGTAATAACATTTAGTTCAGAACAGAAGGGGAGGGAAAGCAAATAAAATTTTTTTTTTATAGATTAATTCTTAATATTCCATTTTCCTAGAACTTAAAATTTTCAGCATATAACAAATCTTCAATATAATTTTAACAATAAATTTAATATGTTTTCTAAGGGATTATTTCAATTAAATATTGATGACCATTTTAATAACATATTTAGAAATTATACTACATAATTCACATTTCCTTATAAAATCCCTAAAACAACTGGCAATAATTTTTTACGTTGACCATCAGATCATTTAAAATAAACTTTCATGTTTTTTCAATTTATTTGTAAGAGATTTAAAAAGAAAGAAAAATAGCCACTTCAAACAATTTTTATATGCATAATGCATTATTAGTCCAAGTAGCTTTCTATAGTCAATTCACAGCAATGCTATGAAAGCAAACTTTACACGGGTAGTTTGATAAGTTCTTGGCTTGACACAGAGATGGAACAAGTATGACCAAATGACAATGATGTTTGTGTAGTATGATCCTTTAGATGACATGCTGCCGAGTTTCAGATGTGTGAGTTTATTATTTATTGCTGGGCGTTAAAGTAAACAAGTTTTGACATTTTCTGAAAATGTAAAAAATTTAAGTTTGAGCTGTCATAAAATACTTTGTTAAAAAAGGTTCAACCCCCACGGACATACAAAAAGAGTTACATTCCACCTCAAAGGATTCTTGTCACCCTTCATATTCAACAATAAAAAAGTGGGCTGCTGAATTTAAACATGGTAGGAAATCAATTCACAATGATGAACGCTCAGGATGCCCAAAAACAGTTACGATCGAAGAAATAGTCTAAAAAAATTCACAGCTGCGTATTGAATGATCGCCGACTGAAGATACGCGAACTTGCTGACGTTGCAAACCAGGGTTGTTAAAAATCGTGATTTTTTTTAAAAAATCAAAAAAATCGGATTTTTTTGATTTAAATCGGATTTTTTGATTTTTTTAAATATTTATTTAGTATAATATTATTTGTGTACTCTACACATATTTATTTATATTTCCTGTATAGATTTACATATTTCTATTAATTTCATTACAATTTCTAGATAAGAATTAAAAATAACTTAAATTTAAAATTGTTGCAAACAAATTTAGATGATTCATTTAAAATTTAAAACATTCTAATATTAAATTGTTATACATATAAATATGTGTGTTATATAAATTTCTATTTAATTTTAAAGTTATTAAAATTTTCTTTCGTGTATTACTCCAAATAACACAGATTTTATATAACAACGTATAATAAATACAACAAAGAATGCTAAATGCATATGGGTATATATTTATTATGCATCATGCAAGAACAATTCTATAATTTTTAAGTTATGACAAAATATTAAATAGAAACAGTTTAACATTGGTGAATATCTATAAACAGATAATTGTTTAAATCATTAATATAAAATAGTTTAATATTAGATTACAATTCAATCTTTTACAAAATCTGGTTTTTATTTTGTAATTATTTACATATATGCAATTATATTAACATTTTTAACTATTTATGCATTTAAGGTTTTGTATAAGAACACCAATTTGGCTGCTTTATCATTTCCTAATTTATTTCTAAGTTTAGATTGAACTAAACCATATGTTGAAAAAATCCGTTCCACGGAGGAAGAAGTAGCTGTTGCTGTAAACAGTTGCTCTATGGCTTTCTTTACACTCCCCTCACCATCTGATACACAAATTTCTGAATGAAAGTGTGTTTTCCACCAGTCTAAGGGAGAAATCTTTGTTACGATGTCTTCATTAAATAAAAATTTAGAAAAAGGATCAGATTTTCCTTGAAATTTCATTATCACATATATAAAATGTGAACTGCATTTGTCTTTAGCAAAAAATAAAGCTTTCTTTTTTTCATCATTAGTCAAATTCACACTATACTATTCCAAGGCACCAAATGCAAGGTAATCCTATAACTAGAAGTGTGAAGTTATCAATTATCAGTGTTATTGCCCCCTCCCCTTACTCAGCCATGGTCAATTTTAGAAAACAATCTTGCTTACTTGACAATACGAATGACTGCTTAGTGCTTAGCTTAGTACAATAACATTTCTTATTTTTTTTCCATTGCAATAAGCAATGAATTCTAGGAAAAGAAAGAGGAAAGGGATCAGTTACAGGGATTAAAGTATTTTCAATTATAGAAGAAACATGAAACTGGAATTAATTCTATGTTAGACAAACAGTCCAAATTAGTTCATGTATTGATCACATTATATGATCAATTACATAAACATCAACATATGGGATATTGTAATTTGCAGGTAAATGTAAAAAAAAAAACTTGTGAATTATGTATAATTTGCTTTAGAGACAGTGACTCTACACTGAAAATACTATTATATTAAATAGCTTTAGCTTCAGCATCTTGCTTTCAAAAAATGGAAGTGACTAAGAAAAAAAACTTTAAAAATTAGTAAGTATTTATCAGTAGTTTTGGAGAATGTACTATGGATAGATAATATTTTTAATGCAGTGTTGCATTTACTTTCATAATATAATCGTGTTTTTAATCTAAAAAAGTTTTATTTAATGTTATTAAAAGGTAATTTTTAATCTGAAATGAATGATTTTAACTTTTATTTTAACATGAATGAGGAATTTGATCCTTATTCAGCCAGTAAATATGAATGTTAAAAAAACTGATTTAAATCAAAGATTTTTTTGAAAAAATCATTTGATTTAAATCATGATTTAAATCACGATTTAAATCAAACAACCCTGTTGCAAACATCTCGATAGACTGATAAATGTTTATTTCACTACATTTTACACGACGTTTTGGGTATGAAGAAGCTTTCCGCTCGATGCATGCTGCGTTTGTTGAACGTCGACCAAAACCGCCAAAGAATGAACATTTCTCAAGAGTCTTCTGAAATGAATTGTGTTGCAAATTGAAAAATAAAATGAAATATTGGCAAAAATCTTGTATTTTCTTTGTCAGGTCGAGAACTTTTCGAACCACCCTCGTACAGGGCTGAACTAAAGAATTCGCACATAAGAGTGTGTCTTAAATGTATTAAGTTGCAATGGAACTACATTGAAAAATAATATAAAATGTCAAAAATCTTGTGCTTTCACTGTCAGGCTGAGAACTTATCAAACCACCCTCGTATATACTTTTTTTTTTCTTTTCTTAATTACCAATCATGTTATTTTGTCTAAAATCTTAAAGAACAATTTAAAATATTTAGGTCAAAAACAAAAAAAAACATTTTAAAATTTTAATTTATAATTATTTAGGTCTTAAATAATTATTTTAGAATGAATTTCTAAAGAAAGGTATATAATATGTGGTATCAGATTGCACACAGAATACCTTTCATGAGCTGTTGACTGTATGCTAGGTCTGTGCTAAAACAGCATACAAAGATAACAAGAAATGATAGCTTTAGTTGCTGTTTTATTCTACTTTTAAAAGCCAGTTGTAATATATACAACCAAAAGCTTAACTTGTACCCCATGGCAATGCATACTACCTTGTTTAGTAATCCAAAGGAACAGGGACCAATGGTTCATTCTACAAGACAGAGCAAGAAGATTATTTTTAAGATGTTTTGAAATTTCTGGAAAGATTACATAAGAATAAAATATAAAGAATTAAATAACATGACAACAAAAAAATAATATTACCTCCTTCTTATAAGGTGCTTCAAGCATAGCTTCAACATCCCAATCCTCAGCCATGATTAATCCTGTAACTATAGGAAAAAACTCTAAAGGAGAGAAATTAAAACAAATTAATCTAACATGCATTGTACTTTTAAAATATCATAGACATAAAATGTTACAACTACAGGTGGACCCAATCATAGTTAATGTGTGAATTTTTCTGGTACTTTGAGAATCAGGCACATGGCATTTAAATTTAATACGCAATAAAGTTTGGTCCCTGGAGGGGAAAAAAACACTTGATTAATATGCGAATTCATAGGCCAAGATAGAAATTTCTTATCTGTTCCTCTACACTCTACAGTATTGCCATTTTAGCGAGAATTTTTTTTAAATTCAGATATCTACCACTACTTCTGATTAGTAATCAGAAATAGTGGTAAATATTTGAATTAAAAAAATCCGTGTAAATTAGAAACTTCTTTGATCCCTAAAACTCATTGTCTTACTTTGTGAATGTTTTTACTGAAGTAGAGAGAGAAACAAATTTTTGTCACTTTTCCTTTTTGTTACTTTGTCTTCCCTCTTTGGGCAGTGTGTGTCATTGATTCTTATCTTTTTGTAATGGTATTTCAAACAAAAATGTGTGTTTCCCAAATCTTATTTTTCTTGAAGTGTTAACTGCTACATTAAGACTTGACATTTTCTGAGCATTAATGGAAAATTTGAAAATATTGATTTGAAATTTGTGGATTTTATAATGCACCTGATATATTGTGCAAACTCTTCATCAGTAGTAGATATTTTCCAAGTTTGGTCTGATTTAGCATAAGAAAATATTTTCTCTCTGAAAATGTAGGGGAGACTGGTACACAGTGGACCACTTTTTTAGTTTTTTCTCTTTAATGGACAAACTGATCTGCATGAAAATATTTTTGAATATTCCTTAAACCTTTAACTTTATACATTCATCATAATTTTCTCTGAACATAGTTTTCAATACATTTTTCAAATTTTTTTTTTTAATATGCACCTGTAAAGTGGACCAGTGTGCCCCAGAAGTGGGGCACACTGGTCATCCACTGGGGCACCGTGGACCGCTATTAGGTATTTATTATCTGAAATACAATATAAATCCATTTTGGCTTAGATGCTTTACACTCACGCTAAAAAAAAAAAAAAAATTAATCAGTTAAAAAAAAGAAAAAAGTTGCCAAATTTAGGGGATTTTTTCCTTTAATGGCAACCTAGCCATTGTATTAAGTTATTCGTTTGGCGCAGTCTTGGAAATCGCACCAACCAAACAGTCGCCAATCTTTTGTTTACATTTTAGCGTGAGTGTAACACATCTGTTCCTCTATTTTTCATTAAACTAATTCTTTTTTATTTCCTCTTTACCCACAAAATAACATAGTAACATAAATTTACAAGTAACGTTTTGAAACAAAACAAAAAAAATATTTTCAAAATAATAGATTAATACAGGAACAATTGCAATTTAGTTGAAGTTATTACTTAAGTACAAAAAAATCAGCACACATTAAAATTTGCAAATGAAATTCCAAAATACTTATGAGTAAGATTGAACCTGGAATTTTCCTGAAATACTTTTGGGTCTGGAAGCAACAGTATGAAATCATTGACATCAACAACAGATTCATCTAAAGTTTCGGGAAAAATAAGCTGATTTCTGTTCAATTTGCGTCTCATGAATCTTACTTGAACAGAATCATCACCAATTAGACTACAGTTATATTTATCAAAGGCAATAAATAAAAAACAAAATATTTCTTACTATGTTAAATAGTTATTTTTCTTTGTTTACTTTATTTTACAGTTAAATAACTACTTTAAAACAATATTTCTTTATAGAAAATAAGCAATTATTAAATATTTTGAACATTCTGCATTATACAGGAACAGAGTGGATTGTGGACCACTGTGTCCCAGGAGTGGCTAGTCCACTGTGCCCTATGTTCAAGTTCAATAAATAATCATAATATTGTTTATAGTTTTATTTTAAACATATTAACTTTAAAGTTAAATAATCTTAGATTTGCGAAAAAGCTGTTTTATCTTATTTATCTACAACCTTTAATTACTAAAAAAATAATAATTTGATGATGAAAATTTTTATTTTTAGAAGCTCAAAACAACAAAGCAAGATAAAATAGTTCAATCTGAGCTAAACATATTTTCTGAAGGCTATAAATAATCATTGCAGTGCTGTTGTCTATTAGGATAGAAAAGAAGCTTAAAATTTTTTTAAATAAATAAAATATTAGGGGGTGGTCCACTGTGCCCATAGGTCCAGTGTGTACCGGTCTCCCCTACATATAGGATAAAGGAAATGACTTATGTAAAACGGCTAATACAAATTACAATATTTAAGTACCCATATTACAAAAGAAGGAAATTTTGAAGAATCAGATAAAGCTAGTTTTTTGATAATTAGTACAAATTTTTTTAGACAAAAGTAAGTAAACATAACTGAACCATTCAAATATAAAATAAATACACTGACTTATAACACAAAAATAGCATAAGGTACACGAAATTTCCCTGCACACAATACTTTTACTACAAAACAACTGCAACAAATTATGGTATAGGAGAATCAGTATTATATAGTGTATAGAAGAGTACCAAATTATAAACATTTTCCTTAAAATTATACAAGATAAAAGCATTACAAAAAACCTAAAGGCGTTTTACCTTTGTACTTACTTTAAAGATTAAATGCAACTTGATCACACATTAACTTCAAATGATCAAAAAAGAAAACTAAGCCCAGCTTTCACACAAACAAATCATACACTATTAAAATTACAACTCTTCACCCTTATTAAACGTTTAATTATATTTTTTTTACTTCTAATACGTTCATCAAATAACAACAAAGATGACGACCAATCTACGGGGACGCCAACTCTACATTAAAGCACTCAAATAATCTCGTAACTTCCTTATCTCTTTCGAACGATTAAACATTAAAATTCGAAATTTTAATGTATATAAATTTAATAAAGTCAATAAAAAATATATATATTAGCTAACATAATTGTGAATTATCTGTGAATTAAGCTTTTGGTTAATAATCGTCAACAATTCACACTTTAACTGTAACTGCTGAATGTATTTATTGAATACCGGCGGCATTATTCACAAGACTTATCCACCCAATACTTGATTATGATTGGTCGATTTTCAAGAAGCAGGTTGTTATATTGGCGAATAAAGCATTTAATTTTTTTTTCGCTAGGAAAGAACCAAGATGGAAAAATTCTTTCCTTAAAATAAAAACTAACATTGGGACTATAAAATAGCCTATGTTTCACTACAAATAAAAATTAAAACAATGAAATGGAACAAAAGTTGGTAATATGTTATACAATTAAATATTCTTATTTTTTAATTGAACAAATATGTTGCCAAAGAGGCATTCTTCCAGGGTTTGCCGTAAAAATACGCCGAAGATAATTCCTGTTAAGATTGGATTCTGCAACAAACAGATCTAAAGAAATTCAGATGTTCAAATACAGTCTGTCTCTGCTTGATACGTGCCTTTTAATTAAAGAGAAATAAAGAGCAGAAGGTTTAACTTGAAAAATGACGGCCTTTGAAGGTAAATTTTATTTTAGGAAAACTGATAGATCATCTTATATACATATTTCTTTCATAATATAAAGTAAATGCATGTATTTATGCCTTTATTTTATACGTTGAGATAAAAATTACAATTAGTTAGAGGGTTTTTTTTTCTTCTTTTCCTCTAGCGAAATAGTAGACGATTAAATTTTTAATTGATTTTTCACATTTGAAATAATTCATAACAGGTCCATTTATATTTTGATATTTGTACAAAATATAACTGGAACACAGAGAAATATGAGGTCTTGTACTGATTATAGTACTTATCAATGGGCCCCAATGAGGGATCTCCTGAATTCAGCATTGCTGTTGAGTGCAACTAATAAGCAAGATCGTACTTCTCATTAAGAATGACACGGCACAAGAAAATTTAATTTTCGGTGGCCAAATTCTTTTTGTTTGTTTATCTTCCAAAAGTAAACAAAAGATCTTCTATTCATTTATGCTTAGATGCAGGCCTAGAGTCAAATCCTCATGGTACTCCTAATTTTTTTTCTTTCAAAGGTAAAATGAAAAATGTTTTTGATCTGGTTGTGTATCTCAGGGCCGAAACTATGGGTGGGCAGAGAGGGCATGTGGCCCAGCGCCACAAAGAAAGGCAGGTTCATGCCAGGCAGGGTGGCCTACCATTTGGCTAAAGCTCCACTAGCCCCGCACGACAAAGAAAGGCAGACAAGAGGGTGCCACATAAAAATTTGGTTTGGTATTTTATACAAAAAAAAATATATCTTGTAGCCGGAAAATCCAGAAGAAAAACTAAGCCAAGTAAATTAAAATTGTCAAATAGGTAAAAAGATTCATCTACAATACAAGACAGCAAATGAAAAAGGAAAAAGAAGCCATTCTCTTAGGCTATTTCCATTCTCCCAATCCAAGCATACTGTTTCCGGCTATGATGTCATACACTCACGCACAGTTTTTTTTAATTTTTATTGGTTATAAAAAGGAAAAAAGTCACCAAATTTAGGGGATTTTTTTTCTTTAATGGGAATCGAGCTATTGTATTAAGTTATTGGTTTGGCGCAGGCTTGAAAACTGCATCAAACATCGGTACATGAGGGTAACACATCTATTCCATGTTTCCTATCGGTAGACCATATCAATTCAGGCAAGCAAAGAAAAAAAATCTTACCTTTATAGTCTCAGAAGTTTTTGAAGTGAACATATGTTAAAATTTAGGAAAAAGTAAGATACATGTATATTTTTGTTTTGCCCCAAAAAATTCCTGGCCCGAGATACAGGCCTCCAAAGATGGCGTCCCAGGCAACATTTTCCACTTGCGATTTTTGATAAAATTTTTAAAGTGCTCTATCTCTGTAACAATGAAAGATAATATGCTGCATTTTTAATTTTTTTTAAGATAATATTATTCTGTTTAAAACTATATACTCCATTTTGAAATATGTGTTCAACTTTTCTTGCTGAAACCTTCTAATTATTATTTTTTAAACAAAAAAAAATTTTTTTTTTAAAAATGCCAATTTTAAAAATTTTGAATTTTTTTACTGTTGATTAATATCATTGAGTACTACATTCCCTGTGAAAGAGAACTTCCACTTTTGAGTTTGACAGGTTTTAGAAACAATGTAAAATTTTGCCATATATTTTAATACTTTCCATTATGACATAGTCACATATTGATCCCATGAAATCAAAATCTAGACTTCTTTGACATGACTTTTTAATTCTTAATAAATATAAGAAACAGACGACTTAAAAAAAAAAAAAAAAAAAAGCTTACAAAAATATATTAAAGTTTACAAAATACAGTGGAACTTCCCTTTAACAAAGTCCCTATTTAACAAAGTTTTCTACTTAACGAAATTTTCTACAGAACTTTGACTTTGAGCAACATTAGTATGTAAATTAATCTCCATATTACGAAAAATATATTCTATATTATATAACGAAGTTTATTCCACTTTTGTACGTGTACAGAATTCAAACTAAGCGGTTGCTGTTGCGATGGATATGCGAATTTATTTCAGCGGATTGTATAAAAATGAACACATTTAAATAATTTCCATTCTGTTTGGTGCTAAATAAAACAATTTTTTTTCCACACTAAGAAAAACACTTGTTATCATTACTCTCCCACACCGAGACTCCAGCGCTGACAGTTAGGGGAAGTCAAAATCCCTTTGTACATTCAATGATATAGAAGATGCAGTGACACAATGGCAACAAAGGCAGTGACGTCAGATGATTGAAACAAAAAATATCAATTAGTGTCAGACAGTTACCATTCTGACCTACCATTGCCGATAGACAATTGCTTTGTACATCCACAAGAATGTGCTTCAAAATGCAAATCCATATACATCAAAGTTATTTTTATTCCTTCCAATACAACTTCTAAACTTATATCATTAGTCTAAGGTAGAATAAAAAATCTTGAAGTACAGTATCGAAAAAGACAGAAAAAATACAATGTAGTGAAAACATTAGTTTGAGAACCTGTGTATCAGAGCTCACGAAAGCTTGGAAATGTGACGTGATATCATCGACCGTACATAACTGTTTTGTAAAAGACAGCTTCATAATTAAAACTGAATCAAATGCTTTTGAACCCAATAGCTGTTTGTCATATCTGAAAAAAAAATTTGATGAATTAAACTTTATTTCTATTTAACGAATTTTCTTCATAACGAAGTTTTTAAGTGTAACGATGAGACTTCGTTAAATGGAAGTTTCACTGTATGTGCAAGTTCCAAACAATACTACATCCTGTGTACTCTGCTTAGAATAGAAATTAGAAATTCGTTGCAATAAAAATTTGCTGAACTGCATCAGTATCTTCCTTTGATATTGAGTGATGTGTTCCTGTTAAACCAATTGGAACTGGGGCATCCACAATCTTTAAAACATTGTGAATTGAAATGAGCACTGGTGGTGGTGTTGCTTCTTGCAACTGGAAATCTATATCCAGCAGCCGGTCAGTGTGGGAGCATAAAGTTCATGCCGATTTCATTTAACTTAAACTGATATCTATCACCAGTCACAGTCATATATACAGGCCACAAACATCCCTTTTTGTAAATTGTGAATCTGAATATTCTCCTGTCGTTTCAAAGATCTTGGTTGGGCAAATGAAATTTCTTCTTTCTTACTGTTTAAAGTAGGGATGCACCGGATATCCTGCTTATTCAGCACGTAAACTGGATATTCGGTCTGGCAGAATACTTCAATATCCGGTTGCCGAATAGTGACACATTTTTTAAATCCATATTTTTAACATTAACAGAAAAAGTTAGCGTGAAATTAATTTGCTTTTTACCAACATTATCCCGTTAAAACAATGTTATTAGAAATAAATATTCATATTTTCACAAAAATAAAATTATAGGGTTTATATATAAAGGAAAATAAAATATTTAAAAGATGACAACTAATTATTTATAATTAAAGGCCAGTTATGGTGCTCAGCATTTTCAGGCTCTGTTATGTTTTTGATCACAAAGATTTTCCTTCTTCTGAGAATAAACACTCACACCTCTGGTGACCTCTTTTTCTTGTGTTTTCAACAATTCTAAAGTAAAAATGATTTTATTGAATCTTTTGTCACTGTTTTGTCTATGGATGGAAGACCAGCTGTGGTAAAATAATACTGGATCATGAAAAGAATTGCATCACTTTCTTGAATAGTTCACTGTCCCCTTTGTACTACAAAACAAGGTACTTGCAATGAGGAGCTTCTCTATTTAAATTATGTTAGAAAACATTTGTCATAGGAAAAGTAAGTAATAATATGTACGAGTGTGTACAAAAAAGAAGAAAAACACTTCAATAGGACGTTTAGTATTCATAAGTAAAAGATTTATAAGTATGAAAAACAGAGAAATTACTTAATTGTTTATCTTTTTTTAATTCAATGATCCTGAATAAAAGAAAGAAAACTGCTAATATGTAGTACATTAGAATAGGCAAAAGACAAAAAATGAATAAATTTCAATATTTAATGACTATTTGTATTTACTATTGTATTTAATTGAATTACTATTGTATTAATATTACTATTTGTATTTAATTACTATTTGCATTTGTTTTTATAAGCAACTTTAACTTAATAAATGAGTTTAAATCTGTTATTACAGGGCTTGAAATTCAATTTTTCCAAGGAGAGGAGTCTCCCTCCCAACATTTTTAAATGGAAGGGAGTTGCAATGTTTGGGAGGGAGAAAAAAAAATCTTTAAACCCCACTATTATTTTACGTGCTATTTAAAGAATTACATTAATGCAGACATGACAAAATACCATTGAAAAAATTAAGTCAACTCAGAATGATTATGTAAAATGTTTATTTTTATTATAAAAAAGGGAAGAAAGTTAAATTTTATATATGCAGTGTATTTTTCAAGTTCCACCAAATGTTAGGGACACTTAACAATTAGGTTGTTAAATGAATTTCTGAATTTAGATTTTATTTGATTTAGGGGTGCTGAAGCCTCTTTCACAAGGTACACTTTTACTCCTTCACGAGGACTAAAAATGTTTACTCTTTTACCTCAAGGAGTAAAAGTAATAAGATCTTTGCAGCTCTTCTAATCTCATTTTTGTTTAGTGCTGACTGTAGGCCAATTTAACAGGGTGCAGTGACCGGTGGCTCTTACTGCCCTTTTTTGTTCTTTTCCCCCTTTTCGGTCGCAGGAAAAAAAAAAACTTTAAATACGTCTATTGGTCATTGGGAAAAATTGTGAATTTAGTTAATTGGTTATAATCAATCAGGGAATAAAATAATGAAATTCATCTTACGCATGAACAGAAAGAGATAAGGGCTTCTAACGATATAGTGTTAATATCGATTTGTGATTTTGGGACTACATGGCAGCCAGTGTACAACTGTACTAAGGTAAAGCCACCTATAAACAACAATACGGATAAATACCATAGAACAAATCTATTATACCTACCAGACGATGGGTGTCAAGCAGACGATTTGAATAGGTAGGTGAACTAATACAACCGTTCTACACAGACATTGTATTTGAAACATTTTTCGAAAAACGATTTTCTTCTTCGAAAGGCTATTTTATTAGAAGTCCTTATCTGTATCTATGTTCATAGAAAAAAAATGCTAAATTCGTCGATTAGTCGTGGGAAAAAATGGCGAAGTTTTTCAGTGAGGCGCGAGGAAAAAAAATAGTGAATTTCATCAATCTGTCATCAGAAGAAACAGAATAATTCACCAATCGGTTACAGAAAAATTCGCAATGTTGGTCAGTCGATCAAGGAAAAAAAAACGTGAAGTTAGTTGATTGCTCACCAGAAAATGTTGCGAAATTCGTCAATCAGTTGCGGGAAAATATTGTGAAATTCATCAGTCGGTTGCAGGGAAAAATCGTGAAATTCATCAGTCGAACGCAGAGAAAAAAATCTAAACTTGTCAGTTGGACACAAGAAAAAAAAATCACGAACTTTGTCAATCTGTTGAAAGGAAAAAAGGAGAACTTACATGAATTTCGCTGATTGATTGTGGAAAAAAACGCGAATTTCGCTAATCGATTGCGGAAAAAACACAAATTTCGCCGATCGATCGTGGAAAAAAGAAAAGTTCGTCAATCGATTGCGAAAAAAAAGAAAAGTTCGTCAATAGATCCTGGAAAAAAAGCACAGTTCGTCGATCGATCACTGAAAAATGCAAAGTTCGTCGATGGATCGCTGAAAAACGCAAAGTTCGTCGATCAATTGCAGAAAAAACGCAAAGTTCGTCTATCTGTCGCTTAAAAAACGCAAAGTTCGTCTATCTGTCGCTTAAAAAACGCAAAGTTCGTCGATCGGTCGCTTAAAAAACGTGAAGTTCGTCGATCGGTTGCGGGAAAAAAAATCCCGAAATTTATCGTTTTCGGTTGCAGGTAAATTAAATAACGCAAATTTCTCTGGAAAATGGTGATATTTTTTGGGCGGGAGGCTCCCGCCCACGATTTTTTTTTGGGCGGGATTTCAAAATTTTCGGCGTGAATCCCGCAATCCCGCCCTTAAATTCAAGCCCTGTATTAACATTTGAATGTCATAAAATTATAATAATTAAAAGTTTTTCTTCTTTAAGCAAGCATAAAATAGAAATATTACTATTGAAATTAAAAACGAAAAAGTACTTGGCTAGATACTGGATATTCGGTAAAATATTGTAACGGATATTCAGTATCCGGCAAAAATTCATATTTGGTGCATCCCTAGTTTAAAGTTCATGCAATATAGGTTCGGCCATCAATGCGAGTCCACACATGTATCTTCTGAATTCCTCTTTCACAGGGGCACTTTTGTTGGACCTTTCTTCTATTTTCTGCTGGTGGAATTCTTCAACTTCCTCTTTTGGTAACAGGATAAGGGCTGTTGATGTTTATGACTTCACCACTCTCGTAAAATCACCGGCATTCTGAATTGTTTCTGTACTGGGCCCGGAAAGATTATGTTTTGTAGCATGGTGTTTCAGCATGCTTCCTACATCGTAAGATCCCTTCCCATGTCTCAGTAGTGCTGTATACCCACTCCAGTGTTTCCCTCAGATAGTTTCAGAAGGGCGCTCCAGCCTGCCTGCCCTTTGGTTTACAAAATAGCACTCTTCCTGCCTCCCATTCAAATAATTAGCACCCTTCTTGCCCCCCCCCCATTCAAATAATTAGCACCCTTCTTGCCCTTCAGTAAAAAAGTTGTCTTTTCTTCTTTTTGCATTACAAAATTTGCTTTCATAGTAAAAATTGACTCTGTGTTATCTTAAAAAAAGTGCCGACTTTTAAATATTTAAAAAGTGGCTTTAAAAACCAAAAGAGTGCCTTTAACAATAAAAAAAAAATGCCCTTAAAAATCTGAAAAGTGCCCTCTAGAATCCAAAAAGGGGCCCTTGCCCACCAGCAGCAGCCTGCCCCTTTTTAAGCCTAGGGGAAACTCTGCCCACTCCATTGGCATAAGTGACTTATATACTTCACACAGTTGGTAACGAATTTTGAAGTGACAAGGGGAACCATCAGAAATAATAATGATCTTTTCTGCCTGTGATTGCAGCTGTTGTTGAATTTTGCATATTGCCAGCAGCGCATGTGCTGAGTCATGTCTTCAGTCATCACTTATAATTGTAACACTTGTGGTCTTGTTTTAAAAAATATGTGACTCCTGTGAAAATTGACATTTGGTCATTACTCCAGTGATATCCCTGTACTTTTTGTGGCAGAATCACGGACCAGTTCTCAGCAAAATCACAGTGAAGCACAAAACATAGTCGTTCAACTTCTATAAGTCCCTTCACTTTTGCAATGTGTTGTTGTTACAATTTCTTCAGATGTTGGTGTGTTGTTGCTTTCGCTGTCCATTTCCCAAGTTTATCAATGAAGATATCAATGGCAACAGTTTCCTTTATGAGTTTATTTTCCTCCCATGTTGCATATATAACTTCAGAAGAGTCATCTTTCGTGTTTTCCCGACCAAGTGTCTGTAACGAGAGTCCTCCCTTTCCAGGACAGTCACCACATTCTTGAAACAAAAAAGGTTTTCTAGTGTTCCATGAACAGCACTTCAAAATATGCAGGGAAACGAAAGGCAGTTTGGTTTTCTATTTCAGCTATTTTTTCGAAGTTCTTCAAAGCGTAAAGTAGAAGCCCGATAAAATGTTGCTACAGATTTTATGTTGGATTTCCAATGCCAAACTTCAATAACTGATAATTCCAAATCGGACATAACTAAGTCGGACCTGTGAGCAACGCATCAAACACATAGCAAGTGCCCAAGTATTGTTTCATATGAACCCGCTGTTTTCACCTGTATTTGCACTTTCCCCATCCATAGTTAAGCCTGTCAACTTATATTTGGCGACAGTCTCAATGCCCAAGTTTTCAAATACGATTTTGACAGAATCCGCCTTCTGCTCCTCGCTAACTCGATTTACACTCTCTTAGAAAAACTGATTTCATTTTAGTGTTCTTCTGTAATAAATCGTGCTGTAACAAATTTATTATCAACTCCATATTTATCAACGGAATCATCTACCTGGATAGAAATACAATCAGCATTTTGTAACTGCGTGACTGTATTTTCTGTTCCTAGATCACCAACGATATCAAGCATCTCGCGATACATTACTGAATTTCTATACTGCAACAGTGCTGGAGATTGATTAAACACTAAAAGAAGAAAACTCACACTCTAAACCATTGTCCATGTAAGAGGCAATTTGTGAGTCAATATGAATTTTCGTTAAAGACCACGAAGGCCAAGAATGAGCAGAGAGAGTCAACTGTTGGCTATCATTATAAACATCCAGTGCAAGCTCTATTAGCAATTTCATTTTTTCTGCATTGTGCGATTTTAGAATTTTTATCCAAGGATGCTGATCAGATTGTGCCATCCATTTTTTCTCCATTTGGTCAAGGTTCACAGCTGCTTTATGAGCTTCACTGTTTAAGTGATCAATGATCCTTATTAATTCCTTTTTGCCATCACATTGCACATCATCAGCAATGGGCAAAGTGCCATTTTTTGACAACTTTTGATCTTCTTGAATGTGTTTAAATCAAATTACACATTTTATCTCGGAGCGTTTGTTTCCTAGTTTTATTTTTTCAAAACAATCGTAAGTTTTTAACAGTCTGCACAACAGCATTTTAAAAATATAACACTGTGACATTTTCTAAATTGTTTCATTTAATAAAATGTTTAGTTTGAAAAAAAATTCTTCTTCAGTCCTGTGAGAATCCAATTTAACTTTTAAACAAAAAAAAAACTGAAATTTTGAAGATTTGAAGAATTTGGGATCTAAATCGGCAGCCTAGGATAACTTCCTGGTTATGTAGCATGTGCTGAAGCAAGCGTTTCGCAATTATAAGTTTTATATTTCATGTTTGTCCATTCTCTTTGTAGTTTGGCAACAAGTCAATATTAATTCTTTATGTAACTAAGCAAATCAGAAAAACAACAGTTCTGTTTTTCTCGGCCTTCGAGAGGTCGTTTTTTGTGTTTGTGAAAATAAAATGAGTACGTTTTCTGTAATATCGAAAATATTCATTATGTAGTTTAAGATTCTATTTTAAATTGAGCTATACCACATTGTAGGATTTTAAATTTGTGAGAATATACTACAATATCTTTGAAAAAGACCCTTTAAAATAATGTATTAAAGAACAGCATGCTTATTCAACATTTCTTAAATTTCTGCTATTCTTGCTTTATCGTTATTGTTTTATCAGGTTTTGATTCATTTTCTGATAGAAATTTTGATCAAGATTTCATGATTGCCTAACATTTATTAAACAAATTACGTCCTCATAGGAAAACGTGTTTCAGGATTTTTTTTTTGCCATTATATTTAAATATGAAAGTTTATGTTGTTATTTTAATGTAAAGTGTTTCATAATCTATGTGTGATGCTTCATTTTCCCATATTGTTAATGCATCAAAAATCATTCGTAAAGCAAACCGGTTGTTATATTATTTGAATCTCATCACTGGAGGGATTGTCGAAAAATAAATATTTCAAGCAGAAACACAAAGGTCACAACAACGAGCAGTTTCCCATAGGCCATAGGTCACACGGCACTTCCCGCCATCCCAGCCTGCCTCATATTGTATCGTATTGTCCCTGCCTATACTCGGTACCTGCTATAACGACTGTCGCCAGTCATATTATCCAAAGCACAGAGACAGTTTTTGTTATTCAAAGATTTTTTATTTCAAAAATTGCCGGCACCATTCCCTGTTACTGGGCGACATTGGTGTCGCCTACTTTATATGTTATTTTATGCCCTGCGCCAAGCGTAATAGTTGGTGCAAAATGAAAATCACATGAATTGAAACATTTGAAAAATAAAAGAAAAAACATTGTTGATAGTAAAGAGAGCATTTTAAAAATATAACATTTGAAAATTACAGACTTTTACGAGCTATTTTATTAAATCACAAATATATACTTAAAATAAGTGAACAAATAACTGTTATACAATAAAGTAATAAAATAAAACTCATATAGTAAACTGCTGGCATAAAATTACAAATATCTTTTAGCATTACAGTAAACATTTCATTTTTTGAATGAAGGCGTCGCCACATGAACTCTACGAGATACGACTCTAAATGATGACGAACAGTTCCCCCGATGTCTTTTATTGTGCCATTTTACGATGCCCCATAATCTCTCAACATTTTGAGTATGACATCCAGTATTAGTGTCGACAAAATTATATTTGTGATTTACTGTGAAATGATCATAACCAGCATCTCGCAGTTCATCTGTTTTATATCCTCTCTAGCAATCTGTATAAATAATATTTCCATCAGCTACATTGTTTTCTATTGCCGCCACTAAAGTTTCAGCTATATGATCAGGAATAAAAGTAAGGAAACATCCCCGTGTTTCACGACATAAACCAACTAACACCCATTGAGGAGGAAGAATACGTCCTACATTGCTTTTTTTTCTGGTAAAAAGACTTTCATCTATTTCTATAATTTTATTAGGTCCACCGATTTTTCTATTTGGTCGTGAACATAAATTATATAAAGCATTTGCACAAACTTCTGTCAAATAACTATTCCAGTCCACTATTGTGTTCTGGTTCATATCAAGTTCCAGCTCACAAAACTCAATCAATGTCAACTCTTGGCACCATAAATATATAAACCTTAAAGCATTAAGAAAACACTACCGCGATCCTTCAAACCATGTTTTCTGAAGTATTCCTATGCTTTCTCTGCATGATCATAAGCTACATCTCCATTTCGGATTTCTAGAACTCATCCATAATTTCATTTCAATGTTTTTTGAACACAACCTTTTATTATGCAGAATTCCAAATTCCTGAAACAGTTTTATCGCAACTTTCTCATCATCTGGTAATTGCCAAATGGTAAAATCCATCTCAGCGTCAGCAGTAAAAGTAAATTATAACTTTATAAAAAAAAGTACTTTTAATTTGAATAATAGCAAATTAAAAAGCTTTAATAGGTTAAGATTAAATAATAATCTGTACTTTTCGGTTAGTCGGACGCCAATCATATATGTACATATATAAATACATATGTATATACCTATATATGTACAGTGGTGGCCAAAAGTTTGGACATTTTTTGAAAGTTTCATGTTTTTCAACTTTGTGTGCTTGTAGAATATATTAATTTTCACTTAAATACAAACGTTTATATATCAAATTGAAGGTAATTTAATGTAGAATTTAATAATAAGAACAGTATTACAATATCTGTATTACAAAAAAAGTTATGCTCATTTTAGTAGAACAAACAAACACAAATTGTTTTGAATAAGGACGTGTTTTGTAATAAAAGCATACCAGCCAATCACAAACACTGTTCTGAGGACCAATCAAATGTCTGTAACTATAGTTTAGGTTATTTGGATGGTAAAAGAGTTATTGTTGTGGAAATATTTTGCGGAATGATGCATATTAGTACAATTAAATAGAGTATTGCTGTTTTTGAATATTTAAAGTCTTTTTTTTTAATTAAACTAATTTTAAACAATGTCATCAACAAGAAGAACTAATTGGACATCTACAAAAAGAAGCCGAATTGTCATATTGAGAGAAAATGGCCTCTCTTATGCTGAAATTGCAAGACAAGTTGGTGGTTCAGTGACTTGTTCTGGTGTACGAAAGTTCTGTTTACGTTATGAAAAAACGAAATCAGTGGAAAATAAGGCCGATTCAGGCCGAAAAAAAATGCACAAGTGCTACTGCCGATAGAAAAATTAAACGGCTATGCCCAGGGATCACTCTAGAGAGTTTCACAGGGGCGGCCTACCCTCATACCCTTTTTAGATAAAATCTCACCCTCCTTGCCCTTTTTCCAGGTAGAATTCTTTC
The DNA here is from genome assembly GCA_963931845.1 of Maratus michaelseni. Lineage (NCBI taxonomy): Eukaryota > Metazoa > Arthropoda > Arachnida > Araneae > Salticidae > Maratus > Maratus michaelseni. The sequence goes on from OZ007595.1 coordinate 54,897,039, forward strand.
TACCCTTCTTACCCCTTTTCCAGGTAGATTTCTACCATCTTTTTATTCCTGGGTAGAATCTTGCATTGTACTTTCAAAGTTTCTTTATCGTTTAATTTTAGAATGCTAGTATGGTATGCCAGGACCAGGAGTACTCCTCTTTCCCTCTTTATTTCTCTATGAAATGCCCTGGTATGTCTAATTTTTGACTGTGAGTGATTCATCTTTCCATTTATCATTTTTTTCATTGAACAAGACATAAAAGGTAACTAAGGGTCATTGATTAACCTCTTAACTGCCGACGAAATCTGACATGATCTTCAATACCTTATTTGATCACCTAATTTTGCAATTAAATAACGCAACGATTAGTTTTCTGATATAACAATAAGAAAGTGTGCTTGTTATACGTGTTCAAAACACGTCTCTGGGTCATGCAAGTTCGCCATTCATATAGTACATGCTGGGATTTTTCAAGGATGTATATATACGTTCGGGGTAGTTAAGGGGTTAATTTCACCTTCTCTAGTGAAATATAGTATTAGATCAGGCATTCTGGCCTTTGACCACTTGATAACTTACATAAGGTCTATAAAAATTTTCAGAAGTAGCTTTAGAAATTTTATTTTGTAGCTTTTTCAAAACCAGTTTTGCTAAAACCGGGAAAAAGTTATCTGGTGAATAAAAGTTTTAGAGAAGTTTTTTAATATCGTAGTAAGAGGGGGGGGGGGGGGGGTGACCATGAATATAATAGTAAACAATATTGCAATAGAAATCGAGAACATAAATTTCATTTTGCTATTTTTAATACTTTTCAAACAGTGAAGTTAGGTAAATAAGAAATGTTATTGGATTTTTTAAATTACGGTGGACTTTAAGCTGTTGCCAGACTTCCCTCTTCACCAGTATATTGGTATATGCACTTACCCAGTGGCAGAAAGTTCTGTAGCTGTCTGCAACAAGCTTTTAAAATTTCATAATCTGATAAAATTATTAAGTCTGCAAATTTTGCGTGTAATTTTAATGAATGAATAATACACCAAACTAGGAATTTTTCATCATTTTATTTAAAATAGGATAAGCTGATGTATTCTCATTAATTTTGCTTATAACTTTTGATGTTACATATCGTTTCATCATCTCACTTCTTGTGGGATTTCTAAAATAGGAAGGATGAGCTTAGGAGGGGAGGGGAGAGAAATTTCCCTCCCTGATGCAGCTACAGAAATTCCTTCTGGAGAAAAATGTTTTAATTAAAGTTCTGCATCAACTGCAGATCAGGTAACACTGTTTTCAGTTCGAGCTGAGTTTAGATTCCTGCAGGTTATGTATTAAACATGGATGTTTGTCTGTGTATGATGTTTTCTGAAGAGACTGCTAAGTGCAGAGCTGCAAGATTTGGCAGGAAGAGTCTGAAGTGTTGTTTTGTCTGGAGTTATGCACATCAAAGCCCACTTTTGGACTAGTTTTCTTAATTTTTTATATCTTTTTTGTTTGTTTGTTTTTTTCAAGCGAATTTTCTACTTTAGTAAAAGGAATCCAGAATTCTTCCATCTATTTTTGAATTTTTTATGCAACTTTTAGCATTTTTCTCGTTGGGTTTCAATATTTTAGCAGTCTCTTTATGCAGTAAATTTTGACGATACTCACCAATTTTTTTTTTTACCGCGATCTTTTGACGAAATTTGCATGTTTCGATCGCGAACTTTTGACGAAATTATGTGTTTTTACCGCGATCCTTTGACGAAAATTGCATGTTTTTATCGCGATCCTTTGATGAAAATCACGTGTTTTTACCGCGATCTTTTGACGAAATTTGCGTGTTTTTACCGCGATCTTTTGACGAAATTACGTGTTTTACAGTGATTTTTTGTCGAAATTCACAAGTTGCGGACAGTTTTTTAAATTAATTTCATTAGTTCAGAAAAAAATTGTCCGCAAAACATTTTCTTTGTCTGCGACTACGTCGCGGTGTTTCTGCCACTGGATGCACTTATTACGAAAATGCCCTTTTTATGAAATGATGTGCCCTTTTCAACAAAATTGCCCTTATTATGTAATGTGTGCCCTGCCCTTTTTTATGTTCTAGAATGATCCCTGGCTATGCCTTCAAGATAGAAAAATTTCATCAGATGCCATTAGATGTGAAATGAATGCAGCGGGTATTGCAGTAAGTTCAAGAACAATAAGAAGAAGGCTATCAGGATTTGGACTACAAGCTAGAATTCCAAGGAAAAAATCATATTTAAATCAAAAGCAACGCGAAAAACGAGTTAAGTGGGCAAAAGAACACATTAAATGGTCAGAAAATCAATGGAAGCAAGAAATCTGGAACGATGAGAGTAAAATATCGCTCTTTGGTAGTGATGGTAGAAAATACATGAGACGTATAGTAGGAGAAGCACTTCATCCTGATTGTATTGAAGCAACTACAAAAAACCCAACAAATGTCATGATTTGGGCATGTATGTCTGCAGATGGTGTGGGCCGAATTCAAGTGATTGATGGCATCCTGAATGCCAAAAAATACATCGAAACTGTCCTGGAACCAAAATTGATACCTTCCATCAGGAATCTCTTCCCCAACAACGCACCATTTATTTTTCAGCAGGATTCAGCTCCATGCCACACAGTAAAAGTATGCAAAGCATGGTTTCAAAATAAAGGCATAGATATATTACCATGGCTAGGAAACAGCCCTGATTTCAATCCAATTGAAAATTTGTGGCGACGTTTGAAAATTCTTTGTACGAAAAAAACATCCATCCAATAAAAGACAACTTATTGAAGCTATATAATTGATTCTTGGCACCATGTGATTACGAAAGATGAACTCCAAACATTCGGTCACTCGATGAAAAGACGCTGTGAAGCTGTCTTAAAAAATAAGGGTTATCCTACTAAGTATTGATTGTGTAAGTATCACTTTAAAAAAATGCAAATCTAAGATAGATCTTACTATTAGTTGAATAACTTTTTTTGTAATACAGATATTGTAATACTGTTTTATTATTAAATTCTACATTAAATTACCTTCAATTCGATATATAAACGTGAAAATTAATATATTCTACAAGCACACAGTTGAAAAACATGAAACTTTCAAAAAATGTCCACACTTTTGGCCACCACTGTATATATATATCTACAAAAACAACTTTTCAAAAGTAAAAAAAGGCCAAGCGTAAAAAAAAAAAAAAAAAAGTTGTGGCTAAAAAATGGTGTGATATCAAATTTCCAAGCTATTATATTGCTTATTTAACTTTTTTCTATTAAATAAGTTATCATATATATAAGTCGAGTGCCTACGTATATGTTAATAGAAATCGTTTTCTCCTGTACTAAATACATCCTAATGAGTTTCTGAAAATTCAATTTTTTTCAAATTATTCATGATGGGCTTGGCGGCCATCTTTGCATATTATTCACAAAATTCTAACCACCCAAATCCGTAGTTAAAATCCGAAGTTCAAAATTGTTATTTAAGCAAATATTTAAGAGTTTCATTTATAGACTTGTATGCTCTGAAAATTGTGTCTTAAGATAATGATGACTTATCTTAAAGATTCATCTTATGATTTATTTTTAGAGTAATTATTAATTTCAAACTAGTAAAAATCAATTTATCAAAATATCAGTCTTATCTAATTTATCTGTCCGTAGTTAGAATCTGAAGTTCGAAATTTTTATAAACATATTACATTGCAAACATATTACGCTTTTACTTTAGAAATTCGGGTGCTTAGAAATATGGAAAGGTGGCCGCCAAGCCCATCATGCATAATTTGAAAAAAATTGAATTTTCAGAAACTCATTAGGATGTATTTAGTACAGGAGAAAACGATTTCTATTAACATATACGTAGGCACTCGACTTATATATATGATAACTTATTTAATAGAAAAAAGTTAAATAAGCAATATAATAGCTTGGAAATTTGATATCACACCATTTTTTAGCCACAACTTTTTTTTTTTTTTTTTTTACGCTTGGCCTTTTTTTACTTTTGAAAAGTTGTTTTTGTAGATATCATTTCTTTTTTTTTAAATATATTGAACATAATTTAAATAATCTAAACATGAGAAATAATTTAAAAATACATTTTACTTTCAGTCATTGTTTAAAGGGTTAACTAGAAATACCAGTAGATTTTTCAATTAAATTAATTACTCTTAAAAACAACATACTAAATGTGGCTTGTTATAATACTTGTTATCCTCCGTTAAAAAATATCACTGACTAATCCATTAAATGAATAAAAATGGAATATGTACATAGCGTGTCAGCGCTGCATTTGAAATCAGACGTGATATCACGCTCTTTTATTATTAGCACTAGCTGGCTTCGCCCGCTAGCGGGCCCCTAATTTACACCGGGGCCTCAATCCTTTTAAAACCTTGAATAAGATAAACCACGAACCTCCGACCTGGTTCCACGCTGCCTTCGGCACCGGCTAATCCCTTAATTTGCACATCGAATTGTATAAACCTGTAAACAAACGAACTTCCGACACGGGTCCGACACTTCCGACACGGACAGCAGTCGTGCTGCGCACGCTCAAGTTCTATCTTCCACCACCAGGTAGCGCAATCTGTTCTATACGAACCTCGGGCACTCAAATCGTTAAGGCTATAGATGTCGAGTCAAATGAGTCATACCCCGTCGTGATCCAGCCCATAGAACCAGAGATAAGAAAGTACCCCCTGGTGGTGAAAAAACGTACTAAAATCGGAAAGCTCTATAGATGTCGAGTCGAATGAGCCATACCCCGTCGTGATCCGACCCATAGAAACAGAGATAGGAAAGCGCCTACTGGTGGTGAAAGCTAATCGCGTTTGGGGGGCAAAGTGGGGGGATGAACACCGGAGATGCATAATCAGATTAGGCGGTCACAGACTTTTCCAACGATGTATCACATGAGGGATATGTGCGAAATTCAGAAAATACCCGCCCCCCCCACACCTGCATAATTTGATTAAGCGTTCACAGACCTTTCCAACGATATATCACATGAGAGGTGTCGGCAAAATTTAGAAAAGTGTCCCCTTTGGGAGGGGGGGGGGGGGTGAAAGCGGAAGGATGGACCCCGAAGATACATGATATGAATAAGCGGCCACAGGCCTTTCGAACAATATATCACATGAGTCGGGGGGGGGCGCAAAATGTGGGGGTTTCACCTGTGGTACATAACATGAATAAGTGGTCACAGCCCTTTGTAACGATATGTGACATGACGGATATCGTTAAAATTTAGAAAAGTGTCCCCCCCCCCCCCTTGTGTTGGCAAAACGCGCTCCGCTCCTCCCTATAATTTTTGACGCAGCTTTATTTTTAAAATTTATGTTATGTGTTATAAAATATCGTAAAGTTTCAAACAGATAGCCTTATTATACTTCCTAATTTTGTTCACGCTCCTCCCCATCCTCTCCCCGAACTGTGACGCGCCATTCTTTTTTATAATTTTTTTATCATGTGTTATAAACCATCTTAAAGTTTAAAACAGATCGCATTGGAATTTAATATATTTGCTGAAATTACTATCATATGTAGAATAATATAGAAATAAACCCGCCTTTAGATTGTAATTGAGATATATGAACAATTTTTAGAATTTATGAAAGCTGATTTTTATTTATTTATTTATTTATCTATTTATTTATTTTTTGTTTATTTATTTATTTTTTTTGCATTGCCCTGTGCATGTTTGGAATTTCTTAGCAATTTCTTAGATTTACATTATTTTATTCAATTAAACATTGTACTGTTACAATAAATTTAAATGGAAACTTCACTTCTAAAACAAAAATAATTTAACAACTGGATTTCATTAATTTATAGAAAAATGACGTGAAAGGTATTCCTGCGAACGAAATGCCTGTCCTTTACCTTTTTTTTTTTTTTTTTTTTTTTTTTTAGAAATAAATGAATCACCTTTAATTCATTTCAAAAGTTTTGTTTACGTTTGGAAAGAAATTTTAAATGCCGATAACTCTTAATGTATACATTTTAGAAGGTACATCTTCCCTCAAAAACTAATTTATTTTTAAAGATCTTTCAAAAACCTATATTATATATTTTTTAAAGCATAAACACTACGTCTGATTACTTTATTTTACAATATTTTAAGAACACGCATTTTATCAGACAATTAAATGCACTAAACAAACACGAGTGAAAAATTGACCTGGGCCAGGACTCGAACCTGGGACCTTACGCATACCGTGCCACCGCTCTGCGACTGAGCCACCCAGATCGATACGCTTGACGGGAATTTCTCATACTTATTCATGTTGGAAACAGTCATCTGCCACAGTTTGCAGTCATATTTAATTGTTTGATAAAATGTGTGTTCTTATAATTATGAAGTTTTATTTTTAAAAAAAATATCTTCAGAAGAAAATGGCTAACTTGCAGATGAAATTTGATGTTGTTATAACTTGTAACTGATTTGTGCTATTATAATACAGACTATCCGCCACTGGCGACCAGTTTGGTCTCCCTTAAATGTATGTTAAGCATTGTAACACGTTACTTTTATTCATAATTTAATTTTTTTCCTTAATCCTTCGCCAAACCGGATGATTCTAATAGACAAATCAAGAACTTTTGTGATCATGGTAGCATTTTGCATATTTTTTGTTGTTATGTATTTCATCTTCCATGATAAAAACCGCTTAACCCACTTAAGCATTTGTCCTTCATGTCCGTTTGCTTATCAGTTGCAATATGTTCGCTAAGGCGGAGATTCTTAAACATATTAAGTAATTTTTCGTAATTGGGTCCATTGCCAATTGGCGTATTTTAGTTAATACGATTTGATGGAATGAAGTCTATTTTGTGAAAGTCTTTAATGATATCCACATTTACACTGAACCATATTGTTGCTAATATTTGTTTTTGTTTTTCGTTAACTTTGGCTGTAGACCCGATTGCGAAAGATTATAAAATCTATCATTATTCTCATCTAAAACGTCTTGAGTAATGTGCCATAATCGGGCTACATATTATTACACGTAATTTTCGAGTATAGTTTGGTGGAAAATTGAACTTTTGAAGGCCAGTTTTGATAATCGCATTCCCTTTAAACCATATTTTCTGCCAGGACTTTTTTCCCATGACGTACAATCTGATTAAAATTCGCGAACTTCCTTTTAGATGCCTAGTACGACTTTGTGTTTCTCTGCTCCCCTTTCTTGATATAGTTCGGGAGTTTTTATAATAGCGTAATAGTAGATATAGATATGTATAGTATATTCATGGGTATATAATATGTGATTAGAATATATATCTCTCATATTCATTCCGTTGGATATAACATACCCCAAATAAAATTTCCATCGTAAATGTCTAATCTAAAAACCATCAATATGATTTTATGTGTTTAGTAAGTGTATACAAAAATAATTTTCTGCATTATTTTACTTTAATTCTATATTATTAACCATTTTTAATGATGGGTCCTTTTGGGTACAGTTGTCGCAGACGCATCGGGGTATCATTTTGGTGCCAAAATGGCTATTTTATGCCTGGCCAACCTGGCGTTTTAGGCTAGATTTTGCTTCGTATGGCAACCTGGTAGAGCAGATTCCGCATGCTTTATAATAAATTGAATATTGTGTGTTTTATAACAAATTAATGATTGTGTGTGTTTTTAAATAAAATTGTGTGTTTTTTTTTAATATAAAATGACTTATTTCATAATAAAATAAAAGTAACATGCTGTTTTAGCAATCTCTAACAGGTGTCTGAAAATGGGATTTTCTCGCTAAGATGGTGCAAAACAAAAATCGCGCCAACACCGGAGCGTCTGTGACAGCTTTTCCAATTTAAAATGCATGCCGTTCACATTTTTCATTCAAAATAGAAAATAGATAAATAAAAAATAGGTACTTTTCCGTTATACGGACACCATGCCAAAATGTATGCTAATGCATAATGTATGTAAATGTATGTAAATGTATGCTTGGCGACAATGGTGTCCGTATAAAGGAAAAGTACCAAAAAATAATATCATAAATCAAAACATTTGATTTCAGAATCAAAGTATCGTTTCTAATTTGAACACGTGAAGAATAAAAGCTGGTATTGGCGATTTTAAAAATGATATTGGCGAGATTTGCACCCAAATAACATAAAAGTACTTAATGATGTTATGTATTTTATAAATGTATATTAAATTACTATTTGGAACGCGATTGGTCATTAACAATGGTAAATATGATTGGCAATTAACAATCATTTTAGGTGATCTCTCTTCCTGCCACGTATAATACATAAATATCAAATTAACTGACAATTCGTTTCGAAATTTGATTCATTAAATATTATTACATGACTTGTATTTGTTTACATTCAACTTTGTCAAGAAAAGATTCCGAAGGAAGTTGAGTTGTAAAGCACTTCATCAAGCAGAATTATGGTAAACTTTGATGGTCTTAAAGGTCCTGGTGCAAATTACTTTTTTGACACCAGGCAGCGCTCCAAAAAATCATTCATGGAAACTTATTTTACGAACGATTATCTCCATGGTTTAATGGTTTAATATTTTAAAACTTCACGACGAATGAATCTTTTTTTTTGTTTTGTTTTTTTTTGTTTACTTTCATGGATAGAGAATTTGAACTGCGAAGCTAATTTGAACTGAAGTTATTGCAGAATATATACCTAATTGAACGTAAGTCATCTCTCAAGTATTAATTTATTTTGAACGATCTTTCTAAAAATGTCACATTTATGAAGTTTTATTCGAAAAAATAATTTTGAATAAAAATGGCCGCCCGGCATATGAAAAAGCGATACGGGCATCCCGGAACTGTTGATGACAGTCACATGACTTACGGTTTTATTATAGAGACTAGCTGCCACTGGCGACCAGTTTGGTCTCCCTAAATGTATGTTAAACATTGCAACACGTTACATTTATTCATAATTTAATTTTCCCTTAATCCTTCGCCAAATCGGAAGATTCTAATAGACAAATCATGAACTTTTGCGATCATGGTAGCATTTCGCATATTTTTTGGGCACAAATGTCACATACGCACGTTGGCACGATTCCCCCCCCCCTCCCCCGCCAATTTGGCGAAAACTTTGTTATGGAAATTGTTGTTTATTTACTTTTATTTTTTATTTTAATTCTATAAATTATTTTTGATATGTATATCAATATTTATTTACAACAAACTATCATTTATTTATTTTTATTCTTTTTTTTAATTATGAGTATTTTTGTTAGCCGGGAGCAGATGATAATTCGCCAAATATCGTTCCCATCACCGTCATTCATACTACAATTAATTTAATTTTAAATTATAAACCTGTCACTCATTTCATTTAAAATACTTAACTTTAATCTAAAATGCTTATATTACATAAATTTAAAATACTTCACACTTTTCATTTAAAAGAGAAAATAAATAAATAAATAAGAAATAATATCATAAATCAAAACATTTGATTTCAAAATCAAAGTATCATTTCTAATTTGTACACGCGATAAATAAAAGCTGTATTAGCGATTTTAAAAATGCTAAAAATCTGATTCATTAAATATTATTACATGAGTTCAATTTACGTCAAGAAAAGGTCCGAAAGTTGAGTTGTATAGCACATAATTATGGTAAACTTTGATTGTCTCACTGCTGCGAATTATTTTTTTGACGCGAGGCAGCGGTCCAAAAATTCATTCGCGGAGAACTTGCTTTGCGAATGATTACCTCCATGATTTAATATTTTAAATGTTCACGACGAATCAATCTTTTTTTTGTTTACTTTTATGAATAGAGAATTTGAACTGCGAATCTTTCGACTGAAGTTATTGCAGAATATATACATAATTGAACGCAAGTCATCTCTCAAATATTAATTTATTTTGAACGATCTTTCTTAAAATGTAACTTTTATGCAGTTTATTCGAAAAAATAATTTTGAATAAAAATGGCCGCTTGGCATATGAAAAAGCGATGCTGCATCCCGGAACTGTTGAGGACAGTCTCATGACTTACAGTTTTATTTTAGAGATGGTACATGGTCGTTGGCATGTTTTATCTCTGTTTTGGCATAATTTTTTAATCGCCAAGTTAATTAACAGTTTTTTGCTAATTAAGGATAGAAAATAATATTTTTTTACACTGAATTTTATAAAAGCACATAGATTACGTAATTACTTGTCCAAAAATGCAATCCTTTTTTTATTCTGCCGAATATTAAGGTCTGTAGGTTGTTTGAAAAAAAAAGTTTGACGAAGAAAAAAGTGATCATTTTAAGTATCTCGACGTTTTTTAAAAAAATCTATATCTCTGTTTATAAATCACTTATGAAGATGAGTTTGGTCTTAAATTGAAGAAATTCTTCATTAGATTCTTCTAGTTTTCGTTTTTTTTTTCTGCGACGCTTGGTTTATTTGATATCTGATATTTTAATCTGGCATGTTTTGTCGATTTAACATTGCGAAGTTGATTCCTGTAAATAAGCAGTAGCGGTCTAGTTCAGTTCTTGGCGTTGTTTGTATGGCGTTTTTTTTTTTAAGCTTGGCTTGGCAGAGCGACCGCCCTGCTTGATATACATACATATATGCATATACAGAGTGTCTGAGAAAGATCCGTACAACTTCAAAAATTTATTGAAAAAGAAACAGTAGGGTAACAGCGAAACTAATTAGGACATTAGATAGAATAACTCAAAAAGTTTTTTTCTGCAGTATGTTTCTGACCATAGATGGCGCTACATGTCATGCAAAGGAATATTAAAGCATTTTAGTTATTTCAATGGCGGATCGCGTGAAGAAAGCACAATGTGTTGCGTGGTTTATCGAAACAAAATCCGATATGCAAACACAACGGAATTATCGAACGACGTATGGGGAATCGCCACCATCTCGGTCAAGCATTCGTGAGTGGTATCACAAATTTATGACAACGGGTAGTGTGGAACATAAAAAAGGATATGGTCGCCCTAGAACTAGCGAAGAAAGTGTGGAACGAATACGTGAAACATTTCGTAGGAGCCCTACAAAATCAGTTTGACAAGCATCCCGGGAGCTACAAATGCCAAGATCCACTGTACACGATGTGCTTCATAAACGATTGCGACTTACAGCCTACAAAGTTCAGATTCTGCATGCGTTACAACCGGATGATTATGCGAAGCGTTATGGATTTGCAGTTGACATGCTGCATCGTTTGGATGCCGATGAACATTTTCTGAAACGAATACTGTTTTCCGATGAATCAACGTTTCATGTGTCCGGAATGGTCAATAAACATAACGTTCGATTTTGGGGCTCCGAACAACCACATGCCGTACGTGAACTCCAACGGAGCAGTGAAAAGGTGAACGTGTGGTGCAGATTGCTTCACGATCGCATCCTTGGACCTTTTTTTTTCTCAGAAACGACTGTGACCTCAAGTACCTACTTAGATATGCTTGAGATTTATGCATTCCCACAACTGCAAGACCTTCAACCGAATGTCCTTTTCCAACAAGACGGTGCGCCTCCTCATTGGGGATTGACAGTTCGTGAGTCGCTGAATAATTCTTTTCCACAGCGTTGGATTGGCAGGGATGGTCCCATTGCATGGACACCCCGGTCTCCTGACCTAACACCACTGGATTTTTTCTTTTGGGGTTATGTTAAAGATACTGTATACCGAACGAAAGTTAACAGTCTCGTAGAATTAAAGCAAAACATCCAAACAGCTGTAGCTACTGTTGATGTTAGCATGCTGAAACGGTCTTGGATGGAATTGGAATATCGTCTTGATATTGTTCGTGCTACGAAAGGGTCTCATGTAGAAATTTCCTAAGGTAATAACTTAAGTTATAGGAAAAAAAACTTTTTGAGTTATTCTATCTAATGTACTAATTAGTTGCGCTGTAACCCTATTGTTTCTTTTTCAATAAATTTTTGAAGTTGTACGGATCTTTCTCGGACACCCTGTATATCTATATGTAGGTATGTGTATATATGTGTGTGCATATATATATACATGTATATATATATCACTGGCGCCCGGCTAACCGAAAAGTACCTAATAATCATTCATGTTTCATAAATAGCAAATCACAATGTTTCACATGGTTTAGAATAAAAATCTTTCACTATCAGGGTTGAAATAATTGGTGCATTAGCATACATTTTGGCATGGTGTCCGTATAACAGAAAAGTACCATTTTAGTTTCTAATTTATATTAAGTCTGGAAATATGTATAATTATCAGTAAATTGATTATTTTGAAAATATGTGATATCAAAATTATCAGATATATATCAATATCATGATATTTACAAACCCTGTACACTACTAAAGAATAAATAGTATGTATAAATTTTTCATTTTTATTAGCACTTTCCAACCTAGTTGAAAAGTGCTTATGACTTCGGTTTGTCTGGCCGTGCTCTAACTCTCGTAAATATGCTCGGATTGCTCTGCAATTTTTATATGTTATTGTCGTTATCTATGGCACGTTCCCTATTTCAACTGAAGTGTGTAGCACTTATAGTTTTCTTACAGGGACACTCAAAAGAATTCCGTTACATTGCGGTCTATGGGGAAAAATCATTTGCGGTTTATTTTAAAAATGTTTCACTATTGTAAACGCATTGAAATTTATATAGATCACTAAGATGCATTAGAAGAAGCTTAATATGGAATAGTAGGTGTATAGCACTTAGAGTTACTTTACAGGGACAGTCAAAATAATTCCGTTACATTACGTCTATGGAGGAAAATCGTCTGCGGCTTATTTAAATAATGTTCCACTATTTTAAACGCATTAAAGTTTATATATATTACTAAGGTGCATTACAAGAGGCTTACTACAGAATAGTGTGTGTATAGCAGTCATCGTTCATTTACAGGGACACACAAAAGAATTCTCTACTGTCTGTTAACAATAATTCCTGGAAGTGCGTTTTAAGTTACTGAACACGATTTTAATCTTAACTAGCTTTTTGTCTATTACGTGGTGTGTATAAATTCTGTAGATCCTATACAGGGCAGCACAAAAGTTCGCGAACACATTTCCGTTTATTGACAGAAACTCCAGAAGGAGAATTTAAACTGTGCTACGCGTTTCCTAACTAAACTAAAATTTAGCATCCTATGTATATATACAAATCTATAGATCATATACAGGGCTACATAAAAGTATTCGGATATTTTTCTGAATATTGTATATATTGAAAATTCCTGAAATTACGTTTTTAAATATGTTATGCGTTTTCCAAATTGTTTACTTAGATGTCATCTTTCAGCTTATTAAACGGTAATGATTTGTAAACTTATTTTAGAAGCGTTGGAAAGTGCTACATAATCTATGCTTGACGCATGATTTTTCGTTCTTGTTCATTTTTAAATATTACTAGGTAGCCAACCCCCCATTTGACACCGCATGATTTAAAAACACTCTGATTCGATCAACTGTAAAACGATTACTGAAGAATGTATTATTATTAAATGACCAGTGGCAATCTGCTGTAACTGGGTTTTCATTCATTTTCCTTTGACTGAGGGATTTTAAGGTCGAATCAACTGCTGTCGAAACAGCTAACAACTGTTTTCCTGATTGATTATATGAGATCAATTAAAGATTTAAAAATCAACTTGTGTGAAATGGTTAAGTAAACAATGTTGCTGTGTCGGAGAACTTTATAACGGTGCTATAGAAAATTGGTTACTTCTCCTTTCTCCATTATCCTGCCGACTACTTTCTATAAAAAGAAAAGAACTGTCGGCAAAATATATGATTTAATGCCAAATGTGCATCATCGTGGCGTCGAGTCTCAGTTGACACAAGATGCCTAATAGGTATGTGTTATTTCATCAAGGGATTTTCAATTCAATGTTTATTTGTCTTTTTGATACTTTTCCATTACCCCCGTCAATCAATTTTCATTTTTTTTTTTTTTTTTAAACTTGCCAAACTGTAACGCCAAATAAACAAATAGCCAAATTTGCCATTGGAATCTCAAAAAAAAAATAATAAATAAAATAAAATACATAAATAAAATACAAGAAATTCGAAAAAATCTCACTCACCAGTCAACTATCAGTAAGTTTAAACAATAAATTTTGCAATATATTATTGAAAACAGAAAAAAAAAAATCTTGGATATTTATTTACATTCTTTTTTTTAATTATCTCTCTCGGCTGGTGAATAAATGTTTGTGACGTCAGTTGAAACTGCTGTATTGTATGTAACTATTCATCGCAACACTGTTCAATGCCTTTTCTTTTTTAATATGGTGTCGAAGATGAATTTTTATTTTAATTAATGAAATTACTAATAAATCAGTAAAACTTCATTAAAAATACATTAAATGTCGAATTCAAAATCACTTGATGAGATAAGAAGCCTGTGTAATGCATTTGACATCAAGTGAATGTGACGCCACGATCATGAATGTTTGGTGTTAAGTCCTATAGTTTGGCGATAGTTTTTTGTTATGAAAAGTGGTTGACAGTATAAAGGAGAAGTACCGTATTGTTAATGGTATTTTAACAATTTATTAGTTATTTCGGTATTTTAAAGGTAGTTATTAAATGTAAAAATATAGTTTTTAATTGAGAAGAAATATTATTTACGCTGTTTTAAAATTTGCAATAATAGGTAAAAAAAATGTCAAAATAAATTAATCTCTCGTGTCAATATAATTTTTAATTGAAATTGTTTAGAAATTTTATTATTTGAGCATTTTAAATATGACGTAAGTTTCCTACTTAATGTTTTGAAAACGCGTAATAATTTAATTATTTTTCTTTTTAATATTCACGCGCAAGTATATTTTTTATTAGTAAATTTCTACATTTATTGCTTTTAACACGTGGATCATTTAATTATTATTTTAAAGTTTTATTTCTGTTTTTAACAGTCACGTGTAAATACATTTCTTAATTGAAAGGGAATATTGTTATGTGCGCTATTTTACAAATTGGCAACAATTTAAATAATGGATTTCATGAAATATGAAATAAATCTTCATAAAAATTAATGAAAATTTTGAACAAAAAATTGAAATATAACCTCAAAAAATTACTCAAATTAAAAAAATAATTGCAGTCTGCCCATCGCAAGCTTGTCAAGTATATCCTTATAAATTATGGTTAAATTCCTGTGCATAGTTTTCGTTCCTATAAAACTTCTTGAAGAAAACTATTTTGACCAACTTTAATATTAAATATCTCTTAAAATAATTCTTCAATTTAAAAACTGTGCTTCACGTGTTTATCGAACATTTCTTTAAAAAATTACCAATTTTTTAATTTTTATATGCAATAATTTTCTGGAGACTTCAAGGCGCAAAATCTTCATTGACAGCGGCTGCGGCGGTTCCTTTTTTTTAATATAGAGAGATATACTTTAGTTTTAGGTAAACCAATGCTTTGACCTTCTGAGTGCTAATCATTATTATTATACTTAATAAGCTGTCAGAATAAATTAGTAATGACATTTAATTCCATGTTAATGCTGTTATTACAGTATAAAAAATAACTTCCTTGTTCTAATAAAGCTTTATTTATTTATTTATTTATTTTTTAGAGATGGGCATGATGCCAGAAATAGCCAAGGCTGTTGAAGAGATAGATTGGAAGTAAGTTTATAATGCAGTTTGTTATTTTATGAAGAAATCTTTTCAAAACTATGAAAAAATTGAAGTAAAAGCCGTCTTAAACCTTTTATGGTATAAAGCCTTCTTAGTGTAAAATTTTACTTTTTTCATTTTGTTATGCTATTTACTTCAAATAATGCTCTTAATTTGCTTCAAAATTTGTATTAATTTTAATGTTAATCCATACAACCTTTTACTTTTTAAGGCTATTAGCTCTTGCTGGTGAATACCTTTATTGTAAATGTTTGAATTGTTTCTTTCTCCCTTTATTGAGTTGTATATCTTTTTTTTCCTCATTAACATATAATTTGTTTAAAGTTTTTGATTTTTTTTCTTTATAGAAATGAGTTATTCTAGTCTATAAAATGATCTGTTATTTCACTTTCACCGACTTCATTTAAAAATTTTACCTTATTCTTAAAAAAAAAAAAAATATTATTATAAAAGTAGTTTCCTGTAAAATATTTTACAGAAATGATAAATAGCCACTTTAAGTTCAATTTATGTAATAAATAGGTTAATTTTCCTTAATCGCCAGCCAAGAGTTTGCATTAACCATAGGTATACTGAATAGAATGTGGATTAAAGTTAAATGTGAATGCATTCATGTGTTATCAAAACATATCATGTGAATGGCAAAAAACACTGTTTCACCAAATTGCTCACTAAAATACACTAATTGACAGCTCAATTACAGAAGATTACCCTACTTAAAAAAAAAAAAAAAAAAAAAAAACCTTAAAAAATTTAGAATGCAATGCAACAATAAGTGGACAGAGATTTCAGCTGAATTAGACTCTTCTACTTTTCAAATATTTAACATTATTCCTGCATATTATTCCTTTTTGTATTTACGAATTACAAGGCCAATCCTTACAAAAATTGAAAAATAGTTCTTGCCCCAACTTAGCTACAACCACTGACATTCTGATTGTGCAAAGGTAACTGTGGCCTTGTATCTGCCTGTTTCTCAAAAGTGCTATCGCATTCTGTCATTGTATTAGAGTGAGCCAGTGTTTTGTATAGTGTATGTTCAAGGATGTTTTACATATCAAAAATGAAAGATCTTGTAAAGCAATAAATTTATGTAAAAATTTACAAAATAATTGGCAAAAACTACTTTTGTATGTTTTTGAGCAATGCAACAAGCTTATGGAGAAGATATTTTAGTTCCTCGCAATATTATAAATTGTAACAATGTTTCAAACTTGGCAGAATATCTTCCAAAGATGTTCTAGAAAATGTGCCCCTTTCAGGGCTGCCATTTGCTACTAAAATGGTACTATTTTTAGCTCCAGGAGACTAAGAAGGTAACTTTTTTAAGTGGAAAAGGGCTCAAAAGCAACTAAATAGGCAACTATTTTATGAAATAGGAGACTTTTTTGAAAATTTTATGCTAGCTTTTCCCAATAAATGTTGAAATATCTGGAGGAAATATGAACCAGCAATCATAAACTTTGACAGTTCCATTATTTGATATAGTCCAGACATTCAAGATTTGCACCAAACAGCACTTTTCTTCACTAAATCAATCATTTTCATTGATAATTTCATCTTTATGTTGTCATTTGTTTCCTTATGGGAAAGCATGAGAAAAATGATTAACTTTTGATATTGTGTGATACAGCATCCGAGAAATTGAGGTCAGAACATCTTTTTTAAAACTTTGAAGGACAATTTGCTAATTCATTGGATTTTCTATGTATTTACTTTTTTTTATCATATTACTTGATGGCCGATTAGCAGATCTTGGAATTTATAGAAACTGAAGATCAGAAATTTTATAGAATGTTAAAAGTTGGCAAAAGAGTAAAGAGGCAATTTTTCTGAAAATCCACTCTCTTCTATGGGGAGTGAAGTGGGGGATTTCATCTTGAAATCTCTGAAAACAATAAATTTTGCAGAATGACATAAGTGTGAAATAGAAGGAAAATTCACACTCTTTCTGTTTATTCCCCACTCCTCTATTTTCTCCATACTAGATGGGTGAAGGAGCCAAACACACAAAAACATTTTGTTGCATTATTTATGGCACATTTTTTTTCATTTATCTTGGACATGAAGCAAATATAATGTTCTTTAAAAAGTAGTCTATTTGAAATCACAAAGACTGATTTCAAAATTTTACAATTAATTTGCCTGTAACTAGATTATGGAATCTATCATTGCCAAAGGAAGAAAAAATTGCGATTTTATGGGCCTGAAGGAAAGAGATAGTGAAATTTTTACTAATTTTATCAAACAGCCCACCTCTCTCACATTTCATGGCTTGAATAGTGAATGAATTGAGCGTTCCCAAAACTGAAGATGAGGAAAAAGTCAGAAAATTTGTATAAGGTCCACCTTGAGCTGAACACAGTGATAATTTTAGATAATGTTTTATGTGCAACTATTTTGCTACTAAATCGGTCATGGTATGGAACTATATTTGCTACTATTTTTGGCTTTAAAGGCTACTAAAGCAACTATTTTGAATAATTTTTGGAATGGCAGCCCTGCCCTTTCCACACAAATGAATTATCTTTATGTCGAGGAAGTCTATCCTTTGATTCAGGCAAATTATCTTTTATTGCCCGAGATTGCTGTAAGCTTCAGCAAATGCACATTTTTGACTGAAAATGTACAGAAAGTAATATGCAGTATATGATAAACTCAGCATTAGGTGATTTATAAGCAGGGTTAGGTTTTTGACATATAGTGGTAAAAACCATGTTTTTACCGGGTTATTCCATCAAAAACCAATCATTTTTTATTTTCTTCTGATTTATAGTGTAAGTGTAGAATACAATACATTTCTAGATTGATTTTACCTTGTTGTTCTTCTTATTATTATTATTTACAATTACATTTGTTAAATTTATTTAAAAGAAGAGCATTTCCTAAATGGGAAAGGTTTAAAAATACAAAAGTAAAAGAAAGAACAATGTTTGTCATAATCTCCACTAACATAGATTCTACTAACTGCAATGAACATTAATATTAAATCATAATAAAAGGTTATTATAATTATTAAATAACATCCAATATACATTTTTAATAAAGTACATTAAAATTATTTTAGAGATGCAAAAATGATGTTATATGGTATGACAATAGATGTTAAGCATGGACTGGTCAATGAATAAATTTGAATATTCTTAGATACAATATTTTAAAATGCATATCTTATTTATTTCATAAATGCAACTATGGTGATTTTCAGTTGCACTTCAATAAGCAGAATCTTAACCTGCATATTTAGAAACTCTTCAGTGCAGGACTTCACAAGTGAACCTAAAGCATACCTGCCAACATGTAAGGTTTAACCTTACAATGTAAGGATTTGGATCAAATTGCAAGGTTGTAAGGATGACAGGTAAGATTGTAAGGTTTTTCGGTAAAACTTGAAATGATTCTTTTGAAACTTGAAATGATGTTTATGTTACAAAGATGAGTGTAATTAGCAATATGGTACGTCACAGCAACCAAAATAGTAATTCACAGTATATTATTCTATGCCACAGAATTTTTAGTCATGCTGTGTATTTTAAAATTTTCTTGCAGCAATGCTAAATGCAAAAATAAATTGAAGTTTTGAAACTTTTTTTGATTAGAAGTTTATTAGATGTTTTTTTTTTACTTACAAAATATTTTAATAATTTAAACACATGTGAGAAGATTGCTATGAAGAAATGTATGACAAAGAATTGTCGGGTAAAGCTAAATCAGCCTATTTAAAGTATATAAAAAAATAATTATCAGTGCACAATATTAGTTGGGCTTGTGTCTTTGACTTACTTTTTTAACTTAAACAATTACTCGATTAATATATTTGTATTTATCAGTAGATTTTGTATCAAACCATATGTTACCTTGCCTTCATAAACTTATATATTTTTAAAGATGCACAATGAAGTATGCCAGAAAAATTGTAAGATTTTTTGAATAGACATGTTGGCAGGTATGCTAAAGACTTCAATATTTATAAATGTTAGAACACTTATATGGTGCTTTTTTTTTTCTTAAGTCTTAAATTGTTTCAGTACTATTATGACAGTAAGATGAAGTAAGTGTAGCTCACCTTTTTTACTGCTTGGGCTGTTTGGGGTGTTTATCTACTTTAAAATTAAAATTACACTTTGTCACAATTGTCATCTACTTATACAGGATGTCTTAGTGGGTATGCACTATCAGATTTCTGAAGATTCCAATAAAGGCAAGCATTTTTAAAATCTATTCAGTTGAAAATTTTTCTGGTTGTTTATTTAAAGTGTTCAATATAAGAGATTTTCAAAATGATCATATTTCAGATCTATATTGGAATCTGCAGAAATCTTATGTTGTGTACTTATTGGGACACCCTGTATATACAGTTTTGAGTTATTTTTCATAGACGTTGAAATGAATGTGCTTTATAGGTTTCTTTTTCAGAATTTGTAACTTTGAAACATTTATGCATTCACTGGCATCTTTTTTGTTTGCTTACTTATTATTATTTATTACTATATGCATGTACATAAGTTTAATTTTATTTTTAGTTTACCAACTGATGTTCAAGCCGAAGCCATTCCATTAATTCTTGGGGGTGGAGATGTATTAATGGTAATTTTTCTGTTAAAAAAAATATATATATTTATATATATAATGTATAAATGTGTATGAAATATGTAATAAATAACTAAATTCTTTTAATATTCTGAAAAAAAGAAGAAAAACTTCATTTAAACTATTATCTGCTATTGAAGTGTGTATGCAATATTAAGGCATTTAAACTCCAATACTTAACACATATGCAAATTTGCAAAGCCAGTATGTACGAGATTGTTTTAGAAACATAAGATTAAAAATGACTCCCAACATTTTTATGACAGGATTCATATGATCCTTAAATGTTTCAAAGGTAATTTTTGGTCCTTAAAAAGGGCTTAAGTTTACTCTCCTATTATTTCTTAATCAGGGGTGAAACTTTTCTGTGTTTCAGTGAATTTATGATTTTTTTTTTTATTATTATTATCTAAATTTCTCTCTTAAGATTTTGCTTCTCCCCTTTGCCCTTTCCTCCTACAGTATCCAAAGTTTAAAATCTTAACTCTAATTTTTTTTTAAACTTTTTCTGCTCTATTTACTTTATTGTAACTATAAATAATTGATCATATAAATTTCGTTTTATCTATATTCCAAATACAAACTGAAAAAAAAAAAAAAATTAATTTAAAGACTGCAACTCTGAGTCATTTACAGGGAAATGGATGTAGTAAAAAGTCTTTTTATTTTGCATATTTATAATCATCAGATTTTTACTTAACTATGCCAGAATATATTAGATATATCTGAATAAATTTTAAATAAAAAATTAGAAAATTGTTTTTTTTTTTGTTGTTTTTTTTTTTTTTTTTTTTTTTTTTCATTTGTATATTTATTTCATTTACTATGTTATTTCTCATCTTTCAAACATATAATAAGTATTATTCTAAAAGCATAATTAAAATACAATTGAAACATAAATGTTCCAATGGACCCCTATGGGGCACATTGGGATAACTTAAAAGATTTATAGTCACAAATAATTGTTTTAAAAACCAGAAATAACGGGATAAAAATTAATAGTGTGATTTATGAATATAAAGTAATTATGTATGTAAATAAAACCGTTTTTAAACAATGAATTAATATGCACAACTTAAATAATGAATCATTCATATAGAAACTCACTGTTAGTAAGAAATCTGAATGCAAATGGAATTATTTTAATACACATCAAAATCCTGCAATTTACAAAATTTTGAAGTTGTGGAATATTTTGTTGATGTGCCGTTTTCTGTGATTGGTGTTGGAAGTTTAAATGCAGTGTTGCTTGTACAAGTTGTTCTCACGTCTGTAGTTTCTCAGGGAGGGGGGGAAGGGGGGGGGAGATTTCATGATTTGTTTTTCCTTTTTTGAAAAGATATTGATAACAACTTCTTTTTTTATGGCATTATTGTGAGACCAACGTAATGGAGCAGATTTAGGAACGGAAGAATCTTCTGAAACAAATTTTAATAATATAAAGCCAATAATTTGCATTTCATCCATTAGAAAGTCAAAATTATTCTGTTTTTGTTGTGTATCAGCATTATCTAGTTCAAATTCAGAATCCCAATTTAAATCTGTACTTTTTTTCAAACTAACCATCTGAATCTGTTTTCTTCCAGTGTTTAGTTTTTAACTAGTGCATATTTTTATACTTCATAGAACTATGCATTTTTTGTTTCTCATTTCTTTAATATATTTGATCTTGAATTTAATTTTCTTTTCAGGGATGAAATTTAAAATTTGAATTGTACAATTTAAAATTTTAATTGTTTAATAATATTTTGGATTTCTAATAAAGTTACCATTTAATGTACTAACTTTTTCTTGATGAAATCTATTGATTAATTTTTTCATTCAAACAGTACTATCTAAATGAAATAATGCTTATAATGGTTTTAAAAAAATAGGTATAAAATATATTTTATGCTCATATTGGATAAAAATATTGTATCCAGGTATATTAGCATATTGCCTCATCAGGTCATTTTCAGAACAAATGCTTAGATTTAATTTTGTAAAATAAATGCATGATTTGTGGTAGAAAAGAAAGCTTAAACATTGATAAATAAATAGTATTGAACTCAAAGTAAAATACTTCTGTTTTCACTAAAATATCAGTACAGTAGACTCCCTCAAATCCGTCACCCTAAAATCCTCAAATGCGTAAAATCCACACATCGTTGCAGATGTAAACAATGAAACTTGGCGTTAAGATGTAGGGGGAAAATTCAAGATTTTTTTCATCATTATATCATTCCATGCACATTTTAATATGTAATTCTGCTTAATATGACTGAACACATGCTTTCCCATGCAAGAAGTATAAATTTATTTCTGAAAAAATTCAAGTTAGTGCTGATCTCAGTGGCAATGTGATCTTTTTACCAATCACAGTTATATATAAATCAAGCTTTTTTGGTTATAAGTCTGGCTAAGCATGAAATAAAGCAAATTTCATTGAATAATTTAAAAAAATTATCTCATCATTATTTACTGGACCTTTAACTTTAAAATTTTAATCATGTTTTAAATTTTCTTAATTTTTATTATTTCACTTATTTTATTATTTTACTTTATTTAAGCATTCATTACAATTCCAGGGGCATTATTACATTCAAATTACTGTTTAAAAAATGTAAACAAAACAGTGACCAGAAATCTGCAAAATTCTAAAATCTGCACAACCTCTTGTTTTCAGCTATGTGGATTTGAGGAAGTCTGCTGTATTTTGAAAGTTCAAAAAAATTGCTTTTATTTTTTATAACTCAAAATTAATTTAGCTTTCTCATAAGCAGTATGTTTAAAATGATGAGTTGAAATCACAGATGCAAATAGGTACCATGAACACTACTAGTGTAAATTTTCATGCACATTATTTTGCAATAATTAGTAAATTATTGCCTCTGTATCAATGCACCCCTTCTTCTCCTATAACACAAATTTTTGTTGATGTAAATATTTATCATTATTTTTTTATTCTTGTCAATTTTGTGATTATACTGTTGTTTTAATTTTTATCTTGCATTTCTTATATCAGGCTGCTGAAACTGGTAGTGGTAAAACCGGAGCATTTTGTCTACCCATTTTGCAAATCGTATGGGAAACATTAACGGATTTACAGAGTGGAAAAGGGAAGAAAGATAGTGCAGGAGGAGGAGGAGGAAGTACTCAATGTAATTAAATTATAATTTTTAGTTTAGTTAGATTAAAGATTGAGTTTTATATGCATCAATAAGTACAAAAATTTTTAATTATTAAATAAAAATACATAGCTGACAACTTTGATTTTTCCCCCAAGTTATTTTGAACCAGAAAATTTATAATAAAATATTTCTTGTTTCTATGTGGTACTTATTTGATTTCATTTATTAACCATTGGGAAAATGGTTGTTGCTTTCGGTCGAGAATGGACCTCTTGACGTCGTCACTTTATTGTTTTTAAGCGTTTTTAACGAAATTCTGTAACTTTAGAAGAATTTTTCTTTGAATAGGCAATAGAAAGGCATACAATCGTCACAAAAATGTTAAAGTTACAGAAAGGATAGATGCAAATTATCAGATATGAAAAATAAAGTAGAAATTTGGTACTTTCGTGTTATATTTTTGTTTCTGTTTTCAGTAATATATTGTAAATTTGGTACTTTCGTGTTATAGCGGCTTCCAAGGATGAATCGCCAAGCGACCACGATTTATCGCCAAATTATAAAGCATGTATGACATTATAATAATGTATGATACATATATAAGATTTCTTGATGTATGTAGCCAAGTTATAGTCATGTATGATGCATATATGATGTGTATATATATATATATATATATATGACGTGTATATAGGATGTATATACGACATATAAGATGTAAATAATATGTGTATAATGACGTATATGGCACATATAGGAGTGTTTGGAATATATATATATGCGTATATAAGATGCATATATAAGCTTTGCGATGATCTTGGCTAAATCATATCTGCAACCCTAGCATAATCATAATTGTGGGGGCAGCTATAACACGAAAGTACGTTTTTTTTAGCTTTCAGAACATTTTCCTTTTTTTTTTTTTTTTTTTGAGTAATTGTTCTTGTTCAAAATGTTTTTTTTTTTTTTAATTTGGGAAAAAATAAGGATTTTGTAGCTATATATATATATATATATAGAATGTATGTAATTAATAAAAGTCTAATTCTGTAGTAATATTCATTGAATTGTATTATATCTCTAATAACATGTGAACATTTGATAAAATTAAAACATACAAATTCTTCTTTCCAATCGAGGGGGGAAAAAAAAAGTAATTATATTTTTATGAACATAAACCAAAAGAAAGTTTTATTGTACAACAAATGGTACTAAAAAGTTAAAATCTAATTGTGAAATATCTATAATAATAAAGATGTTTGTATCTGTGTGCTGTTTTCTGAAGAGATTGCTCCATGCAAAGTTAGAAGATTTAGCAAGAAGGTACCTGCATGTCTGAAATTATGTATCTTAAAGCCAATTTTTTTATTTTTTTATTTTATTTTTGTTTTTTGTTTTTTTTTGGGGGGGGGGGGGGGGTGCATTTTGCAGTGATTTTTCTACATTAGGAATCTGGTTTGAATATTTTTAGTCCAATATAGTAAATTTTATCCTCTGATTTTTTAAAAATTTTTGAGATTTTTTTTCTTTTGAAATTAAAAGAATTTTTCAGTAAACTTTTCTACTGCCCTGATTAAATTCAAATTGAAGGAATGCCTGCTCATTTCCTATAGCATCGGGAATGATGATGCTGAAAATTTGAATTCAATCTGGGTCAAAATAAAAAATCATAATAATTTAAAGTTCATTTGATTTGAGGCCAGAATGGTCATAGCCCAAGTGGGTGTATGCTAACAAAATCAGTGGGGCTCCCAATTGCAGATTTGTTTTGGCAAAACAGTCCACTGAAGCAGGCAAAGATTTTCTAGTTGAAAATAGGGAAGGGTTACTTTTAATGGCTTTCATTTGTTTTGATCACTTGAAAATAATTGCAGACATCCGCATAACACATTTAAAGAATTTAGATAAAGATCAGAAACTTTAACAGTGTGGGAACAAAATCCTATATTTGTTTATAAATCTGCCTTTAATGATTTAGTAAGATAATTCTATGATGCTCTCGGGGCAAAACAAGCCAGCCACTTGCTGGTTTTAAAATTGTTGTTTCCAAGAACATCTGCAAATTTTATTTATTTTCTGCAAATTAAGGGATACTTATTGGAATATTTCAGATCTTATTTCATTAAAGCACTGAACTGTTGTAATATCAATGTCTTTGTTAACGGGATTTGTCATTTGTTTGTGCTTCAGTTCTTTTTCCATTTTCTGCAGCCTTTTCGAGTGTTTTAAAAATTTTGCAATTCTGCATATCATGTTTTAAAAAAACTGTTTTATTATTGAATTATTTTGTTTTTAATTTTCTCTCGAATGTAATTATTTTCTTGTGGAACAACATTTATACTCACAAAAACTAACAAAAAAAAAAAAAAAAAACACTCTTTTCTTCACTTTAGAACTAAACAATCAATAAAAATTTGAAACTGTCAGTTCACAAATTTGAGAAAAGAGGATAAAATGAACAAAATTTTAAAGAGTCTAAAAAAACAGAAAAAATTGTATCCATTTCCGAATGGTGTCATTCAATTCAGAATTAAAAAATACATAATAAACGATACCCTACTTGACCTACTCAAGAAAAGTTGAGTTTCTCCCACTCCCTGAGTTAAAATGCCTCCTTTTGCTCACAAAACATGGTAAAACAACTTTATTTTTGAACTCATCGATTCTTCATTTCTAGTGCCAAAACAAAGTTCTTCCCAAATTTTGGGGAATGGCCATCAGTTTTCTCAGAAAAATGCTATTTTACCTGTGCTATCATATTAAGTTCAATAATGCTTGTGAAATCAGCAATATTTGGCAAAATTCTTTTTGATTTCAAATATTCAATTGCTAAGTGTGCTTTGACAAATTTGTGTCTGTTCTGCATCAGAGAAGATTATCTCAAAGAATAACTGTTCGTTCTTGGATCTAAAAAACAGAATGTGAGCAAAAGAAAACTATTTTGTATTAATGTAGCCGAAGTTTAAATTATGACCAGATGTATTTAATAATGTTAATAATAATATTTTAGTGCTTGTAAACTTAATATGAAGTTTATTTTGTAATTTTATAATAAATGTAAGATTTTTAAAAAATCAACATTATTTGTTCTTAATAATCTATTTTAAATTTATTTTAAGTACAATATATATTTTTTTTCACCCACTTAAAAATAAGTCATGCATCAGAGAATTGAAATGCTATCCAGTGATCAAATGTTTTGTCAGCATATACACAGCTGATAAGTGATTTTTAGGCATTAATGGATTCCTTATAGAATTTCTTTGTACTAAAATCTGAGACATTGTGAAACTTCCTTTTCAATCTCTTGCGTAAGATATGGGATGGCGTGTGTTTCCTGTGCCCTGCTCAGTTTGCTGCTTCAATTCTGCACTAGACTCTCTTACTTTGGCATTAGATTATTCCTTCCCCTTTCCTAAAAAAAAAATTTAAAAAAAGGAAAAGGGGGGGGGGGGCGGGGGAGGAATTGCACTGAAAAAAAATCTTAGTCTAGCTCAGTAATCAACAGCATGAGTAGATTTCTTAAATTTTATTTTTCAAATTTTGCAGAGACAAATGCAGATCAGCTGGAATAGGACAAAATTATTATAGACAGGTTCACAACAAAACTAATTATTGATTTAGACAGTTTTGTTTTACAAAAATTCTGATAGGGATTCTTCTGGAATCGCATAAATTAGCATTTCAAATAGATTTATTGTTATTGATACTGTTGTTTTAGGCAGTTTTTTACAGTATTGACAATTTTAAATAGTCAAATTAAGTAGGTGTCGTATTTTTATTTGTGGACTCTAAATATTTGTAATGCATTGATTTAAATATTATTATCCTTTTCCATACTTAGTGAAAATTTCTTTGTGTACAACTTTCTGAAATTATATATACATTGTTCGAATTGTTTAAAATTTTCATTTGTTTTAACAATTATTATAATCTTATTTTAGCTGCAAAATGGAGAATGAGTTATTTTGACAGGGGAAGCCCTTTAGGTAAGATTTGTATATATCCAATTTAATTTTATAATTAAAATGTAAATAATTAACTATTTCATTATAATTATGATTTTTGTTTCTTGCATTTATACTGTACAAGTACAGCAACATAATTAAATATTTAGTAATGCAAACCTTATTTAACAATCTATATATTTTTAAAAAATGCCAGTTTTTTTCATCATTTGCCTCGAGTTTTCTACTGAATCAATTTTTATAATTATTTTTTAAACTGAAAACTGTTCATTTGTAAATGCGCCAACATTGGCCTTTTTTAATATTTCTATTTTAATATTTAAATTTTTACTTAAGTTATTTAATGAAATTTCTTCAAAATAATGGCGATACTTCCATTGTTGCAGAGAAAAGGGAAATTATATGATCATTATAGCCCTTATTGATTATTTCTTTATTAATGTCATTTTCTCATTACAATTATAAAGAATATATATTTTTTTCATTTGAATAGATTGTGGGGGAAAAAAAAAACGAGGTACAAGAGCACTAAAAGTGATATATCATCATTAAAAAAAGAAAGAAAAGAAAAGACCCATTTAAAAACATGAAATTGTATCATCTTCCTATAATTGCATCAAAATAGCATCATTTTCAGTATTTTCATTCCACCAGTTCTGAAATTCAAAGCCAAATTTTCAATGTAAGAAAATGAGGCTTTATCTAAGAAAATTACGTATCTTAAAAGCTGAAAATGTATACTTTTATTCAGAAAAGTGCAACGTTTTTATAACAATTGTGTCGTAATGATGTAGTTTACATTAGTTTTCATTCCTCCTATATGAAGATTAGGCCCAAGGAATTCTTAAACATACACACACACCCATTACAAAGGATTCTAATTACAGAAAGGCAGTATTCTTCTGTTAGCAAAAATGACATAATGCTTAAGAGAAGATGCACAGTTTTTTTCATAAAACTGTTACATTTGAATGCAGAAGTCTGTATAGAATTGTGTCATTTTAATCTAATTATAGTTTTTTAGTTTTATGAATGCATATGTTTGACATTTTCTGTTGGTGAAATCATTCTGCTGTTCTGCAGTTAAAGCCCTTGATCTCAGAGCCAAATGCTTCAGAGTGTGAAAATGATATTATATTTAACAATAAGTGATAATTTTCATTAATCAACCTGAAATGTTTCGCTACGAGTGCATCTATATGATACAAATTTTTGAACTTTTTATTGTTTTAATACTGAGATTAAGACATCGATGTGACCCATGAGGTACAAAAAAACATTCACACAGGAAAGTTCCCTCTGGTAAACATGGCGTCGGTTTTTGCTTGGAATATATCAGTTAATAATCTATTGCACTTTAAAATAAATAGAGATCAGAAGCATAAAATGTTCAGCCGTTGAAAATGACATATTAGTTTTAAATATATTTTTTTTTCATTAATAAAACTAAAACATAAATTATTATTTGTGTCAAAATGATGCCATTTTTATAGATCTTTTATTTCATAATCATAAAGATTAGAATATTAGAGCCTTAATTGATTATTTATCTCGATTACATGTTGCGGATTACTTCATTTCGAAATAAAAGTGCTATTGGTTTGTCCCAATGTAGTGGTGGAATACTAAATTGGTTTGAAAAAATATGTAGAAATGCCCAGTGTACAATAAAGTGTGACTAAGTTGGTCACCACAGTACGCTATTAAAATTACAACATTTTGCTTTCAAAAAAGCATTTTTGGAGGGTGATATTCTTGTGCTTCTTATATTGTATTTCATGTAAATTTGTTAGATAAGAGCTTGATTTAAATATACTATATTAACAACCAAAACTTTTTTCAAAACAAAAATTATAAATACATCCAACTTTTAAATTAGATATAAATTTTGTAAGGGGAAATTACATTTTGTATTTTGTTTTATCCTGCTTTTGAAACAAATGTTGATGTTTTGTGGTTGACAGATATTTCAGTATTTCATTAGGATAGGATAGAATTTCCTGTACAAAGCTTATAGTAATAAAATACAGTTTAAAAATGCACTTGTAATACTAGAAACTTGAAATAGCACAGTTATTGGCAATTGCAAGCATAAATACAATTAGACTAAGGGTGTGTATATTTTTATTCGAAAAAATTCTAACAATAAGGAGATGAAAATCATAATTGCATGGAATCATGTTTTATTACAGCTCTTAAAAAATATATTTTCTGAATCTTTGGAAAATCTTATTACTTAGAAATAATGCAAATAATCTAGAATTATTAAATTGCGGATTTCATGATATTAGATACCATGTGAAGCGAGATGAAAGTTAAAATATCTTTCAAAATTGTCATTGAGGCCCCTGGTCTGAAGATTTACTAATTATATTTTAATAAGAAAAATATGGTATACTCACTCATAGTATACAATTTATTCAATTTTTACAAATGTCATTATTTTTTTAAGCTGTCAGTCCTGATGGAAAGATGGTCCAGAGCAGAGAGCCTAAAGAGTGGCATGGTTGCCGAGCTACTAAAGGTGTTCAAGGCCATGGTAATTGCCTAATCAGTTTTCTAATTCTCTAGTGGATTTATATTTTAGTAAAGCGGTGTATCTACTTTCTTTTTATAGAGAAAATAACCTTGTCACGAAAGAGAATTTTCACTTATATTTTCTGCAAGCTATTTAATTTTCATATACATAAGCAATTTGTTCATTGTTTACACAATTTCTTTATTATATACAAACAGAAGCAGATTATCTAATATGCTATCTAAACATAACATTAAAAAAAATAATATATAAAATACTATAGCTCTTAAAGAATTAAATTTAAATAATTTTATTTAAATAAATGACATTTTTCTCTTCAATTTTTCATATTTATCTGATCATTTCTTTTCTGTTAAAATCAATGTTTACATCCCCCTAAAACATCCAAACATAAATTTTTATCTTTAACCAATTCTCATTTTATCTCTGTAAACACCTATTTTCTCCACCACTTCAGGCCTTAGCTTTGGGAGTTTCAAAATTGTTTCCATTATACTTCTTTAACTCAATTTTGTAATTCATATCTTTTTATTGAAAGAAATTTTTTTAATCACTTTAACACTAGAATGGCAGTATGGGTCATTTTGTCCCCTGAGCACTTTTGTCCGTTGATTACTTTTGTTTGGTTGGAAGAAATTTTTTGACTTTTCCTAAATAGATAACATATTATTTTTTTTAAATCGGCATTCTAGATTTGTTAGTTTTTAAAATATTAGACAATATTGAATATACAGTCGATGCTCGTTATAATGACCCTTCACGTGCCAAAGAAAAGGGTTATTATAATGGGAGGTTGCTATAACAATACTGAACGGAAAAAAAATAATCAGGTGCAGTAAAATTAGGTTTCAAAGAAAATTCTATTATACAATCTTATTACAAATTTTTATTTACTTTTGTATGAAATAAACATTGACAATGAAAAATGATAAAAAGTCAATTTAAGAAAATTATTACATATTTCTAAAATAAAATTTTAAATTAAAGTTAAATCACAAAATTTTTTTACTTACGTATTAACATTTAATTTCTATAAAAATAATTCAAAATTGCTGTGTTTTTTGTGCATTTGATATTTTTTTAAAACAAAATTTTCCATCTCAGTTAAAGATAAGTAACTTTCTGTGTTTTCTTGTCTTTCAAAAAAATGTTTTAAAGTGTCAATAGCATTTGAAACACTTTTTACGTTAGGTATCGGCAGTGACAGTATACTTTCTTCATCCGATGATTCTATTTCTTCTTGTAAAGAATAGCGTCTTGTAAAGAAATTGTGTCATTTTCCGTCAGATTTTCCACACAGGCAATCAAAACATAATTATTAAAAGTTAGTTTTTCCTTCAAATGCATTTTCTCACAAATTTCTTGCAGTATTCCTTTTTCCTCATCAACAGTTTTGTCATTGATTCGCTGATTATTATCTAACATTCCATCGGTCAATTTCACAGGTTCAGATTGCACTTCAAAACCAGCATGACGAAAACAATTTTTAATGGTTTCCTCTGTAACTGTATTCCATGCTGCTTTGGAAAGGTGTAATGCTGAAAGAATATCCACTTTATAAATTTTGTGCAGAAACAATTCTTCTCAAAAGTAATTTCCTGTAATTGCGTTTGAAACTTAGGATGATACCTTGATCGAGAGGCTGAAGAACAGACGTGACGCTGGGCGGAAAATATTCCACTGTTATAGACTTCAAACCCGTAATCTGAAGATGAGCAGTACAATTGTCCATTCGGTCACTGTATTGGGAAATAAGCTGCTGGCCGGTCGTTAGAGTGGATGTAAAAATAACATAGCATAAAGGAGATATATTTCAGGACATTTTACATCGGTCGTTATAATGGGCGGTCGTTATAACGAGCGTCAACTGTATATATATGAAATATTGATGAAAAAATATTAATTTATAAATTGTGTTTTATTTTAGTTAGCATTAGTTTGTGAAACCAATCAATTTTTATATCAAATTAATGAGTTATTTGAGCAGTTGTAGTATGATCCAGTTGATCGCCTTGTAGGCGTTACATTAACAGTACTTTAAAAATTCAATAAATTATCTGGTAATATTTAATATAAATTATGAAATACATGTAAATTACATATTTTTTCCAATATATTTTCATTTAAAATTGTTTTATCGTTGTTATTTCAGTAGTGTCATCGAGGGGTCAAAATGACTCGATTCTCGTAATTAGATTTCACAATACAATCCACATTGTATAAGCTGACTGGATAAAGGTTAAAAAATTATCATCTTTCCTTTTACCAGAAACTAATATGCTCTCTCTTTGGTTGGAGTTTCTGAGAATAAATGTCTCAGGAGATTGCTGTCGGTAAATAACTTATTTAGGCTTAATCATACATTTTGTTAAAATTTTTAGCAGCTTGCTAATGAACATATAGGCTCTTCACTGTCTTGAAAAATGTACTGCCGCTCCTACATCTGAGATTGTGCTGGAAGTGATAGCATGCGATAATAATACTCTTCTGTATATGTCTTGAGTGATTTGTATGTTTAATGAGCTATATTTTCTTATGAGGAGTTTGGTAGCTTGGTTCATGTTGTGAAGCATGAAATTTTTTTGTGGCACCATGATACAGCTAAAAATATCTTTTTAAATTCTCATGTGTGCAGTCCTAGGTGCAAATTAATGTATGTTGTTCTATATGAGCAATTTGCCTAGTTTACCAATATGGATCATACTGTGTAGAGAACATTATAAGCAGATTGATAGAGCAACATTGTATGCGCATATTTAAAAAAAAAAGAAAGACATGAAAAAATTAAAAATTCTCTGACTTTTAGGTCATGTACATCGTCATAGCAATGTTTTCTAGCAATAAAAGGGTTACTCAAGAAACAAGTGCTGGAATTTTTTCCTCATTGGAATTTAGCAGTGTTTCAGAAAAAAAATTGAGAACTTCAATAATTAAAAAAAACTATTTCATATTTTACTGATTAACGAAAGTCTGCTCCATGCAGGGGTATGAAATATAAAATTCAGTGATGCAAGTGCTGTGCCACAATGGCTGATTATCACCACTAAATTTTAATAGTATTTGTCACCTTATGTACTGACAGAATTTCTGAAATTTAATAGAAGAAAAACATTAAAATTTAGTGGTAACAATTGGCCATTTGTGGTGCAGTACTTGCATGCCTGAAAATTATAATGGATAAAGTATCAGATATTGGTTGATAAAAAACAAACTTCTCATTTTTGGAAAAATAGGGGCTATTTGAAGAAAAAAAAAAAGGAAAAAAATTTAAAACAATGTATGAATTCCAAATAAACTTTTTTGAAAAGAGTACAAAACTTACTTTATTGGGCTAAAAGATTGAATTTGGATTATTTTTATGAGTTGATCAAAATTGCGAGCAAACCTGGAAATTTGGAGAATTATTGCAAATTGTTCTGTTCAATATAAAATAACAAAAAATTAATTAAAAAAATCAAATTTGGGATTCCTCAGACACAGAAATTTTTCTTTTTGAAAAATGTACTTGAAAGGGTTAAACTTAAATTGCATGAGTGTCATTTAAAAAAAATCCCTATAAAAAGGAAATACCAAAAAAAAAGTTGGGTATATGAAGATTTTAGTGTTTAAAGTGCTGTTATTATTTTTCATGTGAATTTTCTGATTCTTATCATTTTTACCAATAGTATCGGATTATATTGAAATTTCTCCTTCTCAATCGTATTGAGTATTAATTGAAACTATATTGAATATTAATTGAAATTAGAATGAGTATCATCTTTTAAAATAAATTGTACAAATAAAAATTCCTTTTTATTTAAACGAGGTCAACAATGCAAGTTCCACCTGTCACTATATCTTAACTGCATTTAAAATTGATAGAATAAAAAGTCTGATTTTTGAAATACTCAATTCATTAAAGTATTTTTTTAAAGGTTTTCCCTTTTCATTTTACTCTTCTTTCTTTCTTTTTATTCCCCTTTATTTTTAAATCAAACTTATTACTCTAAAAATTAAGTTAAACTTCTGTCATAAAAAATAATCCTGTTGACCAATAAAGTTTAAGATACATAATCTTTTTTAGGGTTTCGCTCATCTCACGAAACCCTATTACTCCCGCTCCGTTGTCTGTCCGTCACAGAGCCGGTTCTCAGAAACTATATAACTTACAGGCATGAAATTTTGTGTACTTATAGCTGAATACCTGCTACGAAGCTCAAAATCATAAAATTTGAAAAAATCATATTATTTTAATATATATAGAGATTAAAAAAAAAAAAAAAAAAAAAAAATTTAACAGCCTTTTCCTATTAAATTTAAACATTTTTCGTTATAGCAGTTGCCAACAATTAAGAATCCTCAATAAAATTATTTCTACAATAATTAATTTTCTTTTGAAAGATTTTCACGTGAAAAATGAAACGGAAATAAAAAGTTTTGAAAGAACGTATTGAATTATGATAAAAACCCGATTATTGAAATATTGGCATATTTCAACATTTTGAAGGTCTATACAACATGTTTAATTTTGAAATTGATTTTTTTTTTTTTTAATATCGCATTTAGTCCACATGACAGATATTGTTATGACAGAGTATAATAGTGGGTTTCGTCCGCTATCGGGCCGGTTCAGATATTCGAAAAAACGAGAAAAATAGACCAGTAAATTTTTACTTTATAAAAAACATGACCTCTTTTTTTTTTTTTTTTGAAAATGAAATTTATTTGGATTTATTAAAGAAAGGATAAAGTGTTTTGAAAGGAATATTAAACGAAACCCTTTGTGCGATCTTCGATTACACTTACTCACTTGTTTTTTTTTTTTTTTTTTTTTTTTTCTAAATTTTCTTTTATTTATTTATATATTTTATAATAAAATGTTATGTAGTTTTAGTCTGAAGTATGCATATCAGTTTTTTTTTTTTTAAATGCCACGAAAGCTTTTGTATATATATTTTTTTTTCCACTGAATATTTATTTATTAAAAATGTTTTACTTACTAAATATTCTATTTTATAATTTAGGGAAGTATTATTTTGAAGCTAAAGTTACTGATGAAGGTTTGTGTAGAGTTGGATGGTCTACACCTGCAGCTTCCTTAGATCTTGGTAATTTTTAAAATTTTTACTATGTGTATATTTTGCTTTTAAATCTAAAACTGAAAGCTCTTTTTGCTTCTCAAATTGAGATACTTACAAGCAAATTAAATGTTAAAATGTTCTATAGATCTAAAATATAAAACTGAAGTTGTATAACGTTGAAGTCACATAGAATTTAGAAGTAATTTGTCATTTGATCATCTACTATTTTGTCTTTGTTGTCTACATTCTATTCCTTATATCTCAAAATCTCTATAAATTTATTTTTAAAGAATTTTCAATAATTGCTCTCTACTAAATAGAAATGTTAGATCTTATCTCTTTATTTTTTACTTCAGTTTGAAATATATAATTTAAACTTGATATTAATATCATCGTGCTTTTGCACATTAAAAAAACTTTTAATCTAAATTCACATGGAACAACTGAACAATTAAACTACACGGAAAGAGAAAACACAAAATAAAATCCATTATTTTAATGTTATGAAAATGCATAGAAGTAAAGAAAAAAAATATCAATGAGTATGTTAATGTAAGAACCATGCTTATTAAAAGGGCAATAAGGTCTAATGAATTAAACTCTAAATTTTAAATAACATAATAACTTATTACGTTCTGTTAACTTGGTTCTTGTATGTAAAGATGGAATTTTGTAATATATTTTTCACCCACTTTCTGGTATGCTAGAGCTATACAAATTGGTTTTGGGTGTTTCCAATGACAATACAACATTTTAATACTTTTAGAATGCAATTATACATTAATAATTAAATTTTAAGGCATTTTACCATTAGTCGGCTGCAGGTGATAAAATTGTCAAATATATTTTGTTTACATCTGTCTATGAATGACAACAACAATGCAGTTAATTATGCATTAAACTATGCTTGCTGAAATATGCCAACTGGCTGTGAAAATGTAACAATGAAACATATTAAACAGTAAAAAGTAGAAAATAAAATATATATAATAAGTGTGTAATAAAAGCATAATATTTTTTTAAATACATTGAGAAAACAATTTAGAAATTTGGCATAGATAGTTCAGATAAACATATAATCTGAAAATTGTTATACTTTAAAATGTTCACATAGATATGGGATATTAAAATTCATGTTCTAAAATCATGATATTCATGATTCACATATTTATGGGATATTACACACAGACAAATTAGGATTTCAAGTACTCTATGCAATTTTTAAAGTGTAGTATAAATAATATACATGAAATATTACTCTTTTAAAATAATTTTAATTGTAGAATAATGTTGATTAAGAAACGTAGCAATTTCTTTAAGAAATAGAATTGATTCAGGCTGGGTCTTGCCTTATTGATTACATCGATTTTTGAAAGGCCTGGGTCAGATTCAGGACTGAAAATTTTGTCTTGCAAAAACCTGTACCAGGAACATTAGCTAGAGGGAAAGAAAAATTAATAGATGGTTAATGGTAGGTATTTTAAATTTTCAGTTGGGAAGGATTCCAAGTTTTGCTTAATTATCTCACTTGAAATCATAATATCCTGTAAGTAATAATTTATAGAAGAAAATACACAACATATTTCAAGGTTTAGACAGTGTTTCACATAGAACACAAACTCAAAATTCTTCAATTTTTTATTATGATTTAATGATATTTTACCATTTAAGCTATTACACAGACAAATTAGGATTTCAAGTACTCTATGCAATTTTTAAAGTGTAATAAATAATAAATTGGAAAAAATACATGTATTGTACAAAGCTATTCAAACATTTACAGTATTGAAATAGCAGCCCTTCCAAAACCATAAAAATAATAATAGTAATTCTTGGATAACTATTTTCACTCAGATTAATTTCAATTAATCATTGTATAATTATGCAAAAATTTGTGAAATGCAGTTGTTTTGGGTGTATTCTTAAATGGTAAAGTTGCTTATTGCTTTCAATAACCAGAAAACAAAATAGTTGTGGAAAAAACATTGTTGTAGCAATTGTTACACTGAAGATCAAAATTATGGAAGACTCATCATAGTTACTATACTTCCGTTTGCTGAAAAAAGGTTATTATACCTAATGTATGTATTCAACCCAAATTACAGAAAAAGAATTTTTATTGAAAGGATTTCGTAGGCACCTGTCACAATGTTAGGCAATTTTGTGCAGAAGATTAAACATCTTTATTTGGTGCTTGAACTATTTGTGAGACAAATCTTAGAAAAAACATGCATATGATACATCAAAACTGACAATCGCAAACACATTAACACTCAATTCCTAAACTAAAACCTTTAACAACGTTTTAACGCACAAATACAAAAAAATTCCTAAAAAAATCACATATGACCGTTTTGAGGATTCTTAGATCCCCTTCCTCAGTGTGTGTGTGGAGGGGGGGGGGGGGGGGGAACGATTAAAATGGGTTCAAAGAACCCCTCAGTTATAGCTCCCTTGCCTTCTTTGAACCAATTTTAATCATTTCTTTTTCTTTTCCCCGCACTGAGGAAGGGGATCCCAGAATCCTCGAAATGGCCGTATGTGATTTTTTGTGCTATTTTTTCACATTTGTGCATTAAAATATTGTTAAAGGTTTTAGTTTAGGAATTAAAATTCGCACAAAGTGTTTGATCTATGCACATTAACACTCAACCTCAACTAATGGTTTTTGTAATCATGAAATTTATGATAAGTACCTTTTATATTGTAGATACACAACAATGTTCTTGTTCAATGCTTTTGTAGATGTTCAACAAAAGAAAGATTTTGTTGAACTTTTAAAATAAAGGTAATTTGAAAATTAAAAAGTATTTATATATCTCAACCCCACTCTATACATAAATAAGCTTCATTTTGAAGATTTAAGAGCAGTCATTTACAAATCATATTTACCGAAAAGTATCAAAATACAAGAACTGGCATGCATTTTGCATAAGAAATATCAAATACAAAATGTACAGTATTATCAAAGTATATTTTTAATATGTTCAATGGAAGTGTGTCAGTCACTTCAAAGCCAAAAGTATTTTTGTTTAAATTAGTTTTACCTTCTCTAACATGACTCTACTATATAAGAAATGTTATTTGATTTCTTATCTGAATAAAAATAATTGTTGATTTTGGTCATAGAATACCATCATGATAGGTACCATATGTAGTCATGCATCATAACTTCAAAAACTAATTCATTTACATGTGAGAAAAGCAGTGCCAAAAAAAAAGAAAGAAAAAAAAATCATTATCCCTAATTTATTTGGCTAAATATCTAACAATATTCGGTCAAAGGGCCAAATACCAAATATTAGCTCAATATTCATTACATCCCTATTTGTAAATCAGGTCCTGCAAGGTCCTTTGAAAAATGGTTCACCTGGCTGCTAATCCAGCAAATCTGGCAGCTTCTGGAGCTAAATTGAACAATAAACTAGGAAGAGCATCTCCCTGTTTTAAACCTTTATCAGTATAAAAAACTTCAGATCAGTACAGAGTTTACATTCAACCCTTCTTAGTGTAGCTCTTGTTAGATTAACTCACTCAGTTGGTATTTTACTTTGAATTGTTTTTGTAATACTTACTTAGTCAGTCTTTAAATTATTCTCAGGTACCGACAGACAAGGTTATGGATTTGGCGGAACTGGGAGAAAGTCCTTTGGAAAACAATTTGATTCATATGGCGAGGTTTGTCAGTTTAAATTTTTAATATACAGTAAAACCTCTAAATAACGGACACCTCTTGAGCGCAGAAACTGTCCGCTATTCGGAGGTGACCGCTATTGGGAAAACCTCAGATATTCAATAAAAAAGAAAACTGCCCAGTTAAACTGAGGGCATTGAGCTCACAGGTTATTCACACTAATTGTATATTATACTCTTATTTCAAAGAATTTGAAATATGCCCCTCGAAAAATAAAGAAATCAACAGTATATTAAGGGGGGGGGTCATCCCATCGTTACCCCCTCTTAGTTAACTAATGAACCCCTTAAACTAATCAGGGAAGTCTCTAATTACAATGAATATATATACAAAATTTGAAGAAAATCTGATAATTCTGCATGAAAAACCCATTTATCTAAATTAAGGGGGGATTAGCACCCCCTTTCTCCCTTTATACTTAACCAATGAACCCCCAAAACTATTCAGAGAAGCGCATTATCACAATGAACCTATATACAAAATTTGAAGAAAGTCGGACCCCAAATCTGCATGAAAACTCATTTATCAAAATTAGGGGGGTTATCCCCCCTTTCCCCCCTTATACTTAACCAATGAACCCCTAAGACTATTGACAGAAGCGCATTATCAAAATCAACCTATATACAAAATTTGAAGAAAATCGGATAATTCTACATGAAAAACCCATTTATCTAAATTAAGGGGGGGGATTAGTCCCCCCTTTTCCCCTTTATACCTAACCAATGAACCCCCAAAACTATTCAGAGAAGCGCATTATCACAATGAACCTATATACAAAATTTGAAGAAATGGGATAATTCTGCATGAAAAACCCATTTATCTAAATTAAGGGGGGATTAGCCCCCCCCCCCCTTCTCCCTTTATACTTAACCAATGAACCCCAAAACTATTCAGAGAAGCGCATCATCACAATGAACCTATATACAAAATTTGAAGAAAATCGGATAATTCTGCATGAAAAACTCATTTATCTAATTTAAGGGGAGATTAGCCCCCCCCCCTTTCCCCCTTTATACTTTACCAATGAACCCCCAAAACTATTCAGAGAAGCGCATCATCACAATGAACCTATATACAAAATTTGAAGAAAATCGGATAATTCTGCATGAAAAACTCATTTATTTAAATTAGGGAGGGGGGTATCCCCCCTTTCCCCCTTTATACTTAACCAATGAACCCCCAAAACTATTGACAGAAGCGCATTATCAAAATGAACCTATATACAAAATTGGAAGAAAATGGGATAATTCTGCATGAAAAACCCATTTATCAAAATTATGGGGGGTTAGCCCCCCGTTTCCCCCCTTTATGCTTAACCAATGAACCTCCAAAACTAATCAGGGAAGTGCCTTATCACAAGGAACCTATAAACAAAATTTAAAGTAAAACGGTTAGTTCTATCAAAAGTTATCGCGTTACGTACATACAGAACCGGCGGGCACATAAGCTCTCAGGCTTTGATAGCCTGTGAGCTAAAAATTGTTAAGAATTGCTTAACGTTTCATTAATTGACTTTTGTATGTCCTAAAACCTCTATTATAATATTAATCAGAAATTAAAATTATTTTTTAAGCAATAAAACTGAAATAAGATTGTACACACCTTTATCCACTGTTTATTACATTCTTACGAAAAAAATCTGTTACAAAAGTTTGCTTTTGCTTGCGATTATATGCAATTTGTTTTTCAATGAGAAGTTTTAACTCTGTCAGTAGTTTTAATCCTTCTGAAACATCTTTTTTTACAAAAAAAATGTGTAACTGCTCACTGTATTTTGCCGCTTCTTGGAAATTCTCGATATTGCAGGTAGCATCTCCACTTTTAGTATCTGTTTTATCATCACTAATAGAGTTAGTTTTTGTCGAAATTTCTGATGGAATATAATCGCATACATCAATTGATTTTTCTTCTGTAGGTAACTTATCATCAATATTAATGAAAATTTCGGCAATTTCTTCACTCCTGATATATTTCATTAATTCACTTATTTCGCTTAGTTCTTGATTTGTGTCGGAAATGTGTGTTTCATTTTCTTTTAATATAAAGCCTGCTTTTCTGAAACATTGTCGTAGCTTTCCGGTTTTATGTCTTTTACATCTGAGGAAATCCAAATGATAGCATCGAGGGCATTAACTAATTTTAGGCAGTTCTCAAGTGTATTCATAGAATCTAACTTTGAAAGAATGTGGCGTATTAAAAGCATTCTGTACCAGGCTTTAAAATTGTGTATTAAGCCTTGATCAAGTGGCTGGCATACAGAAGTTGTGTTTGGGGGAAAAACACAATTTCAACATTGTCAAATTTCAAATGTTTTGGATGAGAACTTGCATTGTTCAAAAACAAGAGAACTTTTCTTTGTTGTTTTTTCATCCTATTATCAAAGGAAGTTAACCATTCGATAATTAAAGTACTGGTCATCCACGCTTTCTTATTCGCTCTCCACACAATACCAAATTTATTAAATTGAATGTTCTTTGGGAAACACCTGGGTTTCAGAGGTTTTCCAATAATAACAGGGATTTCAAATTCTCCTAACACATTGCAACATAATAAAATAGTGAGTCGCTCTTTTGAAATTTTTCCGCCGATACAGCCATCCTTTTTAAAACTAAAAGTCTTATTCATAAAAATTCTGAAAAAGAGTCCGTTTTCATCGGCATTAAAAATGTTTCTCTCCTTATAACCTTCACAAATTTATTGCAGTCGTTCATGACAATCCTCTACTTCTTTAAGATCTATAGATTTTGCTTCTCAACATATTGTTTTGAAAGAGATGTTGTGCCGAGATCGGAACTTTTCCAGCCATCCACTGGAAGCCTTAAAATCATGTAATCAGAGTTCTTTAGCAACTTCTAAAGCATTTTCCTGAATCAAAGGCCGACTGATAGGAATGTTTTTTGAACGAAGTGAAGTAAACCAATTCAGAACTACAGAATCAATTCCAATGGAATTAGTCTTCCTCAATTTCACATTTTTGGTGTTCTCGTTAGAGTTAGTAATCCACAAATTTCTTATTTCTTCTTTATTTCGTAAAATCTCCCCCACCTGTGTTTTACCTATTTTAAAACGTTCAGCAAGTATTCGTAAACTCAATTTCTCTTTCTCAGATACACTTATAATTTAAAATTTTTCTTTTAAAGTGAATCGTTTTCTTTTTGAGGCCATTCTCGAAACATTAATCAGAAAGAAGAATCAAACAATAATCGACATTGCGAAGTAGTTTTTCCCCCCTGCTCTGATTGCATTCTTGACGCCTTTAATTCTCACTCCCTAAAAAATAAGTATGCAATTTCTGTTTTATAAAAGAGTAAAAATTAATAAATAAAATCGTATGTTAGGTTTTCAGTGAGTATTTTTCATTTGCTCAGATTATATGACGCCGAGTGATGTCTCTGATTTCTCTCTTCTATGTTATCCAATGATGCATTCCAGTTAATTACTTTTTGAAATTTACGAACGAGCCCCACTAAAATGAAAGGATATTCCTTTTTTGTTTTTTCTATGTTTCTTGACACTGTATAAGATTATCCGAAAAATTGTTTGAACTTGGGTATAATGAAACAACAATACTAGTCAGCATTTTATCTTTCGTGAAGTTTCATGCCAATTGTAAACGAAGTTATCTTACGCGCACTTATAACGAAAGAGAAAATGATGTATATATTATGGAATTCTGGGAATCAAGAAATTTGTACTTCTAGACATTAATCAGCAGAAAATCCTAAATCTTTCAAAGAGGGACCTTTTTTTCGTGGGAGGAAGGATATTTCACAGCCCACCCCCTACATTTATCTGTGATCCCAAAATTTGTGACACATTGCTCTGATAAATTTAGAGGATTTCTACTTTTTTTTTTCCATTTTCTTTCTCGTTAAAAAATAATTTTTCATTCTTTATCGCCAAAATTTCTGTCCGCTATTTGGAATGTCCGTTATTCAGAGGTTAAACATACAAAAATTTAGGTTTTGGGAGTGATGATTGGAAAACTGTCCGTTAAATAGAGGTGTCCGTTATGGAGGTTTTACTGTATTGATTTTTTTTTTATGTAACTTAAAATTGAATTAATATTTTTTTGTCTCTCTCTCTCTTTTCTTCTTCTGCAAATTCTTATTTTGTTTGTTTGTTTTTGACTTAATTTATTACTATTATTTTTATTATTTATGACTTTTTTAAAAATTATTATTATTTAAGACTTTTTGTTGTTGTTTGCTTGATATTTTAGAAAAGTAAGAAAATTGATATATTTAATCTCATTAATTATTAGTTGCAGTAGTTTTATTTTTACCATTGAAGGTGATCATTATTTTGAAAAAAAAAATATATCAAAGTGATATAAGTATATTTCAAACTATGTGCTAAAAAAATTTCATACTTTTGTTTAATTTTTAAATGCTACTCCTAGAATAAGTTACTGTGCTATGTGTATGAGATTTGTCCTTTTTTACCATATTATTTCTGATTTTCACTTCCTTTTCTCCTTTGCTAGTTTTCATAATATACAAAAGTCATTTTATAACCATTTTCATTAATTTAATTTTTATCAGCTGAATAGAGGAGTATCTTTCTTTCATTTTTTAAAA
This sequence comes from Maratus michaelseni, assembly GCA_963931845.1. Lineage (NCBI taxonomy): Eukaryota > Metazoa > Arthropoda > Arachnida > Araneae > Salticidae > Maratus > Maratus michaelseni. Next base: position 54,940,163 of record OZ007595.1, read on the forward strand.
AATTCTTTATCTTTTGTTGTATTAAATTAGTTATTATTTTACAGCCATTTGGAATGCATGATGTAATTGGATGCTTTTTGAATCTTGACAATTTCACTATCAAGTTTTCAAAAAATGGTATGTTACTTTACTTAATGTTTGTTTTTACTATTTTTTTAATTTTCACTTCTGTTCATGAACTAAATATGTTTCAATTTCCAGGGGCTGATTTGGGTGACGCATTCAAAATTGCAGATAATTTACGAAGATCTGCTTTCTTCCCTGCAGTTGTTTTAAAAGTAATTTATTTTTCAGATATATTTTTAACTTTTCTTTGTTATTTTTTACAATATTCATTGCCTTCAGTTTAGTCACAACGATGTTTATTACAGTTGACTTGAGTTTTATTTTGTGTTAAATTCCATACATACTAATGCCTTTAGTATCGTTAGAAGCACATAATATGAATTATTTATAAATATATAATTTTATCGCATGATACATTGTTATTTTATATATTAACTTATTTTATAAAACTTAATAGAGATATCTTTCATGATTTTTATTCGTGGCCAATTAAAATGCATCACCCATCTGAAAATATTATTCTCAATTTGGATATGAAATGTAATGGCATCTTAATACAGGGTGATTCATAATGAATGGGCCAAAAAGAATAGCGCAATGTGACTGCCGTAATGGATTTATTCAGCCGAAACAAATTTATTCTGCATCTACAATTATACAAGTTTTATTTTGCAACAAGGAAAAATCATCGAATGACAAACTCGCCGCTAGAGGCGCTGTTAAACAAAATGTCGTCCATGCAGGAGAAAGCATACTGCGTTTTCGAATATGCCAAAACCTCCTCGGAAACTGTTGTGCAAAGACATTTTTACATGAAATTTCGTAAAGAACCACCGCATTGGCATAACATAAGGCATAACCACAGGATTTGACATGTCTTCATTGGCCGCCGAGATCACCAGATCTAACGCCCGGTGATTTATTTCTCTGGGGTTTCGTTAAAGACAAAGTGTTTGTGCCTCCACTTCCTCAGGACTTAGAGGAACTGAAGCAGCGGATAACTGCAGTGTTCAACTCCATCACAGGGGATATGCTATCACAAGTGTGGCAAGAGCTTGATTACCGTGTAGACATTTGTCGTGTCACCGGAAGGGCACATATTGAACACCTGTAGAAACTTGAATAAATGTAGTTTTGAGGTAAATTTGAATTTTCTAAATATATTAATTACAACGTTCACAATCATGTTTTCTTTTTGTCCCATTCATTATGAATCACCCTGTACATCGTTCTCATTTTGGGCCTTGTAAATTACATTGTGCTTTATGCATGTTTTTATAATGCAGAGAGTCAAAAGCTGGCATTATGGTGAATGACTTTTATAGTATTAACTAGCTAAGTACCTGTGCTTTGCAACAGAATACAAACTCTCCATTTTTAAGTAAAACACAGTGTCGGATTCCACTTCTCCGTCCACACAACTTTGAAATAAATCCGGTCTTTTGATATGCTGCCATCACCGATATGAATACGTGATATCAGGCACGATACTTGATGTATATTCAAGAAAAACCTAACTCTTTCAATTAAAGTTAAAGTAACAATTTATTAACAATATTTACACTTAAACTCGGATGTAAATTATCCGGTTTAACACTAAAGCAAAACAATTACAGAAAACGCTCTACGTGTACCGTTAGACTACGTCAATTCATTCCGCACTGAGATTTCTATTCATCTCACACCCGCTCTCTCTTTCTTTCGAGAGATACCGTTAAACACACGTGGCTCAGATCGTCAACTCTCAGCGACCTTACACCTTCACTACCACATTCGAACTCTCTTCACCTCTGGTCATTCCCCAGCGCACCCTCTCTCTCTCTACGGGGCTGCTGTTTTATTTCCAAGGGTCGCTTGACAAACGTTCCTCCCTCTTGACTGATCTGTCTTCCTAAATAAAAGGTGCACTATCTTTCTTATCTATCAAAGACCACATTGCAATGGAAATACCTCTTTCATTATGTCCAACTCGCTACCCTCCGGATTAAGATTTTTCTTAAACCAGACTCTAACGGTACACAATAGATACAATACGCTAATCCCTTAAGAATAGCTTTCAACTCTTGCAGCTGTGAGAGAAACCTGACACACAGTTTAAACAATAAATTTCTACAAAATAAGCCATCCATTATCCCCCCCCCCCTCCCAGTTTAAGCATATGTAGTATGGTATTCCATATAAACACAACATGTGTAACAAAATATTATGTTTTCCCTCATAATACTGGAAAAAATGCTATGAATGCTTCCAAGTGTTGTATAATTTACTAATTTCATTCTGAACATTTATTTCAGAGGGGCCAAATGAAACATTTTGGCGCAATGATGAATGGCGCCTGCTAACATTCTGTCCTTTTTCTTTCTAGGATGGATGAGCACTAGTTGTCTCAATGCTGTATTAGAATTAGATATATTTTTTTCCCTGCCATTCATAGTGTGATAAAGATCTTTACCACACATAGCAGGATTTTTTAGATTACTATTTTTTTTATGAACATTTTGTGTTATAAAATTGCATTAATAAGTAATACTGAAATAAATTCATTTATCGTATATTTTCTTTTCTCTTTTAGAATGCTGAGATGGAATTTAATTTTGGAGAAACAGGATTTAAACATCCTCCTGAAGTAAGTTCTTACATCATTATCTTATTTGATATGATGTCAAAATTGTAATTTCAAAGGTTTATAAATTTAAGTCTAAATAGCATTTTGAAAATATAATAATTTTATTGTTAAATAATGGTAAATAAATTTTAAATAAAAAGTTAAGATTAGTTACTTGAACATTAAATAAAAATGTCAATCCCTTTGGTACTAATTACATGAAAATTATTTTACAATTGTGCTTTGCATGCTGTTGATGAGATATCTCATTTGCTTTCAGCTATTCTAGAATTGCCCAGGATGGATTGCTCCTACAATATTTGTTATTTCATTAAAAGGCAGCATTTTTTATTAATATTTTCTTGAACTGTTTATATGTCACACAAGACCTGTTGAAGCATTACGTAAATAATGCACAGCTTGTGCAAACATGGATGCACTAATCGGCAGCTGTATAGTGTTATTCACTGGAGCTTTATGTCTGACATAGACGACATTAGCATCAAATTCCAACTTAGTGGATGATAGTATTTTTCTTTCCTTGAACCTAATGAAAACAAGAACGAAAAATCATGTGTCAAGCATAGATTATGTAACACTTTCCAACGCTTCTAAAGTAATTTTACAAATATACCATTTAATAAGCTAAAAGATAACATCTAAGTAAACAATTTGGAAAACGCATAACATATTTAAAAACATAATTTCAAGAATTTCCAACATATACAATATTCGGAAAAATATCTGAATACCTTTACTCAGTCCTGTATAGGATCTATAGGTTTGTATATATACTACATAGGATGCTAAATTTTAGTTCAGTTAGGAAACGCGTAGCACAGTTTAAAATTCTCCGTCTGGAGTTTCTGTCAATAAACGGAAATGTGTTCGTGAACTTTTGTGCTTCCCTGTATAGGATCTACAGAATTTATACACACCACATAATAGACAAAAAGTGAGTTAAAATTAAAATCGTGTTCAGTAACTTAAAACGCACTTCCAGGAATTATTGTTAACAGACAGTAGAGAATTCTTTTGTGTGTCCCTGTAAATGAACGATGACTGCTATACACATAATATTCTGTAGTAAGCCTCTTGTCATGCACCTTAGTGATATATATAAATTTCAATGTGTTTAAAATAGTGAAACATTATTTAAATAAACCGCAGACGATTTTTCTCCATAGATGTAATGTAACGGAATTCTTTTGACTGTCCCTGTAAAGTAACTATAAGTGCTATGCACACCCTATTCCATATCAAGCTTCTTCTAATGCACCTTAGTGATATATATAAATTTCAATGTGTTTAAAATAGTGAAACATTATTTAAATAAACCGCAAATGATTTTTCCCCATAGACTGCAATGTAACGGAATTCTTTTGAGTGTCCCTGTAAAAAAACTATAAGTGCTACACACTTCTGTTGAAATAGGGAACATGCTATAGATAACGACAATAACATATAATAATTGCAGAGCAATCCAAGCATATTTACGGGAGTTAGAGCACGGACAGACGGCCATATGGCCAGACAAACCGAAGTCATAAACACTTTTCAACTAGGTTGGAAAGTGTTAAAAATGGAAGAATTTGATATCTTGATACTCTATAATATTAATGCACAAACACAAATTTACTATTGAGTACGCTTAGTGCCTAGTACTCAACAGCAAAAAAGCAAGCCCAACATAAATTTTAGTGGGTTTCCACAACACAGATTGGAGCTGGAAGTATAGGCTTTCTTATATTTTTATGAAATCTGAAACCTCTTAAATTCTGTAATAGGACATGATTGCAAATCCAAAAGATTCAAAAACTTTTAAATGTATTATTTTAACTAGTTATGGAAACTGTTGGTTCTGTGCATTTCAATGATATCAGTAGATCTTCTGTTTCAGTTTAAAAGGCCACAGTTCCCAGTAAATATATCCCTATGGTTATAAAAAAAAAAGTTCAAGGTCAAATATTTATTATTTAATCAAAAGTATAGCTGTTATTTTAAACCTTAACTAGCAGAGCTTTGCCCGCTATGCTGGTCGATTGATTTAGTAAAAAAATTTCATTTAGAATCCTGCAGAAACTGCATCAATGTATTTTTAAAAACTGTCATTGTTGATTTATTTTTTAACTGGTGAAACTCGGAACTAAAATTGGTAAGTTCTATCAATATCGAGTTGAAAGAGCCAAATCGCGTCGCGATCGAACCCAAGATAATTTCAAATGAAATAACAAAATCCTTAGCATTTTATTTCTTTTTCTATATAAAAATTGGGATTTTGCTAAAATCAAAAATTATTGGCCGAATTCAAAAAATTTTTGAAACTCTGAAATCCCAGCCTACTTTAAGCAAGGATTCATACTTTTCAGTTCCGAAAATCCAATATTTTAAAAAAATTTATAGGGCCCTGAAATTTGGCAGCATAAATATTTTCAATCTTTTGGTGAGTGGTCTCAATGTCTTGAGTGAAAGTGTGGCGTTTTGGCTATGAAAGGATGTTTTAAAAAAGTGAATCAATTAATTAAAAAATAAATGACATTTCTACTTCTAACTATCCCATCATTATGAAAATTAGATATTTGGATTTGTCGTTTAAAAATGCTTATAGATGAATAATTTTCAAATCCATAAAGGTAATATTTAAAAAAAAAAAAATTAATAGAGCTGTAATTCTTCTAGTATAAAGAAATGTGGTTTCCGTCCTCCTTCCTGATTGAATACCAACGAATGGGGTTCTCATTCTAAACTCTGCTGTCAAACAAAGCATGTAGAAGAAGCCTCATTGATCACGATCAAGGTGCTCTGTGAAGGGGTAGAATTCGTAGAAGGAGTGCTAGGGTTGCGAGCAGTAAGCCAATAGGCAAGCTATTCTTTCCCCAACCCTCTTGATTCTTGTTAATTCTATTATCTTCTTTATTCAACGTTCAAAAGAGGTTGAAGAATGCACAGAAAGATCGATTTTGTATTGAAATTTTAGGCTTGTTGCTTTAATATATATAAGGAGGCCACCCATGTAAAGCTGGAGTGGGTCACTAGTTTACTTTGTAAGTCTCAAGAGTTTTATTTGTTTTTCTGTCCTTCTAATCTGAATTATAACTTACATATATGGTATCCCTTCTTACCACTTTTTAGCCCAATAACTAATTCCTAAATAATTTATTTTGTACTTCCAGTTGCAGGGATCACATTCGCCCTGTAATTCCTACAATTCCTAAAATTTTCTTATAGCCCTAAAATTCCTAAAATTATACTAAAATTTTTCTTGTTTCCCTAAAATTTGCTTCCGATAACTATTTCCGTTTACAAATGACTGACAAACAACATTAGTTTTACTTTGTATCATGATCACCAAAGCTGATTCTTGTTAGAAATTTTCATTGGTTGTTCAAAAGTAAGTGGTAAACAACAACAAAGAAATAAAGTATCGTAACTTTTAAGTTTAATTAAAACTGCACTTGTTTTCATGGTAACCTGTTTTCATGGTAACTTGTTTTCTTGTACCTCATGGTAATGCTGATCCTGAGAGGGGATTTTCTATAAACAATTTTATGCTAAAAAGTGGTTTTAATAAACATACGATAAAAAGTTTCAGATTTGTAAAAGATGCTGTTAAAAATTATTGAGGTGTGAGTAAAATACCTATTTCAACTTCCTTGTTAAATGATATTAAGAATTCACATAAGACTTATCAGCAGTATACATGGGAAAACAGAAAAAGGGGAAGAAAAGCTCAGAGATTAACATGGGCTCTGATTTTAAAGATGAAAATTAAATGTTAAAATTAATAAAATCAAAAATTCTTTTCTATGATAGATCGCAGCATTTTTATTTATTTTTAAACAATTGAATATTCTTCGTGTTTCATTTAACTATGCCTTTGAAATGCTAAAAATTTAGCAAGGAATACATTTATCCCTCTAGGTAGTTAAAATCAAGAAAGTC